>JBAMJR010000019.1:0-155330 GCA_038501785.1 Myoxocephalus aenaeus | reverse complement strand
TGGAGGACCTCACAGGGCCCCTGCTGGACCCATCTGAAGGACCTCACAGGGCCCCTGCTGGACCACCTGAAGGGACATCACAGGGCCCCTGCTGGACCCACCTGAAGGACCTCACAGGGCCCCTGCTGGACCCACCTGAAGGACCTCACAGGGCCCCTGCTGGACCCCACCTGGAGGACCTCACAGGGCCCCTGCTGGACCCACCTGGAGGACATCACAGGGCCCCTGCTGGACCCACCTGGAGGACCTCACAGGGCCCCTGCTGGACCCCCCTGAAGGACCTCACAGGGCCCCTGCTGGACCCCCCTGAAGGACCTCACAGGGCCCCTGCTGGACCCATCTGAAGGACATCACAGGGCCCCTGCTGGACCCATCTGAAGGACCTCACAGGGCCCCTGCTGGACCCACCTGAAGGACCTCACAGGGCCCCTGCTGGACCCATCTGAAGGACCTCACAGGGCCCCTGCTGGACCCATCTGAAGGACCTCACAGGGCCCCTGCTGGACCCATCTGAAGGACCTCACAGGGCCCCTGCTGGACCCCCCTGAAGGACCTCACAGGGCCCCTGCTGGACCCATCTGAAGGACCTCACAGGGCCCCTGCTGGACCCACCTGAAGGACCTCACAGGGCCCCTGCTGGACCCACCTGAAGGACCTCACAGGGCCCCTGCTGGACCCATCTGAAGGACCTCACAGGGCCCCTGCTGGACCCACCTGAAGGACCTCACAGGGCCCCTGCTGGACCCACCTGGAGGACCTCACAGGGCCCCTGCTGGACCCACCTGGAGGACCTCACAGGGCCCCTGCTGGACCCACCTGAAGGACCTCACAGGGCCCCTGCTGGACCCACCTGAAGGACCTCACAGGGCCCCTGCTGGACCCACCTGAAGGACCTCACAGGGCCCCTGCTGGACCCACCTGGAGGACCTCACAGGGCCCCTGCTGGACCCACCTGGAGGACATCACAGGGCCCCTGCTGGACCCACCTGGAGGACCTCACAGGGCCCCTGCTGGACCCCCCTGAAGGACCTCACAGGGCCCCTGCTGGACCCCCCTGAAGGACCTCACAGGGCCCCTGCTGGACCCATCTGAAGGACATCACAGGGCCCCTGCTGGACCCATCTGAAGGACCTCACAGGGCCCCTGCTGGACCCACCTGAAGGACCTCACAGGGCCCCTGCTGGACCCATCTGAAGGACCTCACAGGGCCCCTGCTGGACCCATCTGAAGGACCTCACAGGGCCCCTGCTGGACCCACCTGAAGGACCTCACAGGGCCCCTGCTGGACCCATCTGAAGGACCTCACAGGGCCCCTGCTGGACCCATCTGAAGGACCTCACAGGGCCCCTGCTGGACCCACCTGAAGGACCTCACAGGGCCCCTGCTGGACCCACCTGGAGGACCTCACAGGGCCCCTGCTGGACCCACCTGGAGGACCTCACAGGGCCCCTGCTGGACCCACCTGAAGGACCTCACAGGGCCCCTGCTGGACCCACCTGAAGGACCTCACAGGGCCCCTGCTGGACCCACCTGGAGGACCTCACAGGGCCCCTGCTGGACCCACCTGGAGGACCTCACAGGGCCCCTGCTGGACCCACCTGAAGGACCTCACAGGGCCCCTGCTGGACCCACCTGGAGGACCTCACAGGGCCCCTGCTGGACCCATCTGAAGGACCTCACAGGGCCCCTGCTGGACCACCTGAAGGACATCACAGGGCCCCTGCTGGACCCACCTGGAGGACCTCACAGGGCCCCTGCTGGACCCACCTGGAGGACATCACAGGGCCCCTGCTGGACCCACCTGGAGGACCTCACAGGGCCCCTGCTGGACCCCCCTGAAGGACCTCACAGGGCCCCTGCTGGACCCCCCTGAAGGACCTCACAGGGCCCCTGCTGGACCCATCTGAAGGACATCACAGGGCCCCTGCTGGACCCATCTGAAGGACCTCACAGGGCCCCTGCTGGACCCACCTGAAGGACCTCACAGGGCCCCTGCTGGACCCATCTGAAGGACCTCACAGGGCCCCTGCTGGACCCATCTGAAGGACCTCACAGGGCCCCTGCTGGACCCATCTGAAGGACCTCACAGGGCCCCTGCTGGACCCCCCTGAAGGACCTCACAGGGCCCCTGCTGGACCCATCTGAAGGACCTCACAGGGCCCCTGCTGGACCCACCTGAAGGACCTCACAGGGCCCCTGCTGGACCCACCTGAAGGACCTCACAGGGCCCCTGCTGGACCCATCTGAAGGACCTCACAGGGCCCCTGCTGGACCCACCTGAAGGACCTCACAGGGCCCCTGCTGGACCCACCTGGAGGACCTCACAGGGCCCCTGCTGGACCCACCTGAAGGACCTCACAGGGCCCCTGCTGGACCCACCTGGAGGACCTCACAGGGCCCCTGCTGGACCCACCTGAAGGACCTCACAGGGCCCCTGCTGGACCCACCTGAAGGACCTCACAGGGCCCCTGCTGGACCCACCTGAAGGACCTCACAGGGCCCCTGCTGGACCCACCTGGAGGACCTCACAGGGCCCCTGCTGGACCCACCTGGAGGACATCACAGGGCCCCTGCTGGACCCACCTGGAGGACCTCACAGGGCCCCTGCTGGACCCCCCTGAAGGACCTCACAGGGCCCCTGCTGGACCCCCCTGAAGGACCTCACAGGGCCCCTGCTGGACCCATCTGAAGGACATCACAGGGCCCCTGCTGGACCCATCTGAAGGACCTCACAGGGCCCCTGCTGGACCCACCTGAAGGACCTCACAGGGCCCCTGCTGGACCCATCTGAAGGACCTCACAGGGCCCCTGCTGGACCCATCTGAAGGACCTCACAGGGCCCCTGCTGGACCCACCTGAAGGACCTCACAGGGCCCCTGCTGGACCCATCTGAAGGACCTCACAGGGCCCCTGCTGGACCCATCTGAAGGACCTCACAGGGCCCCTGCTGGACCCACCTGAAGGACCTCACAGGGCCCCTGCTGGACCCACCTGGAGGACCTCACAGGGCCCCTGCTGGACCCACCTGGAGGACCTCACAGGGCCCCTGCTGGACCCACCTGAAGGACCTCACAGGGCCCCTGCTGGACCCACCTGAAGGACCTCACAGGGCCCCTGCTGGACCCACCTGGAGGACCTCACAGGGCCCCTGCTGGACCCACCTGGAGGACCTCACAGGGCCCCTGCTGGACCCACCTGAAGGACCTCACAGGGCCCCTGCTGGACCCACCTGGAGGACCTCACAGGGCCCCTGCTGGACCCATCTGAAGGACCTCACAGGGCCCCTGCTGGACCACCTGAAGGACATCACAGGGCCCCTGCTGGACCCACCTGGAGGACCTCACAGGGCCCCTGCTGGACCCATCTGAAGGACCTCACAGGGCCCCTGCTGGACCACCTGAAGGACATCACAGGGCCCCTGCTGGACCCACCTGGAGGACCTCACAGGGCCCCTGCTGGACCCATCTGAAGGACATCACAGGGCCCCTGCTGGACCCCCTGCAGTTTGCCTACCGTGCAAACAGGTCGGTGGATGATGCAGTAAATATGGGACTGCACCATATTCTGCAACACCTGGACTCCCCAGGGAGATATGCAAGGGTTCTGTTTGTGGACTTCAGCTCTGAATTCAACACGATCATCCCGGAGGTTCTTCAACCCAAACTCTCCCAGCTCACCGTGCCAGCCCCCACCTGCAGAGGTTGAACTTCCTGATCCAGCTCAGGAAATTCAACCTGCCTCAGGAGCTGCTGATCCTGTTCTACTCTTCATCATCCAGTCTGTCCTCTGCTCCTCATCATCCAGTCTGTCCTCTGCTCTTCATCATCCAGTCTGTCCTCTGCTCTTCATCATCCAGTCTGTCCTCTGCTCCTCATCATCCAGTCTGTCCTCTGCTCTTCATCATCCAGTCTGTCCTCTGCTCTTCATCATCCAGTCTGTCCTCTGCTCTTCATCATCCAGTCTGTCCTCTGCTCTTCATCATCCAGTCTGTCCTCTGCTCTTCATCATCCAGTCTGTCCTCTGCTCTTCATCATCCAGTCTGTCCTCTGCTCTTCATCATCCAGTCTGTCCTCTGCTCTTCATCATCCAGTCTGTCCTCTGCTCCTCATCATCCAGCCTGTCCTCTGCTCTTCATCATCCAGTCTGTCCTCTGCTCTTCATCATCCAGTCTGTCCTCTGCTCTTCATCATCCAGTCTGTCCTCTGCTCTTCATCATCCAGTCTGTCCTCTGCTCTTCATCATCCAGTCTGTCCTCTGCTCTTCATCATCCAGTCTGTCCTCTGCTCTTCATCATCCAGTCTGTCCTCTGCTCTTCATCATCCAGTCTGTCCTCTGCTCTTCATCATCCAGTCTGTCCTCTGCTCCTCATCATCCAGTCTGTCCTCTGCTCTTCATCATCCAGTCTGTCCTCTGCTCTTCATCACTGTGTGGTTTGGATCACCAAACAGGACAGAGTCAGACTCCAACGGATCGTCAGGTCTGCAGAGAGAACCATTGGTTCCAGCCTGCCCTCCATCCTGGACTTGCACACCTCCAGAGTCAGGAAGCGGGCTGTAAAGATCACCACAGACCCCTCACACCCTGTAGACCCTCACACCCTGGACACCAGCTGTTCACCTCCTCCCCTCTGGAAGGCGCTACAGAGCACTGTACGCCAAAACCACCAGACACAGAAACAGTTTCTTCCCACTGGAGTCACTCTGATGAACATTAAACAGACTCTTCATCTGCACTATCTGCACTTTTTTTGTTTTTTACTACTGTCTTTAATGTCCTTTTTATATTTTTATATTTATCTTGTAAATTGTGTGAAAAAAAAGAAGAAGTGTGCAGAGCCAGTGAAACCGGAGTCAGATTCCATGTATGTGCAAATTTACATGGCCATTAAAGCTGATTCTGAATATACAATAATATATTTATTACTTTTATTACTCTTAATTACTACTCATCATTATTATATTTATATGTACTTTTGTTATTATTATTTAATCATCATTCCGTCAACGAGTCTTTCTCCGGTCACGTGGCTGAGTACCTGTAAAGTATTCGTTAGAAGTACTCTTGTGTACTCTGCAGCATTCAGACACAAACAGAAGAACCAGATCTTTTTTAAATATTATTTTAATACTTTTCTTAAAAAAGGCTGTTGGACTCCACAGTGTGAACAGAGGACCGACAGCTTGTTCTGGGTCAAAGAAGAAGAGGAAAGAAAACTCAAGAAATGAAAACATGAAAACAAAAAGAAACACGCGACGTCCCAAACCCCAACAGGAAGGAGACAACATGATGAGCAACACAACAGGAAGGAGACAACATGATGAGCAACACAACAGGAAGGAGACAACATGATGAGCAACACAACAGGAAGGAGACAACATGATGAGCAACACAACAGGAAGGAGACAACATGATGAGCAACACAACAGGAAGGAGACAACATGATGAGCAACACAAGACAAACCCATGATTTAAAAAGCAAACTGCTGCCCACAGGGAATTAAATAGCAATGAAAACATTTAAGCCTTTAATATAAAGTGAAAAGAAGATGTAGAAAAGAAAAAGGGGAACGAGCCATCAGCGCTCCACAGATCCGTTTTGGCATCGAGTCGAGAACAGAACGGAACGAGAACCGGAGAACCGGAGAACCGGAGAACCGACTCCAGAGAACCATAAAAAAAAAATGGAGATTTCTTCTTTACAGTAAATTCTACAAAATCAAACCGGAGTCGCCGACGAGCTCCAGATTCCTCTCGTGTTCTTTCACGTCGACTTGTTAGGTCGTATATAATATATATAGTCATGTATCTATTCATATATATAATATGTATAACTTGCAGGGTATGGGTGATAGTTCACGTCTTAAAGGGCCAGTTCAGTCGCTCTTCTCTTTAACAGAACCAAATACATATTTCAAAGCTTCAGCCGTTTTCACAGAGGGACTATTTCCTGTCTCACAAACCCAAGGAGAAAGTAGTTCCTTTAAAGGAACTACTTTCTCCTTGGGTTTGTGAGACAGAGATCAACAGCAGCAGCAGGCTTCTGACTCTGGGGTGAACTGTCCCTTTAAGACAAACTGAATGACATCACAAGTGACACGCCCCTTTCAGAGGAAACGGTCCTTTTCTTAAATCATCATTATTCTTTAAAACGTCTCTCATTCACATGACGAGCCAGCTGGTTCAACTGCTGAGAGGCAGACTACCAACAGACAGCAGAGCATTGTGGGTAATATGTCCGTGTGTCCACAGGTCCTTTCTCTCCGCCCTCAGAACAGATTCTCCTCAAAGATGGCCATCAGGTCGCTCTGGAAGTTGATGTCGATGGTGTCGGCCATCTGCAGAGAGAGAGAGGACGAGTTACAGGTACTCCTGTGTACTAGTACACAGGTACTCCTGTGTACTAGTACACAGGAGTACCTGTGTACTAGTACACAGGTACTCCTGTGTACTAGTACACAGGAGTACCTGTGTACTAGTACACAGGTACTCCTGTGTACTAGTACACAGGAGTACCTGTGTACTAGTACACAGGTACTCCTGTGTACTAGTGAACTAGGATGAAGACACAACATGGTTGTCACGGCGTACCGCCTCTCTGCGGCGCCTCTCCTGCTCGCGGCGGCGCGCCATCTCCCGCTGGTCGATAGCGGCCGCAGCGGGCGGGGGCGGGGCTTGCGGCTGCGGGGGCGGAGCCTGCGGGGAGCGGGTGGGCGGGGTGGAAGCCGGGGGCGTGGAAGCCGGAGCCGGCGGCGGCTCCTGGCGACGCCGGCCGTCTTCCTGCGGTCGACGAGGCTGCTCCGCGGCGTCGTCGTCGTCGCGGTTACTGAACAAACACGAGGCCTCCGTCAGATCAGACGTCACACACACACACACACACACACACACACGCGCACAAACACAAACACAAACACACACACACACACACACACACACACACACGCACGCACACACACACACACACACACACACACACACACACACACACACACACACACACACACACACACACACACACACACACACACACACACACACACGCGCCTCCACCTACCGCAGCTTCTCCTGCTCCCTCCTGATGCTCTCTGCCTGAGCTTTCAGCCGCTCCCTCTCCTCCTTCTCCCTCGCCGCCCGTCTGAACTGCTCAAAGCTGTCGCTGGAGGAGCGCCCAGAGGAGGCCGGCGTGGACGGAGCCCTCTGAGCCAGGCGGGCCCACGACCCCATGACCTTCAGCTTCACCTCCTGGGGGGAGGGGCACTGAGGCTGCTGCGTCCCACAGAGACAGCAGCCAGAGACACAACACACACAGAGACACACAACACACACAGAGAGACAACAGACACAGAGAGACAACAGACACAGAGAGACACAACACACACAGAGAGACACAACACACACACAACCACAGAGAGACACAACACAGACACAAAGAGACACACAACAGACAGATAGACACAGATAGACACACAACAGACACACAACCACAGAGAGACACACAACAGACACAGAGAGACACAACAGACACAAAGAGACACACAACAGACACACAACAGACACAGAGACAAAACAACTACAAAGAGACACAAAACAACTACAAAGAGACACAAAACAACCACAAAGACACACAACAGACACACAAAGACACGACGTGGCAGTGATGCCTCACACTGTGAACACACCTGTGTCTTCTTTGGGGCGACGGGCGCTTTGGGCTCCTGCTTCACTTTGAGGCCTGAGGAGCAGAGCGGAGCCGGGGCTTCTGGGAGGCGATGAGCGGGGCGGGAGTCCACCAGCTTCAGGTCCGGCCCTGAGGAGGACGAGCATTAGCATGTTGAGGGAGGACGAGCATTAGCATGTTGAGGGAGGACGAGCATTAGCATGTTGAGGGAGGACGAGCATTAGCACGTTGAGGGAGGACGAGCATTAGCACGTTGAGGGAGGACGAGCGTTAGCACGTTGAGGGAGGACGAGCATTAGCACGTTGAGGGAGGACGAGCATTAGCACGTTGAGGGAGGACGAGCGTTAGCACGTTGAGGGAGGACGAGCGTTAGCACGTTGAGGGAGGACGAGCGTTAGCACGTTGAGGGAGGACGAGCGTTAGCACGTTGAGGGAGGACGAGCGTTAGCACGTTGAGGGAGGACGAGCGTTAGCACGTTGAGGGAGGACGAGCGTTAGCACGTTGAGGGAGGACGAGCGTTAGCACGTTGAGGGAGGACGAGCGTTAGCACGTTGAGGGAGGACGAGCGTTAGCACGTTGAGGGAGGACGAGCGTTAGCACGTTGAGGGAGGACGAGCATTAGCACGTTGAGGGAGGACGAGCATTAGCACGTTGAGGGAGGACGAGCGTTAGCACGTTGAGGGAGGACGAGCGTTAGCACGTTGAGGGAGGACGAGCGTTAGCACGTTGAGGGAGGACGAGCGTTAGCACGTTGAGGGAGGACGAGCGTTAGCACGTTGAGGGAGGACGAGCGTTAGCACGTTGAGGGAGGACGAGCGTTAGCACGTTGAGGGAGGACGAGCGTTAGCACGTTGAGGGAGGACGAGCGTTAGCACGTTGAGGGAGGACGAGCGTTAGCACGTTGAGGGAGGACGAGCGTTAGCACGTTGAGGGAGGACGAGCGTTAGCACGTTGAGGGAGGACGAGCGTTAGCACGTTGAGGGAGGACGAGCGTTAGCACGTTGAGGGAGGACGAGCATTAGCACGTTGAGGGAGGACGAGCATTAGCACGTTGAGGGAGGACGAGCGTTAGCACGTTGAGGGAGGACGAGCGTTAGCACGTTGAGGGAGGACGAGCGTTAGCACGTTGAGGGAGGACGAGCGTTAGCACGTTGAGGGAGGACGAGCATTAGCACGTTGAGGGAGGACGAGCGTTAGCACGTTGAGGGAGGACGAGCATTAGCACGTTGAGGGAGGACGAGCGTTAGCATGTTGAGGGAGGACGAGCGTTAGCACGTTGAGGGGAGGACGAGCATTAGCACGTTGAGGGAGGACGAGCATTAGCACGTTGAGGGAGGACGAGCATTAGCACGTTGAGGGGAGGACGAGCGTTAGCACGTTGAGGGAGGACGAGCGTTAGCACGTTGAGGGAGGACGAGCGTTAGCACGTTGAGGGGAGGACGAGCATTAGCACGTTGAGGGAGGACGAGCGTTAGCACGTTGAGGGAGGACGAGCGTTAGCACGTTGAGGGAGGACGAGCGTTAGCACGTTGAGGGAGGACGAGCGTTAGCACGTTGAGGGAGGACGAGCATTAGCACGTTGAGGGAGGACGAGCGTTAGCACGTTGAGGGAGGACGAGCATTAGCACGTTGAGGGGAGGACGAGCATTAGCACGTTGAGGGAGGACGAGCGTTAGCACGTTGAGGGAGGACGAGCGTTAGCACGTTGAGGGAGGACGAGCGTTAGCACGTTGAGGGAGGACGAGCGTTAGCACGTTGAGGGAGGACGAGCATTAGCACGTTGAGGGAGGACGAGCGTTAGCACGTTGAGGGAGGACGAGCATTAGCACGTTGAGGGAGGACGAGCGTTAGCATGTTGAGGGAGGACGAGCGTTAGCACGTTGAGGGGAGGACGAGCATTAGCACGTTGAGGGAGGACGAGCATTAGCACGTTGAGGGAGGACGAGCATTAGCACGTTGAGGGGAGGACGAGCGTTAGCACGTTGAGGGAGGACGAGCATTAGCACGTTGAGGGAGGACGAGCGTTAGCACGTTGAGGGGAGGACGAGCGTTAGCACGTTGAGGGGAGGACGAGCATTAGCACGTTGAGGGAGGACGAGCATTAGCACGTTGAGGGAGGACGAGCATTAGCACGTTGAGGGGAGGACGAGCATTAGCACGTTGAGGGAGGACGAGCATTAGCACGTTGAGGGAGGACGAGCGTTAGCACGTTAGGGGAGGACGAGCGTTAGCACGTTGAGGGGAGGACGAGCGTTAGCACGTTGAGGGAGGACGAGCATTAGCACGTTGAGGGAGGAGAGCATTAGCACGTTGAGGGAGGACGAGCATTAGCACGTTGAGGGGAGGACGAGCATTAGCACGTTGAGGGAGGACGAGCATTAGCACGTTGAGGGGAGGACGAGCGTTAGCACGTTGAGGGAGGACGAGCGTTAGCATGTTGAGGGAGGACGAGCGTTAGCACGTTGAGGGAGGACGAGCGTTAGCACGTTGAGGGAGGACGAGCGTTAGCACGTTGAGGGGAGGACGAGCATTAGCACGTTGAGGGAGGACGAGCGTTAGCACGTTGAGGGAGGACGAGCGTTAGCACGTTGAGGGAGGACGAGCGTTAGCACGTTGAGGGGAGGACGAGCGTTAGCACGTTGAGGGAGGACGAGCATTAGCACGTTGAGGGAGGACGAGCGTTAGCACGTTGAGGGAGGACGAGCGTTAGCACGTTGAGGGGAGGACGAGCATTAGCACGTTGAGGGAGGACGAGCATTAGCACGTTGAGGGAGGACGAGCGTTAGCACGTTGAGGGGAGGACGAGCATTAGCACGTTGAGGGAGGACGAGCATTAGCACGTTGAGGGAGGACGAGCATTAGCACGTTGAGGGGAGGACGAGCGTTAGCACGTTGAGGGGAGGACGAGCATTAGCACGTTGAGGGAGGACGAGCATTAGCACGTTGAGGGAGGACGAGCATTAGCACGTTGAGGGGAGGACGAGCATTAGCACGTTGAGGGAGGACGAGCATTAGCACGTTGAGGGAGGACGAGCGTTAGCACGTTGAGGGGAGGACGAGCATTAGCACGTTGAGGGAGGACGAGCATTAGCACGTTGAGGGAGGACGAGCATTAGCACGTTGAGGGGAGGACGAGCATTAGCACGTTGAGGGAGGACGAGCATTAGCACGTTGAGGGAGGACGAGCATTAGCACGTTGAGGGAGGACGAGCATTAGCACGTTGAGGGAGGACGAGCATTAGCACGTTGAGGGAGGACGAGCATTAGCACGTTGAGGGAGGACGAGCATTAGCACGTTGAGGGGAGGACGAGCATTAGCACGTTGAGGGAGGACGAGCATTAGCACGTTGAGGGAGGACGAGCATTAGCACGTTGAGGGGAGGACGAGCATTAGCACGTTGAGGGAGGACGAGCATTAGCACGTTGAGGGAGGACGAGCATTAGCATGTTGAGGGGAGGACGATCATTAGCACGTTGAGGGAGGACGAGCATTAGCATGTTGAGGGGAGGACGATCATTAGCATGTTGAGGGGAGGACGAGCATTAGCAATGAAAAACGAATTAACCACATAGAGCAAATTTTTCACCGGGCGGCGCGATATAGGCGAAGTGGCGTTGCGAAAATTCGCAACGCCACGGCATCAGAGGTCACGCGGCATTGAGCCCATGCAGATAGACAGCTCTACAGACGTGTGGGTTGTGTTCTCAGACTCAACCATAACACAGTCGGGTGCTGATAGTTTCAAGGTCCCTTGTCCTTCCCGAGAAGCTTTTGTTCAACGGTTGTTTCCTGTAAAGCCGTATTTAATCCTGACCAGAACTCACTCAGAGAGAATTCCACACAAACATACGTAATAATATAATATTCTACTAATATAATAATCTCCTGAATGCCACAAACGGCTCCTGTAAATCAGACACCGGGTTCTACAAGAGTTCAGCACTTTGTCCGTCGCCATCTTGTTTTTGTTGCAACCAGAAGGGAGGCTAGAAGGCGGAGCTAAAAACAACCAAAATGCTGATTCATGTACAACTGTATCAATCAGCGGTTTGGTTTGACCAAAGTTAACCTCCATGCAGTGGAAACACCCTGACAGCGGTCAGGTGAGCTCAGTGAGACCTGAACCAGAGGACTCACTGTGCTTGTGTGCGTCGTGGCTGAAGGCCGGCTGGACCGGCGACTGGGAGGGTTTCTCTTCTTTGACCGCCACCAGCTGAGACCTCTGGTCCTACAGGAGGAGAGATCCAGAGTTTCTATGGGACTCCAGTAGATGAAGAACTCTCACAGTAAAAAACAACCAATGAGACTATCGAGAAGAGAACGAGCTTCTGAAGGTTTCTGATAGAGGTACAGCTAGCTCTGATAGAGGTACAGCCAGCTAGCTCTGATAGAGGTACAGCCAGCTAGCTCTGATAGAGGGACAGCTAGCTCTGATAGAGGGACAGCTAGCTCTGATAGAGGTACAGCCAGCTAGCTCTGATAGAGGGACAGCTAGCTCTGATAGAGGTACAGCCAGCTAGCTCTGATAGAGGTACAGCTCGCTCGCTCTGATAGAGGTACATACAGCTAGCTCTGATAGAGGTACATACAGCTAGCTCTCATAGAGGTACAGCTCGCTAGCTCTCATAGAGGTACAGCTCGCTAGCTCTGATAGAGGGACATACAGCTAGCTCTGATAGAGGGACATACAGCTAGCTAGCTCTGATAGAGGGACATACAGCTAGCTAGCTCTGATAGAGGGACATACAGCTAGCTAGCTCTGATAGAGGGACAGCTAGCTCTGATAGAGGGACATACAGCTAGCTCTCATAGAGGGACATACAGCTAGCTCTCATAGAGGTACAGCTCGCTAGCTCTCATAGAGGTACAGCTCGCTAGCTCTGATAGAGGGACATACAGCTAGCTCTGATAGAGGGACATACAGCTAGCTAGCTCTGATAGAGGGACATACAGCTAGCTAGCTCTGATAGAGGGACATACAGCTAGCTAGCTCTGATAGAGGGACAGCTAGCTCTGATAGAGGGACATACAGCTAGCTCTGATAGAGGGACATACAGCTAGCTCTGATAGAGGGACATACAGCTAGCTCTGATAGAGGGACATACAGCTAGCTCTGATAGAGGGACAGACAGCTAGCTCTGATAGAGGGACAGACAGCTAGCTCTGATAGAGGGACAGACAGCTAGCTCTGATAGAGGGACAGACAGCTAGCTCTGATAGAGGGACATACAGCTCGCTAGCTCTGATAGAGGGACAGACAGCTAGCTCTGATAGAGGGACATACAGCTCGCTAGCTCTGATAGAGGGACAGCCAGCTAGCTCTGATAGAGGGACAGCCAGCTAGCTCTGATAGAGGGACATACAGCTAGCTCTGATAGAGGGACATACAGCTAGCTCTGATAGAGGGACAGACAGCTAGCTCTGATAGAGGGACAGACAGCTAGCTCTGATAGAGGGACAGACAGCTAGCTCTGATAGAGGGACAGACAGCTAGCTCTGATAGAGGGACAGACAGCTAGCTCTGATAGAGGGACAGACAGCTAGCTCTGATAGAGGGACATACAGCTAGCTCTGATAGAGGGACATACAGCTAGCTCTGATAGAGGGACAGACAGCTAGCTCTGATAGAGGGACAGACAGCTAGCTCTGATAGAGGGACAGACAGCTAGCTCTGATAGAGGGACATACAGCTAGCTCTGATAGAGGGACAGCCAGCTAGCTCTGATAGAGGGACATACAGCTAGCTCTGATAGAGGGACATACAGCTAGCTCTGATAGAGGGACAGACAGCTAGCTCTGATAGAGGGACATACAGCTAGCTCTGATAGAGGGACAGCCAGCTAGCTCTGATAGAGGGACAGCCAGCTAGCTCTGATAGAGGGACATACAGCTAGCTCTGATAGAGGGACAGCCAGCTAGCTCTGATAGAGGGACAGCCAGCTAGCTCTGATAGAGGGACAGACAGCTAGCTCTGATAGAGGGACAGACAGCTAGCTCTGATAGAGGGACATACAGCTAGCTCTGATAGAGGGACAGACAGCTAGCTCTGATAGAGGGACATACAGCTAGCTCTGATAGAGGGACATACAGCTAGCTCTGATAGAGGGACAGACAGCTAGCTCTGATAGAGGGACATACAGCTAGCTCTGATAGAGGGACAGACAGCTAGCTCTGATAGAGGGACAGACAGCTAGCTCTGATAGAGGGACATACAGCTAGCTCTGATAGAGGGACAGACAGCTAGCTCTGATAGAGGGACAGACAGCTAGCTCTGATAGAGGGACATACAGCTAGCTCTGATAGAGGGACATACAGCTAGCTCTGATAGAGGGACAGACAGCTAGCTCTGATAGAGGGACATACAGCTAGCTCTGATAGAGGGACAGACAGCTAGCTCTGATAGAGGGACAGCCAGCTAGCTCTGATAGAGGGACAGACAGCTAGCTCTGATAGAGGTACATACAGCTAGCTCTGATAGAGGGACAGACAGCTAGCTCTGATAGAGGGACATACAGCTAGCTCTGATAGAGGGACATACAGCTAGCTCTGATAGAGGGACAGCCAGCTAGCTCTGATAGAGGGACAGCCAGCTAGCTCTGATAGAGGGACAGACAGCTAGCTCTGATAGAGGGACATACAGCTAGCTCTGATAGAGGGACATACAGCTAGCTCTGATAGAGGGACAGCCAGCTAGCTCTGATAGAGGGACAGACAGCTAGCTCTGATAGAGGGACAGACAGCTAGCTCTGATAGAGGGACATACAGCTAGCTCTGATAGAGGGACAGACAGCTAGCTCTGATAGAGGGACAGACAGCTAGCTCTGATAGAGGGACAGACAGCTAGCTCTGATAGAGGGACAGACAGCTAGCTCTGATAGAGGGACAGACAGCTAGCTCTGATAGAGGGACAGACAGCTAGCTCTGATAGAGGGACATACAGCTAGCTCTGATAGAGGGACATACAGCTAGCTCTGATAGAGGGACAGACAGCTAGCTCTGATAGAGGGACAGACAGCTAGCTCTGATAGAGGGACAGACAGCTAGCTCTGATAGAGGGACAGACAGCTAGCTCTGATAGAGGGACAGACAGCTAGCTCTGATAGAGGGACATACAGCTAGCTCTGATAGAGGGACATACAGCTAGCTCTGATAGAGGGACATACAGCTAGCTCTGATAGAGGGACAGACAGCTAGCTCTGATAGAGGGACAGACAGCTAGCTCTGATAGAGGGACAGACAGCTAGCTCTGATAGAGGGACAGACAGCTAGCTCTGATAGAGGGACAGACAGCTAGCTCTGATAGAGGGACATACAGCTAGCTCTGATAGAGGGACAGACAGCTAGCTCTGATAGAGGGACATACAGCTAGCTCTGATAGAGGGACATACAGCTAGCTCTGATAGAGGGACAGCCAGCTAGCTCTGATAGAGGGACAGACAGCTAGCTCTGATAGCGCTCATTGTAAGCTAAAAGGTCAAAGGCTTGTTGGCGTGTGACTCGTGGCTCACTCACATGCTTCTTGGTGTGAGAGGGTGAGTGGAACTGAGACATCAGAGGAGAAGGCATCCTCCGGGGAGACGGACTCTCAGGCAGGCAGCCTGGGAACAAACACATTCCTGTTATCTCCAGTCTGCTTCTACGGCTCAGTGTTACACATGAAAACAAACACATTTTGAAGAACAGTTTATCTTCTCGTTAGCATTTTGATCGATATGACTTCCTCTTCTGTTCTTTAACTATTATTATTTCCACATTCTGTTTGTATTTCTTTGCTTCGCATTCATCCGCATCTTGTTCTCCTTCTTTGGTCAACTGGGTTTCCAAATGTGCTATTCAAGTAAAGTTTGACATGACTTGCTTCCACGTTGAATAAACCACCACAAAGAGACGCACAACAGCCACAAAGACACAAAACGACCACAAAGAGACACACAACAGCCACAAAGAGACCCACAACAGCCACAAAGAGACACACAATAACCACAAAGAGACGCACAACAGCCACAAAGACACAAAACGACCACAAAGAGATGCACAACAGCCACAAAGAGACACACAACAGCCACAAAGAGACACACAACAGCCACAAAGAGACGCACAACAGCCACAAAGACACAAAACGACCACAAAGAGACACAAAACGACCACAAAGAGACCCACAACAGCCACAAAGAGACACAAAATAACCACAACAGCCACAAAGAGATGCACAACAGCCACAAAGAGACGCACAACAGCCACAAAGAGACACAAAACAACCACAAAGAGACACAAACAGCCACAAAGAGACGCACAACAGCCACAAAGAGACACAAAACAGTCACAAAGAGACGCACAACAGCCACAAAGAGACACAAACAGCCACAAAGAGACACAAAACAGCCACAAAGAGACACAAAACGACCACAAAGAGACACAAAACGACCACAAAGAGACACAAAGAGATGCACAACAGCCACAAAGAGACACACAACAGCCACAAAGAGACGCAAAACAACGCACAACAGCCACAAAGAGACACAAAACGACCACAAAGAGACACAAAGAGATGCACAACAGCCACAAAGAGACACAAACAGCCACAAAGAGACACAAAACAGCCACAAAGAGACGCACAACAGCCACAAAGAGACACAAAATAACCACAACAGCCACAAAGAGATGCACAACAGCCACAAAGAGACACACAACAGCCACAAAGAGACGCACAACAGCCACAAAGAGACACAAAACAACCACAAAGAGACACAAACAGCCACAAAGATACGCACAACAGCCACAAAGAGACACAAACAGCCACAAAGATACGCACAACAGCCACAAAGAGATGCACAACAGCCACAAAGAGACACAAAACAGCCACAAAGAGACGCACAACAACCACAAAGAGACACAAACAGCCACAAAAAGACACAAAACAACCACAAAGAGACGCACAACAGCCACAAAGAGACGCACAACAGCCACAAAGAGACACAAAACAACCACAAAGAGACGCACAACAGCCACAAAGAGACGCACAACAACCACAAAGAGACACAAACAGCCACAAAAAGACACAAAACAACCACAAAGAGACGCACAACAGCCACAAAGAGACGCACAACAGCCACAAAGAGACGCACAACAGCCACAAAGAGACGCACAACAGCCACAAAGAGACACAAAACAGCCACAAAGAGACGCACAACAACCACAAAGAGACACAAACAGCCACAAAAAGACACAAAACAACCACAAAGAGACGCACAACAGCCACAAAGAGACGCACAACAGCCACAAAGAGACGCACAACAGCCACAAAGAGACGCACAACAGCCACAAAGAGACACAAAACAGCCACAAAGAGACGCACAACAGCCACAAAGAGACACAAAACAACCACAAAGAGACGCACAACAGCCACAAAGAGACACAAAACAGCCACAAAGAGATGCACAACAGCCACAAAGAGACACAAAACAGCCACAAAGAGACGCACAACAGCCACAAAGAGACACAAAACAGCCACAAAGAGACGCACAACAGCCACAAAGAGACACAAAACAGCCACAAAGAGACGCACAACAGCCACAAAGAGACACAAAACAACCACAAAGAGACACAAAACAACCACAAAGAGACACAAAACAACCACAAAGAGACACAACAAGACAGAAAGACACACAAAACGACCCAAAATGTGCCTCGTTGAATCGGCGGCTGTTGCTCTCGGGCAGGAGGCCTGCGTGTCTTTGTGACGTAAAACCATCGTGTGAAGTCTTCTCCGTCGGTTCAGAAGTGCGTTACCTGTTGGGAACGGCTCCGCCTTGCTGCGAGGCGACGGCTGCTGCTGAAGCTGCTGCTGAAGCTGCTGCTGCTGAAGTTGCTGCTGCTGCTGAAGTTGCTGCTGCTGTTGAAGTTGCTGCAGCTGCTGAAGTTGCTGCAGCTGCTGAAGTTGCTGCTGCTGCTGAAGTTGCTGCAGCTGCAGCTGCTGAACCTTCGGCTGCTGCGACGGCGGCGCTGGAGGGAACGGCTGCCGCATGTGGGCGTGGCCTGAGCCGTGTCTCTGTGTCGGGGCGGGGCCACTCGTGGTCCCAGCCACGTGCACCGATGGCACCAGCTGGGGGGCGCCCTGCGCAGGCGGCTGCGCAGGCGGCTGCGCAGGCGGCTGCGCATGCGGCTGCGCGGTGGACCGAACCTGCAGCGACTGCAAGAAGCTGTGAACTTGAGCGAGGGGCGGCGTTTGAGAACCGGCGATCGTCAGCTCCTCGTCGTCCTCCAGCAGGGCCTGGGGAGGTTGCGCCGAGAGGGTTCCCAGGATGCCGTGCGACGGGGGCGAAGGGACGCGGGGGCGGGGCTGGGGGAGGGGCAGCGAGGGCTGGAGCTGGGGGGAGGGGGGCGGAGCCAGGGAGGGGAGCGAGGACGGGGGAGGGGCCTGCGGGGGTTTGGGAGGAAGCGGCGCCGCTCGGTTGCTCGGCCTCGACGGTTGCTGCGGGAGAGCGCTGTGGATCGCTGCAACGAGACAGAAGAGTTCAGAGGAGGGGTCAACATGCTGACCAGTGGAGTCCAGGACTTTAAACCAAATGTCATGACCAACATTTAGTGAAGTCTGGGTGTAAACAGTAAAAAGTGAGTAAATGTAGTATTTAAACTAACAATGAGAATACAAAGCATACAGTAAACCTTAAATGACTCAAATGAATGAGACAATAGTTTGATTAAAAGAATAAACATTTATATAGATGCCTGTATGTATGCTGCTTATATTTTGAGTCTTTCTTTTAAAAGCATATTCATTATTTCAAACTCAGCGTAAATGAACGTCATGAACACATGAATATAACACATTTACATGACTTTTACTAAACTTTTGGGGATTCTATTTCCAGGCCTGGAAATAACCATACATAACCAACAATAATCAATAATATTCCTGTTGAAAATCAAAGCAACAGATTGATTGACAACCGAATCCTGAATGCATATGATCGTAACACGAGGCGTACCCACCTGGAGACGGGGCGACGGGGTGCTGGGTGAGGAACAGGTGCGTCTCGGGGTGCGTGGCGCCGGCTTTGGGCTCGGCGTGGCGCCGCGGCAGGTGAGGGTTCATGAACTGAGCCAGAGGATCAAACCCAGAGCCCATCAGCTGGGTCGAGTCCAGAGACGGGACAGGGGGCGGTTTGGACTGGACCACCTGGGGCTGAGGCCGGGGGGGGACCGGACCGGCTCCGGCACTGAGGGACAGCTGGGGCGGCCTCTTGAGGTCTTTGATAGTCGGGATCTTCTTCTGCAGCTTGGGAACCAGCCCTGGGACACGAAAGGGTATTTTATTCTATGTTTATTGTTATGAGCAACGTACTTTTAACGCCAATAAACGATCCTGATGAAATATAGAACGTATATGCTGAAGAACTGAAAACCTGTGCAATAATAGTTATAGTTATTTCTGTCTGTATATGTAATATTTCAGTTATTTATTTATTAAACTTGTTTTGAGCTCATTTCTTTTTACTTTGTCTCTTGTATTTGCACTTCACTCTCTGATGCTGTAATCCTGTCAATGTCCCCGCTGGAGGACGAATACAGGATTATTTACCTTATGTGATGTAAAAGTAGAGGCAGTAGTAGCAGTAGTAGTAGTAGTAGTAGTAGTAGTAGTAGTAGTAGTAGCAGCAGTAGTAGCAGTAGTAGCAGTAGCAGTAGCAGTAGTAGCAGTAGTAGCAGCAGTAGTAGCAGTAGTAGCAGTAGTAGCAGTAGTAGCAGTAGCAGTAGCAGTAGTAGTAGCAGCAGTAGCAGTAGTAGCAGTAGCAGTAGCAGCAGTAGTAGCAGTAGCAGTAGTAGCAGTAGTAGCAGTAGCAGTAGTAGTAGCAGCAGTAGCAGTAGTAGTAGTAGCAGTAGTAGCAGCAGTAGTAGCAGTAGTAGCAGTAGTAGCAGCAGTAGTAGCAGTAGTAGTAGTAGCAGTAGCAGTAGTAGCAGTAGTAGTAGTAGCAGTAGTAGTAGTAGCAGTAGTAGCAGCAGTAGCAGCAGTAGTAGCAGTAGCAGTAGTAGCAGTAGCAGTAGTAGTAGTAGCAGTAGTAGCAGTAGTAGCAGTAGTAGCAGTAGCAGTAGTAGCAGTAGTAGCAGTAGTAGTAGCAGTAGCAGTAGTAGCAGCAGTAGTAGCAGTAGTAGCAGTAGTAGCAGTAGCAGTAGCAGTAGTAGCAGTAGTAGCAGCAGTAGTAGCAGTAGCAGTAGCAGTAGTAGTAGCAGTAGTAGTAGCAGTAGTAGCAGTAGCAGTAGCAGTAGTAGCAGTAGTAGTAGTAGTAGCAGTAGTAGCAGTAGCAGTAGCAGTAGTAGCAGTAGTAGTAGTAGTAGCAGTAGTAGCAGTAGTAGCAGTAGCAGTAGCAGTAGTAGTAGCAGCAGTAGCAGTAGTAGCAGTAGTAGTAGCAGTAGCAGCAGTAGTAGTAGTAGTAGCAGTAGTAGCAGTAGTAGCAGTAGCAGTAGTAGCAGTAGTAGCAGTAGTAGCAGTAGTAGTAGTAGTAGCAGTAGTAGCAGTAGCAGTAGCAGTAGTAGCAGTAGTAGCAGTAGTAGCAGTAGTAGCAGTAGCAGTAGTAGTAGCAGCAGTAGCAGTAGTAGCAGCAGTAGTAGCAGTAGCAGTAGTAGTAGTAGTAGTAGCAGTAGTAGCAGTAGTAGCAGTAGCAGTAGTAGCAGTAGCAGTAGTAGCAGTAGTAGCAGTAGTAGTAGTAGTAGCATTAGCAGTAGTAGTAGCAGTAGTAGCAGCAGTAGTAGCAGTAGTAGCAGTAGCAGTAGTAGCAGTAGCAGTAGTAGCAGTAGTAGTAGCAGTAGTAGCAGCAGTAGTAGCAGTAGTAGCAGTAGCAGTAGTAGCAGTAGCAGTAGTAGCAGTAGCAGTAGTAGTAGCATTAGCAGTAGTAGTAGCAGTACCGTAGTACCTTTACCCTCTATACCCTCTATACTCCCTATACCCTCTAGACCCCCTAGACCCCCTATACCCTCTAGACCCCCTATACCCTCTAGACCCTCTAGACCCCTATACCCTCTAGACCCCCTAGACCCCCTATACCCTCTAGACCCCCTATACCTTCTAGACCCCTATACCCTCTAGACCCCTATACAGGGCGTAGCAGACTAACGGACAGCAGGAACCAGAACTCCTCGTTACCATTCTCAGAGTCTTCACTGTCAGAGGAGTTGCTGCTGCCTGAAGACGAGGACCCCGTCTTCGTCTTCGTCACGGTCGTCACCTCCAGAGGCATCTCTCCTGCAAACAAACAAACAAACAAACAAACGAGCAGAATATTGAGAACACATGGGTCCAGAGATGAATTATGATGCTTCCTAACAGCTCATAATTACACTAATGATGACTATAAAGATAATATCTGTTATTTACTTATCACTGGAATTGTGTGTTTTATGAAGCAATAAACCACTATAAACTGCTATAACAAAGTAAAAGTATAACATTTACATTTTTATGGTTTACTGACTTCAGAGCGTTGAAATTCATTTTGGGGATCTGGATCTGCCAATATGGATCAATAATTAGTATCAGCGGCTAAAGAACCGGATCATTGATCATTTCTTGGGTGCTGGTCTGAGATCTGACCCTCCTGTTTCTGTAACACGGATCCTGACTCATGGCCCTGAACGTCTCGTTCCTCCAGTAATTAAATGCGTAACGACGAGTTCATCCCGTCTCACGGCTTCTACACAAAAGACCGCCAGTTAAAATGTCAACGAAACAAACACGCCCCGATCCCATTAAAGGGACAGTACGGTGTTTAGGAGTGTGAGGTACTTCTGTGTATTATTGCTACAGTAGAGTAAAGTCATGATCTGCATCATGAGAATGTTATCATTCACCGTCAGCCAGTGCTCATTTTCACTGAGCAGAGCCTGAACGCACCATCATGTACTTGAAGGTTATACGTTAGTGGAGCTGCTAACGTTACTAGCTCTCCTCCTGTTGGTTCTCTGTTAGCGGTGCTGCTAACGTTACTAGCTCTCCTCTAAACACTGATTGGTTGTTTATAAGTCACATGATCAGAGACTAGAGAAACATCCATGATGTCCTGATCATGTTCTTCTGGTCACATGTTCTACTGGGTACTGGAGGAGAACCTTTATTTACACCGTGACGGTGAACGTTACACCTCCAACAAACCCACCTGACATGGTCTTCTTCTTCTTCTTGAGGCAGCTGGAAACGTACTTCTCCAGCTCTCTCAGCGTGGAGGGCTTCAGCGTCTCGAAGTCGATCTCGATCTCGTCCGGGTTGGAGTTCTTCAGCGAGGGCTCTCGCGTCTGGATGATGTGCACCACGCGGCCCAGCTTGTCGCCGGGCAGCTTGTTGATGTCCAGGCTCAGCTGGCGCTTCTCCTCGTACGACATGGGCTTGCCCCTGTCGGCGGACACGTCTAGAGGGGGATGGGGGTATTTATAGCAGGTTGATGGACCAAAAACACAAAAGAGCTCAACTAGGGCTGGGCGGTATGGCCAAAAATTCCTATCACGGTATTTTGTAAGATTCTGGCGGTTTCACGGTATATAAACACATTCATTCATTGACGCCAAAAAGGACCGCCGCCGTTGTTGTTCACCGCTCGCTGGCCAACTCACTGTAACCATGACTAAAGTTATAACATGACTAAAGTTACAACATGACTAAAGTTACAACCATGACTAAAGTTACAACATGACTAAAGTTACAACCATGACTAAAGTTACAACCATGACTAAAGTTATAACATGACTAAAGTTATAACATGACTAAAGTTACAACCATGACTAAAGTTATAACATGACTAAAGTTACAACCATGACTAAAGTTATAACCATGACTAAAGTTACAACATGACTAAAGTTACAACATGACTAAAGTTACAACCATGACTAAAGTTATAACATGACTAAAGTTATAACATGACTAAAGTTATAACATGACTAAAGTTACAACCATGACTAAAGTTATAACATGACTAAAGTTACAACATGACTAAAGTTACAACATGACTAAAGTTATAACATGACTAAAGTTATAACATGACTAAAGTTATAACATGACTAAAGTTACAACCATGACTAAAGTTACAACCATGACTAAAGTTATAACATGACTAAAGTTATAACATGACTAAAGTTACAACCATGACTAAAGTTATAACATGACTAAAGTTACAACCATGACTAAAGTTATAACATGACTAAAGTTATAACATGACTAAAGTTACAACCATGACTAAAGTTATAACATGACTAAAGTTATAACATGACTAAAGTTATAACATGACTAAAGTTATAACATGACTAAAGTTACAACCATGACTAAAGTTATAACATGACTAAAGTTACAACCATGACTAAAGTTATAACCATGACTAAAGTTATAACATGACTAAAGTTATAACATGACTAAAGTTACAACCATGACTAAAGTTATAACATGACTAAAGTTATAACATGACTAAAGTTATAACATGACTAAAGTTACAACCATGACTAAAGTTATAACATGACTAAAGTTATAACATGACTAAAGTTATAACATGACTAAAGTTACAACCATGACTAAAGTTATAACATGACTAAAGTTATAACATGACTAAAGTTACAACCATGACTAAAGTTATAACATGACTAAAGTTATAACATGACTAAAGTTATAACATGACTAAAGTTACAACCATGACTAAAGTTATAACATGACTAAAGTTACAACATGACTAAAGTTCTAACATGACTAAAGTTACAACCATGACTAAAGTTACAACATGACTAAAGTTATAACATGACTAAAGTTATAACATGACTAAAGTTATAACATGACTAAAGTTACAACCATGACTAAAGTTATAACATGACTAAAGTTACAACATGACTAAAGTTCTAACATGACTAAAGTTACAACCATGACTAAAGTTACAACCATGACTAAAGTTACAACATGACTAAAGTTACAACATGACTAAAGTTATAACATGACTAAAGTTACAACCATGACTAAAGTTACAACCATGACTAAAGTTATAACATGACTAAAGTTATAACATGACTAAAGTTACAACCATGACTAAAGTTACAACATGACTAAAGTTATAACATCACTAAAGTTAGAACCATGACTAAAGTTAGAACCATGACTAAAGTTATAACATGACTAAAGTTATAACATGACTAAAGTTACAACCATGACTAAAGTTACAACATGACTAAAGTTATAACATGACTAAAGTTATAACATGACTAAAGTTACAACCATGACTAAAGTTATAACATGACTAAAGTTATAACATGACTAAAGTTATAACATGACTAAAGTTACAACCATGACTAAAGTTACAACCATGACTAAAGTTATAACATGACTAAAGTTACAACATGACTAAAGTTACAACCATGACTAAAGTTATAACATGACTAAAGTTACAACCATGACTAAAGTTACAACCATGACTAAAGTTACAACATGACTAAAGTTACAACCATGACTAAAGTTATAACATGACTAAAGTTACAACCATGACTAAAGTTACAACATGACTAAAGTTATAACATGACTAAAGTTACAACCATGACTAAAGTTATAACATGACTAAAGTTACAACCATGACTAAAGTTATAACATGACTAAAGTTATAACATGACTAAAGTTACAACCATGACTAAAGTTATAACATGACTAAAGTTATAACATGACTAAAGTTACAACCATGACTAAAGTTATAACCATGACTAAAGTTATAACATGACTAAAGTTATAACATGACTAAAGTTACAACATGACTAAAGTTAGAACATGACTAAAGTTACAACCATGACTAAAGTTATAACATGACTAAAGTTACAACCATGACTAAAGTTACAACCATGACTAAAGTTACAACATGACTAAAGTTAGAACCATGACTAAAGTTACAACATGACTAAAGTTAGAACCATGACTAAAGTTACAACATGACTAAAGTTAGAACCATGACTAAAGTTACAACATGACTAAAGTTACAACATGACTAAAGTTAGAACATGACTAAAGTTACAACCATGACTAAAGTTATAACATGACTAAAGTTACAACCATGACTAAAGTTACAACCATGACTAAAGTTAGAACATGACTAAAGTTAGAACCATGACTAAAGTTAGAACATGACTAAAGTTAGAACCATGACTAAAGTTAGAACATGACTAAAGTTAGAACCATGACTAAAGTTAGAACCATGACTAAAGTTAGAACCATGACTAAAGTTATAACATGACTAAAGTTATAACATGACTAAAGTTACAACATGACTAAAGTTACAACATGACTAAAGTTAGAACCATGACTAAAGTTACAACATGACTAAAGTTAGAACCATGACTAAAGTTACAACATGACTAAAGTTAGAACATGACTAAAGTTACAACATGACTAAAGTTACAACATGACTAAAGTTAGAACATGACTAAAGTTACAACATGACTAAAGTTACAACATGACTAAAGTTAGAACCATGACTAAAGTTACAACATGACTAAAGTTAGAACCATGACTAAAGTTACAACATGACTAAAGTTAGAACATGACTAAAGTTAGAACCATGACTAAAGTTACAACATGACTAAAGTTAGAACATGACTAAAGTTAGAACCATGACTAAAGTTAGAACATGACACGTAAGTAGCTCAGACTGCTGCGCCCTCAGAGGTGAACATCACCGTTACAGCCCTAAGCTCAACGTCTCCTCTCATTCACGTACCCGGCTCATCTTCTGCCTCCAGCGAGGCCGAGGGCACGAGCGGCGTGGGGCCAGGCTGCGGGGCGGCCGCCGGCCGGCTGCTTTTCGCCCCTTCTTTCTTGCTGCGAATTGACAAAACGATCAGATTAGCTCCGGCCGCTAACGCGCTACGTCACTCGCCCCGCCTCCGGCACCACCCACCTGGGCTTCTTCCTCTCCTTCTTCACAACGATCGGCTCCTTGACGCTCTTGATCTTCTTGGCAGTCTGAAGCGTCACAGAGGGAGGAGGGGCCTCCGCAGGCTCCTCCAACGCCACCGCCGCCGCTGCTGCCGCTGCCGCCGCTGCCGCCGCCATCTTCTTCTTGTGCTTCTCTTTCTTCTTCTCCTTCTCCTTCTTCTCCCTCTCTTTTTCCTTCTCCCTCTCCCTCTCCTTTTCCTTCTCCTTCTCCCTCTCCCTCTCCTTCTCCTTCTTCTTGGGTTTGCTGGCCGGGGGCTGGGAGAGCGCTGCCAGCTGCTCGTGGACAGCTTTCAGCTGGAGGACACAAACAAACACAAACACACATGAGTCTCATAACCACCTGTTGAGTCTCATAACCACCCGTTGAGTCTCATAACCACCCGTTGAGTCTCATAACCCACCCGTTGAGTCTCATAACCACCCGTTGAGTCTCATAACCCACCCGTTGAGTCTCATAACCCACCCGTTGAGTCTCATAACCCACCCGTTGAGTCTCATAACCCACCCGTTGAGTCTCATAACCACCCGTTGAGTCTCATAACCCACCCGTTGAGTCTCATAACCCACCCGTTGAGTCTCATAACCCACCCGTTGAGTCTCATAACCCACCCGTTGAGTCTCATAACCCACCCGTTCAGTCTCATAACCCACCCGTTCAGTCTCATGAACCACCCGTTCAGTCTCATAACCCACCCGTTCAGTCTCATAACCCACCCGTTCAGTCTCATAAACCACCCGTTCAGTCTCATGAACCACCCGTTCAGTCTCATGAACCACCCGTTCAGTCTCATGAACCACCCGTTCAGTCTCATAAACCACCCGTTGAGTCTCATAACCCACCCGTTGAGTCTCATAACCCACCCGTTCAGTCTCATAACCACCCGTTGAGTCTCATAACCCACCCGTTGAGTCTCATAACCCACCCGTTGAGTCTCATGAGCCTCCCTCCCCCCTTAATTTTCCATCCTCTAACCTGTTCCTGTAACTCGGCCAATCGGTGCTGCCGCTCGTGCTCCGAGTCACCTCCCGAGGACTCCGACTCGGAGGAACTGGAACTGTCGGCTTCCGAGACGGCGGGAGGAGGCGGGGCTTGTCGAGTGGAGGGGGCGGGGTGGAGGGCGGACGACGGGGCGGGAGCAGGGGCGGGCTGCTCCGGCTCGTCGGGCCTTTTGGCGAAACGCATCTCGAACACGTCCTGTTGGGGATGGAGGACGGTGAGCTCCACTTGAACCACAAAACCAACAGGTGCAACACAAAGAAGATCTCGGAAACCGGATATAAAATGGAACCAGCTGAGCGTGTCCAACCACTGTGACTCCTAAACCCGGGTATGAACCACACTGTGACTCCTAAACCCGGGTATGAACCACACTGTGACTCCTAAACCCGGGTATGAACCAAACTGTGACTCCTAAACCCGGGTATGAACCACACTGTGACTCCTAAACCCGGGTATGAACCACACTGTGACTCCTAAACCCGGGTATGAACCACACTGTGACTCCTAAACCCGGGTATGAACCACACTGTGACTCCTAAACCCGGGTATGAACCACACTGTGACTCCTAAACCCGGGTATGAACCACGCTGTGACTCCTAAACCCGGGTATGAACCACACTGTGACTCCTAAACCCGGGTATGAACCACACTGTGACTCCTAAACCCGGGTATGAACCACACTGTGACTCCTAAACCCGGGTATGAACCACACTGTGACTCCTAAACCCGGGTATGAACCAAACTGTGACTCCTACACCCGGGTATGAACCAAACTGTGACTCCTAAACCCGGGTATGAACCACACTGTGACTCCTAAACCCGGGTATGAACCACACTGTGACTCCTAAACCCGGGTATGAACCACACTGTGACTCCTAAACCCGGGTATGAACCAAACTGTGACTCCTACACCCGGGTATGAACCACACTGTGACTCCTAAACCCGGGTATGAACCACACTGTGACTCCTAAACCCGGGTATGAACCAAACTGTGACTCCTAAACCCGGGTATGAACCACACTGTGACTCCTAAACCCGGGTATGAACCACACTGTGACTCCTAAACCCGGGTATGAACCAAACTGTGACTCCTAAACCCGGGTATGAACCACACTGTGACTCCTAAACCCGGGTATGAACCACACTGTGACTCCTAAACCCGGGTATGAACCAAACTGTGACTCCTAAACCCGGGTATGAACCACACTGTGACTCCTAAACCCGGGTATGAACCACACTGTGACTCCTAAACCCGGGTATGAACCAAACTGTGACTCCTAAACCCGGGTATGAACCACACTGTGACTCCTAAACCCGGGTATGAACCAAACTGTGACTCCTACACCCGGGTATGAACCAAACTGTGACTCCTACACCCGGGTATGAACCAAACTGTGACTCCTACACCCGGGTATGAACCAAACTGTGACTCCTAAACCCGGGTATGAACCAAACTGTGACTCCTACACCCGGGTATGAACCACACTGTGACTCCTAAACCCAGATATGAACCACACTGTGACTCCTACACCCAGGTATGAACCAAACTGTGACTCCTAAACCCAGGTATGAACCACACTGTGACTCCTACACCCGGGTATGAACCACACTGTGACTCCTAAACCCGGGTATGAACCACACTGTGACTCCTAAACCCGGGTATGAACCACACTGTGACTCCTACACCCAGGTATGAACCAAACTGTGACTCCTACACCCGGGTATGAACCACACTGTGACTCCTAAACCCGGGTATGAACCACACTGTGACTCCTACACCCAGGTATGAACCAAACTGTGACTCCTACACCCAGGTATGAACCACACTGTGACTCCTACACCCGGGTATGAACCACACTGTGACTCCTAAACCCAGGTATGAACCACACTGTGACTCCTACACCCGGGTATGAACCAAACTGTGACTCCTAAACCCGGCTATGAACCACACTGTGACTCCTACACCCGGGTATGAACCACACTGTGACTCCTAAACCCGGGTATGAACTGTTACTGCTGTGCACCATTTCATCATACGATGCATCTATATGTATTTCTTGATTGTTGAATACCTGTAGTTTGCGTGCCATGCCAACCACATCGTGATCTGGGGGATTGTACTTGTAACAGTTGGAGAACATCATCCGGACGTCTGCTGCAAACTCCTGAGCGTCTCTGTACTGCCTGTTGTCAAGCTTTTTCTGGAGGGAGACAAACAAACACAACAATAAAGTAAAAGCTCCGCGTTGCTGAAGGAATATTTGCTTCGCCCCGACCGAACTGCATCTATAAAAACAAATATTGATTCAACTAGCCCGAAGCTAAAATAGATCTAAGCAAAGAAACTTCTTTTCGACCGTATATTACCTGTAACATAACTTGTAACCCTAGGTAAGGTATGACTACGTGTTGGGTGGCCTCTCCAGGTGAATCACCTTGATGTTGCTGAGGTCCATGGGGTGCTTGATGATGTCGTGGTAGTCGTGGAGGCTGAGGGCTTTGACGTCGACGGGCTTGTAGAAGGGCCAGGCGTAGCCCACGTGTTTCTTGGACAGCATCTCTCTGACGAGGCGTGCGCAGTAACGCAGCTGCTCCTGGCGCTTCTGGGTCGCCGTCCCGGCCGCCTCCAAACCGCCTCCCGGCTGGTGCTGAGAGTCCGGCTGCGACGGGTCCTTTTTGGGCGTCTTGGACGGGCGAATGCTCTCCCGCCGCGGCCGGGCCTCGGCGGAGACCGGCGAGCATTCGCTCAGCTGGTCGTTGGCCGTGGGCGTGGTGGTGTCCGCTTTCCTCTTCTGGCTCTTTCTTTGCTATTGGAACAGATCGGATTAGAAAACCAGCTTGTGAAGGACGCCTCCCTGAAACCCGGTTCTGAAGAGGAACCGGTTCTGAAGAGGAACAACCTGAAGTATTGATGCGGTCCGGAGTTACTGGTCCTCGTCTCTTTGTCTCTCTGTCTCTCAGTCTCTTTGTCTTTCTGTCTCTTTGTCTCTCAGTCGCTTTGTCTCTCAGTCTCAGTCCAACGTGAGACTTATTCATTTATTGTCTTTTTTCCCCCTCACAAAAAAGAGGAACTGATAAGAGTCCTAGTGTCTAGTATTTTATACTAGTATGAAACCCTAAAGATACCCCTCCCTGCCTGTGATCAATATGCTAATCACTAACGGCTGCTCCTTACCTTGATGAGGGCGGGGGGGCTCTGCAGCATCGGGGCAGAGTGGAGGCCCGGGTGCGTCGGGGCAGGATGGAGGCCGGGGTGCGTCGGGGCTGAGTGGAGGCCGGGGTGCGTCGGGGCTGAGTGGAGGCCCGGGTGTGTCGGGGCAGAGTGGCCCGGGTGTGTCGGGGCTGAGTGGAGGCCCGGGTGTGTCGGGGCAGGATGGAGGCCGGGGTGCGTCGGGGCAGGATGGAGGCCCGGGTGCGTCGGGGCAGGATGGAGGCCCGGGTGCGTCGGGGCAGGGTGGAGGCCCGGGTGCGTCGGGGCAGGGTGGAGGCCCGGGTGCGTCGGGGCAGGGTGGAGGCCCGGGTGCGTCGGGGCAGGGTGGAGGCCCAGGTGGAGGCCCATGTGTGTCGGGGCAGGGTGGAGGCCCATGTGTGTCGGGGCAGGGTGGAGGCCCGGGTATGTCGGGGCCGCAGGGGGGTACCGACGTCACACCCTGGGCCAGGATGTCCGGTGTCGAGCGGGGGAACGGGGGTCCCAGGTGGGGTGCGTGGGAGGCGGGCGTGGGAGGCACCCGTGGGGGCTGGGGCTGGGGCAGGGACAGGGCGGGGGGGCCCTGAGCGGTGCGGGTCTGCGGCGTGGCCGAGGGGGAGGAGAAGCCCCGCGTGTGGGGGGTGGTGGAGGGCGACGACGAGTCCTGACCCGAGTCCGACTTGGTGATCAGACCTGGAGGGAGGAAGAGGGAATCAAAACAAGCCAGCTCCTCCCACGAGGAGGCGGACCGGGGTCGCCGCCGCCGCCAGAGGAGCTGGTTGGCTGCCGTAGTTGACTGACATGTCAAAGTCCCGCCCCCCGCCCCGCACCCCCACCGCATCCTAAACCGGTACCTGGCTCCCGGCGCCCCCCGCGGCGTCCCTTCGTGACCACAGCGATCTCCGTCTCCTCCTGCGGCATCTCCGTGATCTTGTGGAGGAAGACCTTCTCCAGGGCCTCCGCCATCAGGACGATGTCATCTCCGGGCTAAACACACACAGTGACACGTAAACACACACACACTAGGGCTGGCGGTATGGCCAAAAATTCATATCACGGTATTTTGTAAGATTCTGGCGGTTTCACGGTATATCACAGTATTTTTTTCCGAGTAAACACATTAATTCATTGATGCCGAAAAGGACCGCCGCCGCCACTCGCATACTGGCCAGCAGCTGTTTGTACGTTGGTACATAGAGGGTGTTAGGAAGCTAAACATGGAGGGCTTTAGGACCATGGGGAATGTAGGTGAAAAAAACAAACAGGAAGAGACAGACCGGAAGGGTCTGTTTTTTTTCACCTACATTCCCCTGGGTCCTAAGCAGTGTTCCCTCTAAACTGCGTGCGTGCGCGGCCGCGCAGGCCAGTCGAAGTGGCCGCGCAATAGATTTTTCAGACCGCGCACATTTTTTCAGACCGCACAAACGATTTTTTTTCAGGGGTTAAAAATCTTTTTTGCGCCAGTGTTTCTGAGATAGGAGTGAGCCATCTCCACAATAGAAGATCTTTGATGTGACGTGTCGCGTTTTCTCGGCCAATCAGCGACCTGTTTCTCGACATGCGCTCTCTGTACCTCTGCTAGCGCTCTGCCTCCGTTAGCACCCCCCATCCCCGCTGTCCTCCTCCGGGCGCCAGGAGTGAAGCCCGCCTAGAGCGCCACATGAGCTAGGGCCGGCGCTGTTTAGGCTACTCTTGGCGGGCCCTGCTCCAGCAGTTATAGGCTACCATGGCGAAAAGAAAGGTAGAGCAGGTGCCCCAGAAAAAGGTCTGCCTAACGTTCAAACATGAGTGGCTAGATGAAATAGTCCAAACTGACACAGGTAGGATGAAACTTTCAGACATATTTAAATATGAAGAAAGGAGTGGCGTGATCTGCAAATTCTGCTCGGAGGCAAAAGACAGATAGGCCTATCTCCCTCAATGACATTCAAATTACATGTTTTGTAGCCTAGTTTGTTGCAAACCACTCCAGTTATTAAATTATTTATATAGGCTAACCTTTAGGAAAAATGACACCATGTCAATTTAATAGGCCTATAATTATTGTTAAGCACTGCATTAGCATTTTTCTTTCAATGAAGTTCTATTTAAATGTTGTACCTGCTGAGAAATGACTAAACACCTTTGATACTTTTATTTTGTATATATATCATTATCAGTCATAACCAGTGAACCAGTCATAACCTCCCCTTATTGAAGTTCAACAAAGATCCTTTAAGTTCAACTAAACTGACTTGGTAAAACACCATCATTAAAATGTTCCCAAAGTCCAGCCATTATAAAGGATATTGAATAAATATCAACCTTGTATACATATTGATGCATTTGCTGTCATCTCTTTGAATCCCCTATGGCTAACGCAGGCTTGTGGTCATTTTTGGCAGGTCGCGTGGTTGCGAATTGCTCACAGTGCTGAAATGTGCGCTCAGAAAGAAAAAAAAATTTGCTCAGTGCTGAAAAAAATTAGAGGGAACATTGGTCCTAAGTCCCTTCTTGTTATGATAGTGGGCGAGCTTTACCCAGCATGCAGTTTTATAAATGTACAAATATTAGTGTTACAAATTGTTTATGTGTCACAAACTGTTGTGTCGTGATGTTTTACCTGTTAAAGAGGGTTAGTTGTGTTATTAATTGTTGTTATAACCATGACTAAAGTTTAAACATGACTAAAGTTATAACATGACTAAAGTTATAACATGATTAAAGTTACAACCATGACTAAAGTTATAACATGACTAAAGTTATAACATGACTAAAGTTACAACATGACTAAAGTTACAACCATGACTAAAGTTATAACCATGATTAAAGTTACAACCATGACTAAAGTTTAAACATGACTAAAGTTACAACCATGACTAAAGTTATAAACATGACTAAAGTTATAAACATGACTAAAGTTATAACATGACTAAAGTTATAACCATGACTAAAGTTACAACCATGACTAAAGTTACAACCATGACTAAAGTTTAAACATGACTAAAGTTATAACCATGACTAAAGTTATAACATGATTAAAGTTACAACCATGACTAAAGTTATAACATGACTAAAGTTATAACATGACTAAAGTTACAACATGACTAAAGTTACAACCATGACTAAAGTTATAACCATGATTAAAGTTACAACCATGACTAAAGTTTAAACATGACTAAAGTTACAACCATGACTAAAGTTATAAACATGACTAAAGTTATAAACATGACTAAAGTTATAACATGACTAAAGTTATAACCATGACTAAAGTTATAACATGACTAAAGGTATAACATGATTAAAGTTACAACCATGACTAAAGTTATAACATGACTAAAGTTACAACATGACTAAAGTTACAACCATGACTAAAGTTACAACCATGACTAAAGTTACAACCATGACTAAAGTTTAAACATGACTAAAGTTACAACCATGACTAAAGTTACAACATGACTAAAGTTACAACATGACTAAAGTTACAACATGACTAAAGTTATAACATGACTAAAGTTATAACATGACTAAACTTACAACATGACTAAACTTACAACATGACTAAAGTTATAACCATGATTAAAGTTATAACATGATTAAAGTTACAACCATGACTAAAGTTATAACATGACTAAAGTTACAACATGACTAAAGTTATAACATGACTAAAGTTATAACATGATTAAAGTTACAACCATGACTAAAGTTATAACATGACTAAAGTTACAACATGACTAAAGTTACAACATGACTAAAGTTATAACATGACTAAAGTTACAACATGACTAAAGTTATAACATGACTAAAGTTATAACATGACTAAAGTTACAACATGACTAAAGTTACAACCATGACTAAAGTTATAACATGACTAAAGTTACAACATGACTAAAGTTATAACCATGATTAAAGTTATAACATGACTAAAGTTACAACCATGATTAAAGTTATAACATGACTAAAGTTACAACATGACTAAAGTTATAACCATGATTAAAGTTATAACATGACTAAAGTTACAACCATGACTAAAGTTATAACATGACTAAAGTTACAACATGACTAAAGTTATAACCATGATTAAAGTTATAACATGACTAAAGTTACAACCATGACTAAAGTTATAACATGACTAAAGTTATAACCATGATTAAAGTTATAACATGACTAAAGTTACAACATGACTAAAGTTATAACATGACTAAAGTTACAACATGACTAAAGTTACAACCATGACTAAAGTTACAACATGACTAAAGTTACAACATGACTAAAGTTATAACATGACTAAAGTTATAACATGACTAAAGTTACAACATGACAAAAGTTACAACATGACAAAAGTTACAACATGACTAAAGTTACAACCATGACTAAAGTTATTACATGACTAAAGTTATAACATGACTAAAGTTACAACCATGACTAAAGTTATAACATGACTAAAGTTACAACATGACTAAAGTTACAACCATGACTAAAGTTATAACATGACTAAAGTTACAACATGACTAAAGTTACAACATGACTAAAGTTTAAACATGACTAAAGTTACAACCATGATTAAAGTTACAACATGACTAAAGTTACAACCATGATTAAAGTTACAACATGACTAAAGTTACAACCATGACTAAAGTTTAAACATGACTAAAGTTACAACATGACTAAAGTTACAACCATGACTAAAGTTTAAACATGACTAAAGTTTAAACATGACTAAAGTTATAAACATGACTAAAGTTATAACATGACTAAAGTTATAACCATGACTAAAGTTATAACATGACTAAAGGTATAACATGACTAAAGTTACAACATGACTAAAGTTACAACATGACTAAAGTTACAACCATGATTAAAGTTACAACCATGACTAAAGTTACAACCATGACTAAAGTTACAACCATGACTAAAGTTACAACCATGACTAAAGTTTAAACATGACTAAAGTTACAACCATGACTAAAGTTATAACATGACTAAAGTTACAACATGACTAAAGTTACAACATGACTAAAGTTACAACATGACTAAAGTTACAACATGACTAAAGTTACAACATGACTAAAGTTACAACATGACTAAAGTTATAACCATGATTAAAGTTATAACATGATTAAAGTTACAACCATGACTAAAGTTATAACATGACTAAAGTTACAACATGACTAAAGTTATAACATGACTAAAGTTACAACATGACTAAAGTTACAACCATGACTAAAGTTACAACATGACTAAAGTTACAACATGACTAAAGTTATAACATGACTAAAGTTATAACATGACTAAAGTTACAACATGACAAAAGTTACAACATGACAAAAGTTACAACATGACTAAAGTTACAACCATGACTAAAGTTATTACATGACTAAAGTTATAACATGACTAAAGTTACAACCATGACTAAAGTTATAACATGACTAAAGTTACAACATGACTAAAGTTACAACCATGACTAAAGTTATAACATGACTAAAGTTACAACATGACTAAAGTTTAAACATGACTAAAGTTACAACCATGATTAAAGTTACAACATGACTAAAGTTACAACCATGATTAAAGTTACAACATGACTAAAGTTACAACCATGACTAAAGTTTAAACATGACTAAAGTTACAACATGACTAAAGTTACAACCATGACTAAAGTTTAAACATGACTAAAGTTTAAACATGACTAAAGTTATAAACATGACTAAAGTTATAACATGACTAAAGTTATAACCATGACTAAAGTTATAACATGACTAAAGGTATAACATGATTAAAGTTACAACCATGACTAAAGTTATAACATGACTAAAGTTACAACATGACTAAAGTTACAACATGACTAAAGTTACAACCATGATTAAAGTTACAACCATGACTAAAGTTACAACCATGACTAAAGTTACAACCATGACTAAAGTTACAACCATGACTAAAGTTTAAACATGACTAAAGTTACAACCATGACTAAAGTTATAACCATGACTAAAGTTACAACATGACTAAAGTTACAACATGACTAAAGTTACAACATGACTAAAGTTACAACATGACTAAAGTTATAACATGACTAAAGTTACAACATGACTAAAGTTACAACATGACTAAAGTTATAACCATGATTAAAGTTATAACATGATTAAAGTTACAACCATGACTAAAGTTATAACATGACTAAAGTTACAACATGACTAAAGTTATAACATGACTAAAGTTATAACATGATTAAAGTTACAACCATGACTAAAGTTATAACATGACTAAAGTTACAACATGACTAAAGTTACAACATGACTAAAGTTACAACCATGACTAAAGTTACAACATGACTAAAGTTACAACCATGACTAAAGTTACAACCATGACTAAAGTTATAACATGACTAAAGTTACACCATGACTAAAGTTACAACCATGACTAAAATTACAACCATGACTAAAGTTACAACATGACTAAAGTTACAACCATGACTAAAGTTATAACATGACTAAAGTTACAACCATGACTAAAGTTACAACCATGACTAAAGTTATAACATGACTAAAGTTACAACATGACTAAAGTTATAACATGACTAAAGTTACAACATGACTAAAGTTATAACATGACTAAAGTTACAACATGACTAAAGTTATAACATGACTAAAGTTACAACATGACTAAAGTTACAACATGACTAAAGTTACAACATGACTAAAGTTATAACATGACTAAAGTTACAACATGACTAAAGTTACAACCATGACTAAAGTTATAACATGACTAAAGTTACAACATGACTAAAGTTACAACATGACTAAAGTTACAACATGACTAAAGTTATAACATGACTAAAGTTACAACATGACTAAAGTTACAACATGACTAAAGTTACAACATGACTAAAGTTATAACATGACTAAAGTTATAACATGACTAAAGTTACAACATGACTAAAGTTACAACATGACTAAAGTTACAACATGACTAAAGTTATAACATGACTAAAGTTACAACATGACTAAAGTTACAACCATGACTAAAGTTATAACATGACTAAAGTTATAACATGACTAAAGTTACAACATGACTAAAGTTACAACATGACTAAAGTTATAACCATGATTAAAGTTATAACATGACTAAAGTTACAACATGACTAAAGTTATAACATGACTAAAGTTATAACCATGATTAAAGTTATAACATGACTAAAGTTACAACATGAATAAAGTTATAACATGACTAAAGTTATAACATGACTAAAGTTACAACATGACTAAAGTTACAACATGACTAAAGTTATAACATGACTAAAGTTACAACATGACTAAAGTTACAACATGACTAAAGTTACAACATGACTAAAGTTATAACATGACTAAAGTTACAACATGACTAAAGTTACAACCATGACTAAAGTTATAACATGACTAAAGTTATAACATGACTAAAGTTACAACCATGACTAAAGTTACAACATGACTAAAGTTACAACCATGACTAAAGTTACAACCATGACTAAAGTTACAACATGACTAAAGTTACAACCATGACTAAAGTTATAACATGACTAAAGTTACACCATGACTAAAGTTACAACCATGACTAAAGTTACAACCATGACTAAAGTTACAACATGACTAAAGTTACAACCATGACTAAAGTTATAACATGACTAAAGTTACAACCATGACTAAAGTTACAACCATGACTAAAGTTATAACATGACTAAAGTTACAACCATGACTAAAGTTATAACATGACTAAAGTTACAACATGACTAAAGTTACAACATGACTAAAGTTACAACATGACTAAAGTTACAACCATGACTAAAGTTACAACATGACTAAAGTTACAACCATGACTAAAGTTATAACATGACTAAAGTTACAACATGACTAAAGTTACAACATGACTAAAGTTATAACATGACTAAAGTTATAACATGACTAAAGTTACAACATGACTAAAGTTACAACCATGACTAAAGTTATAACATGACTAAAGTTATAAACATGACTGAAGTTATAACATGACTAAAGTTATAACCATGACTAAAGTTATAACATGACTAAAGTTATAACATGACTAAAGTTATAACCATGATTAAAGTTACAACATGACTAAAGTTATAACATGACTAAAGTTACAACATGACTAAAGTTATAACATGACTAAAGTTACAACATGACTAAAGTTATAACCATGATTAAAGTTACAACATGACTAAAGTTATAACATGACTAAAGTTACAACCATGACTAAAGTTACAACATGACTAAAGTTATAACATGACTAAAGTTACAACCATGACTAAAGTTACAACATGACTAAAGTTACAACCATGACTAAAGTTACAACCATGACTAAAGTTATAACATGACTAAAGTTACAACCATGACTAAAGTTACAACCATGACTAAAGTTACAACATGACTAAAGTTATAACATGATTAAAGTTATAACATGATTAAAGTTATAACCATGACTAAAGTTACAACCATGACTAAAGTTACAACATGACTAAAGTTATAACATGACTAAAGTTACAACATGACTAAAGTTATAACATGACTAAAGTTACAACCATGACTAAAGTTACAACCATGACTAAAGTTATAACATGACTAAAGTTACAACCATGACTAAAGTTACAACCATGACTAAAGTTACAACATGACTAAAGTTATAACATGACTAAAGTTACAACATGACTAAAGTTATAACATGACTAAAGTTACAACATGACTAAAGTTATAACCATGATTAAAGTTACAACATGACTAAAGTTATAACATGACTAAAGTTACAACATGACTAAAGTTATAACCATGATTAAAGTTATAACATGATTAAAGTTACAACCATGACTAAAGTTATAACATGACTAAAGTTACAACATGACTAAAGTTATAACATGACTAAAGTTATAACATGATTAAAGTTACAACCATGACTAAAGTTATAACATGACTAAAGTTACAACATGACTAAAGTTACAACATGACTAAAGTTACAACCATGACTAAAGTTACAACATGACTAAAGTTACAACCATGACTAAAGTTACAACCATGACTAAAGTTATAACATGACTAAAGTTACACCATGACTAAAGTTACAACCATGACTAAAATTACAACCATGACTAAAGTTACAACATGACTAAAGTTACAACCATGACTAAAGTTATAACATGACTAAAGTTACAACCATGACTAAAGTTACAACCATGACTAAAGTTATAACATGACTAAAGTTACAACATGACTAAAGTTATAACATGACTAAAGTTACAACATGACTAAAGTTATAACATGACTAAAGTTACAACATGACTAAAGTTATAACATGACTAAAGTTACAACATGACTAAAGTTACAACATGACTAAAGTTACAACATGACTAAAGTTATAACATGACTAAAGTTACAACATGACTAAAGTTACAACCATGACTAAAGTTATAACATGACTAAAGTTACAACATGACTAAAGTTACAACATGACTAAAGTTACAACATGACTAAAGTTATAACATGACTAAAGTTACAACATGACTAAAGTTACAACATGACTAAAGTTACAACATGACTAAAGTTATAACATGACTAAAGTTATAACATGACTAAAGTTACAACATGACTAAAGTTACAACATGACTAAAGTTACAACATGACTAAAGTTATAACATGACTAAAGTTACAACATGACTAAAGTTACAACCATGACTAAAGTTATAACATGACTAAAGTTATAACATGACTAAAGTTACAACATGACTAAAGTTACAACATGACTAAAGTTATAACCATGATTAAAGTTATAACATGACTAAAGTTACAACATGACTAAAGTTATAACATGACTAAAGTTATAACCATGATTAAAGTTATAACATGACTAAAGTTACAACATGAATAAAGTTATAACATGACTAAAGTTATAACATGACTAAAGTTACAACATGACTAAAGTTACAACATGACTAAAGTTATAACATGACTAAAGTTACAACATGACTAAAGTTACAACATGACTAAAGTTACAACATGACTAAAGTTATAACATGACTAAAGTTACAACATGACTAAAGTTACAACCATGACTAAAGTTATAACATGACTAAAGTTATAACATGACTAAAGTTACAACCATGACTAAAGTTACAACATGACTAAAGTTACAACCATGACTAAAGTTACAACCATGACTAAAGTTACAACATGACTAAAGTTACAACCATGACTAAAGTTATAACATGACTAAAGTTACACCATGACTAAAGTTACAACCATGACTAAAGTTACAACCATGACTAAAGTTACAACATGACTAAAGTTACAACCATGACTAAAGTTATAACATGACTAAAGTTACAACCATGACTAAAGTTACAACCATGACTAAAGTTATAACATGACTAAAGTTACAACCATGACTAAAGTTATAACATGACTAAAGTTACAACATGACTAAAGTTACAACATGACTAAAGTTACAACATGACTAAAGTTACAACCATGACTAAAGTTACAACATGACTAAAGTTACAACCATGACTAAAGTTATAACATGACTAAAGTTACAACATGACTAAAGTTACAACATGACTAAAGTTATAACATGACTAAAGTTATAACATGACTAAAGTTACAACATGACTAAAGTTACAACCATGACTAAAGTTATAACATGACTAAAGTTATAAACATGACTGAAGTTATAACATGACTAAAGTTATAACCATGACTAAAGTTATAACATGACTAAAGTTATAACATGACTAAAGTTATAACCATGATTAAAGTTACAACATGACTAAAGTTATAACATGACTAAAGTTACAACATGACTAAAGTTATAACATGACTAAAGTTACAACATGACTAAAGTTATAACCATGATTAAAGTTACAACATGACTAAAGTTATAACATGACTAAAGTTACAACCATGACTAAAGTTACAACATGACTAAAGTTATAACATGACTAAAGTTACAACCATGACTAAAGTTACAACATGACTAAAGTTACAACCATGACTAAAGTTACAACCATGACTAAAGTTATAACATGACTAAAGTTACAACCATGACTAAAGTTACAACCATGACTAAAGTTACAACATGACTAAAGTTATAACATGATTAAAGTTATAACATGATTAAAGTTATAACCATGACTAAAGTTACAACCATGACTAAAGTTACAACATGACTAAAGTTATAACATGACTAAAGTTACAACCATGACTAAAGTTACAACCATGACTAAAGTTATAACATGACTAAAGTTACAACCATGACTAAAGTTACAACCATGACTAAAGTTACAACATGACTAAAGTTATAACATGACTAAAGTTACAACATGACTAAAGTTATAACATGACTAAAGTTACAACATGACTAAAGTTATAACCATGATTAAAGTTACAACATGACTAAAGTTATAACATGACTAAAGTTACAACCATGACTAAAGTTACAACATGACTAAAGTTACAACCATGACTAAAGTTACAACCATGACTAAAGTTATAACATGACTAAAGTTACAACCATGACTAAAGTTACAACCATGACTAAAGTTACAACATGACTAAAGTTATAACATGACTAAAGTTATAACCATGATTAAAGTTACAACATGACTAAAGTTATAACATGACTAAAGTTATAACATGACTAAAGTTACAACATGACTAAAGTTACAACATGACTAAAGTTACAACATGACTAAAGTTACAACATGACTAAAGTTACAACCATGACTAAAGTTATAACATGACTAAAGTTACAACATGACTAAAGTTATAACATGATTAAAGTTATAACATGATTAAAGTTACAACCATGACTAAAGTTATAACATGACTAAAGTTACAACCATGACTAAAGTTACAACCATGACTAAAGTTACAACCATGACTAAAGTTACAACCATGACTAAAGTTATAACATGACTAAAGTTATAACCATGATTAAAGTTATAACATGACTAAAGTTACAACATGACTAAAGTTACAACCATGACTAAAGTTATAACATGACTAAAGTTACACCATGACTAAAGTTACAACCATGACTAAAGTTACAACCATGACTAAAGTTACAACCATGACTAAAGTTACAACCATGACTAAAGTTACAACATGACTAAAGTTACAACCATGACTAAAGTTATAACATGACTAAAGTTACAACCATGACTAAAGTTACAACCATGACTAAAGTTATAACATGACTAAAGTTACAACCATGACTAAAGTTATAACATGACTAAAGTTACAACATGACTAAAGTTACAACATGACTAAAGTTACAACATGACTAAAGTTACAACCATGACTAAAGTTACAACATGACTAAAGTTACAACATGACTAAAGTTACAACATGACTAAAGTTACAACATGACTAAAGTTACAACATGACTAAAGTTATAACATGACTAAAGTTATAACATGACTAAAGTTATAAACATGACTAAAGTTATAACATGACTAAAGTTATAACCATGACTAAAGTTATAACATGACTAAAGTTATAACATGATTAAAGTTACAACATGACTAAAGTTATAACATGACTAAAGTTACAACATGACTAAAGTTATAACATGACTAAAGTTACAACATGACTAAAGTTATAACATGACTAAAGTTATAACATGACTAAAGTTACAACATGACTAAAGTTACAACCATGACTAAAGTTATAACATGACTAAAGTTATAACATGACTAAAGTTACAACATGACTAAAGTTACAACATGACTAAAGTTATAACCATGATTAAAGTTATAACATGACTAAAGTTACAACATGACTAAAGTTATAACATGACTAAAGTTATAACCATGATTAAAGTTATAACATGACTAAAGTTACAACATGAATAAAGTTATAACATGACTAAAGTTATAACATGACTAAAGTTACAACATGACTAAAGTTACAACATGACTAAAGTTATAACATGACTAAAGTTACAACATGACTAAAGTTACAACATGACTAAAGTTACAACATGACTAAAGTTACAACATGACTAAAGTTACAACATGACTAAAGTTACAACATGACTAAAGTTACAACCATGACTAAAGTTACAACATGACTAAAGTTACAACATGACTAAAGTTACAACCATGACTAAAGTTACAACCATGACTAAAGTTACAACCATGACTAAAGTTATAACATGACTAAAGTTACACCATGACTAAAGTTACAACCATGACTAAAGTTACAACCATGACTAAAGTTACAACATGACTAAAGTTACAACCATGACTAAAGTTATAACATGACTAAAGTTACAACCATGACTAAAGTTACAACCATGACTAAAGTTATAACATGACTAAAGTTACAACCATGACTAAAGTTATAACATGACTAAAGTTACAACATGACTAAAGTTACAACCATGACTAAAGTTACAACATGACTAAAGTTACAACCATGACTAAAGTTACAACATGACTAAAGTTACAACATGACTAAAGTTACAACATGACTAAAGTTATAACATGACTAAAGTTACAACATGACTAAAGTTACAACCATGACTAAAGTTATAACATGACTAAAGTTATAAACATGACTAAAGTTATAACATGACTAAAGTTATAACCATGACTAAAGTTATAACATGACTAAAGTTATAACATGATTAAAGTTAAACCATGACTAAAGTTATAACATGACTAAAGTTACAACATGACTAAAGTTATAACATGACTAAAGTTACAACATGACTAAAGTTATAACATGACTAAAGTTACAACATGACTAAAGTTATAACATGACTAAAGTTACAACATGACTAAAGTTATAACATGATTAAAGTTACAACCATGACTAAAGTTATAACATGACTAAAGTTACAACATGACTAAAGTTACAACCATGATTAAAGTTACAACCATGACTAAAGTTACAACCATGACTAAAGTTACAACCATGACTAAAGTTTAAACATGACTAAAGTTACAACCATGATTAAAGTTACAACCATGACTAAAGTTACAACCATGACTAAAGTTACAACCATGACTAAAGTTATAACATGACTAAAGTTACAACATGACTAAAGTTACAACCATGATTAAAGTTACAACCATGACTAAAGTTACAACCATGACTAAAGTTACAACCATGACTAAAGTTACAACATGACTAAAGTTACAACCATGATTAAAGTTACAACCATGACTAAAGTTACAACCATGACTAAAGTTACAACCATGACTAAAGTTTAAACATGACTAAAGTTACAACCATGATTAAAGTTATAACATGATTAAAGTTACAACCATGACTAAAGTTATAACATGACTAAAGTTATAACATGACTAAAGTTATAACATGACTAAAGTTACAACATGACTAAAGTTATAACATGACTAAAGTTACAACCATGACTAAAGTTACAACCATGACTAAAGTTACAACATGACTAAAGTTATAACATGACTAAAGTTATAACATGACTAAAGTTATAACATGACTAAAGTTACAACATGACTAAAGTTACAACCATGACTAAAGTTATAACATGACTAAAGTTACAACCATGACTAAAGTTATAACATGACTAAAGTTATAACATGACTAAAGTTACAACCATGACTAAAGTTATAACATGACTAAAGTTACAACATGACTAAAGTTACAACCATGACTAAAGTTATAACATGACTAAAGTTATAACATGACTAAAGTTACAACATGACTAAAGTTACAACCATGACTAAAGTTATAACATGACTAAAGTTACAACCATGACTAAAGTTATAACATGACTAAAGTTATAACATGACTAAAGTTACAACATGACTAAAGTTACAACCATGACTAAAGTTATAACATGACTAAAGTTACAACCATGACTAAAGTTATAACATGACTAAAGTTACAACCATGACTAAAGTTATAACATGACTAAAGTTACAACATGACTAAAGTTACAACCATGACTAAAGTTATAACATGACTAAAGTTATAACATGACTAAAGTTACAACCATGACTAAAGTTATAACATGACTAAAGTTACAACATGACTAAAGTTGCAACCATGACTAAAGTTATAACATGACTAAAGTTACAACATGACTAAAGTTACAACCATGACTAAAGTTATAACATGACTAAAGTTACAACCATGACTAAAGTTATAACATGACTAAAGTTATAACATGACTAAAGTTACAACCATGACTAAAGTTACAACATGACTAAAGTTACAACCATGACTAAAGTTATAACATGACTAAAGTTACAACCATGACTAAAGTTACAACCATGACTAAAGTTATAACATGACTAAAGTTACAACCATGACTAAAGTTATAACATGACTAAAGTTACAACCATCACTAAAGTTATAACATGACTAAAGTTACAACATGACTAAAGTTACAACCATGACTAAAGTCATAACATGACTAAAGTTATAACATGACTAAAGTTACAACATGACTAAAGTTACAACATGACTAAAGTTACAACCATGACTAAAGTTATAACATGACTAAAGTTACAACCATGACAGTAAGTAGCTCAGACCGCTGCGGCTCAGCTGTGAACAATACATTTTGCTGCCTGCTGAAGAGCGACAACAGTTGTTACGGCTATGCACGTCATACCGTATGGAAATTTGAAACCGGGCACAGCCCTAACACAGTCACACGTAAACACACAAACAGTGACACACACACACACACACACCTTGTTGTAGATGTAGCAGTTGGTGAACATGGTGTTGAAGTCCTGGATGCACTCGTGGGCGTTCCAGTAGTAATGGTTCTCCAGGCGCTTCTTGATGGTTCCCATGTCCATCGGGATCTTGATGATCTTGTAGTAGTCCTTCAGGAGAAACGTCTAGTTATAAACTATAAAACTAGTCCTTCATGAGAAACGTCTAGTTATAAACTATAAAACTAGTCCTTCAGGAGAAACGTCTAGTTATAAACTATAAAACTAGTCCTTCATGAGAAACGTCTAGTTATAAACTATAAAACTAGTCCTTCATGAGAAACTTCTAGTTATAAACTATAAAACTAGTCCTTCAGGAGAAACGTCTAGTTATAAACTATAAAACTAGTCCTTCAGGAGAAACGTCTAGTTATAAACTATAAAACTAGTCCTTCAGGAGAAACGTCTAGTTATAAACTATAAAACTAGTCCTTCAGGAGAAACGTCTAGTTATAAACTATAAAACTAGTCCTTCATGAGAAACGTCTAGTTATAAACTATAAAACTAATCCTTCATGAGAAACGTCTAGTTATAAACTATAAAACTAGTCCTTCATGAGAAACGTCTAGTTATAAACTATAAAACTAGTCCTTCAGGAGAAACGTCTAGTTATAAACTATAAAACTAGTCCTTCAGGAGAAACGTCTAGTTATAAACTATAAAACTAGTCCTTCATGAGAAACGTCTAGTTATAAACTATAAAACTAATCCTTCATGAGAAACGTCTAGTTATAAACTATAAAACTAGTCCTTCAGGAGAAACGTCTAGTTATAAACTATAAAACTAGTCCTTCAGGAGAAACGTCTAGTTATAAACTATAAAACTAGTCCTTCAGGAGAAACGTCTAGTTATAAACTATAAAACTAGTCCTTCAGGAGAAACGTCTAGTTATAAACTATAAAACTAGTCCTTCATGAGAAACGTCTAGTTATAAACTATAAAACTAGTCCTTCATGAGAAACGTCTAGTTATAAACTATAAAACTAATCCTTCATGAGAAACGTCTAGTTATAAACTATAAAACTAATCCTTCATGAGAAACGTCTAGTTATAAACTATAAAACTAGTCCTTCATGAGAAACGTCTAGTTATAAACTATAAAACTAGTCCTTCAGGAGAAACGTCTAGTTATAAACTATAAAACTAGTCCTTCATGAGAAACGTCTAGTTATAAACTATAAAACTAGTCCTTCAGGAGAAACGTCTAGTTATAAACTATAAAACTAGTCCTTCATGAGAAACGTCTAGTTATAAACTATAAAACTAGTCCTTCATGAGAAACGTCTAGTTATAAACTATAAAACTAGTCCTTCATGAGAAACGTCTAGTTATAAACTATAAAACTAATCCTTCATGAGAAACGTCTAGTTATAAACTATAAAACTAGTCCTTCAGGAGAAACGTCTAGTTATAAACTATAAAACTAGTCCTTCAGGAGAAACGTCTAGTTATAAACTATAAAACTAGTCCTTCAGGAGAAACGTCTAGTTATAAACTATAAAACTAGTCCTTCAGGAGAAACGTCTAGTTATAAACTATAAAACTAGTCCTTCAGGAGAAACGTCTAGTTATAAACTATAAAACTAGTCCTTCAGGAGAAACGTCTAGTTATAAACTATAAAACTAGTCCTTCAGGAGAAACGTCTAGTTATAAACTATAAAACTAGTCCTTCATGAGAAACGTCTAGTTATAAACTATAAAACTAGTCCTTCAGGAGAAACGTCTAGTTATAAACTATAAAACTAGTCCTTCAGGAGAAACGTCTAGTTATAAACTATAAAACTAGTCCTTCAGGAGAAACGTCTAGTTATAAACTATAAAACTAGTCCTTCATGAGAAACGTCTAGTTATAAACTATAAAACTAGTCCTTCATGAGAAACGTCTAGTTATAAACTATAAAACTAGTCCTTCATGAGAAACGTCTAGTTATAAACTATAAAACTAGTCCTTCATGAGAAACGTCTAGTTATAAACTATAAAACTAGTCCTTCATGAGAAACGTCTAGTTATAAACTATAAAACTAGTCCTTCATGAGAAACGTCTAGTTATAAACTATAAAACTAGTCCTTCATGAGAAACGTCTAGTTATAAACTATAAAACTAGTCCTTCAGGAGAAACGTCTAGTTATAAACTATAAAACTAGTCCTTCAGGAGAAACGTCTAGTTATAAACTATAAAACTAGTCCTTCAGGAGAAACGTCTAGTTATAAATTATAAAACTAGTCCTTCAGGAGAAACGTCTAGTTATAAACTATAAAACTAGTCCTTCAGGAGAAACGTCTAGTTATAAACTTTTGTGTTTCAGTGACATCTAGTGGTTTGAGGCAGGTTGCAACCAGCTAAATACTGCTCCCCTTTAAATAGCCCTAACCTGGTAGTGGTTGAGTGTGAGAGACTTTAGGGCCTTATATTATTTAAAATAATATAATTACTAGTTTTAGTCAAAAACAGCTTAGTTTGATGAATAAATAAATAAATATCCTCAGATTTCCTGCGTCTCATGTCCCAGCTTTAATCCTTATGTTGTTGTGAATATGATATTCCAGGCTGAGCACCCGGGTGTCGTCCTCTTTGTTTACCTTTACACGCGTCCACTGGTGACCCCGTGTTTAACGTCCTGTTGCTATGCATTGTGGGTAATTCCCTCGAGCTAAGTCTGCATCTCGCGCTGACTCACGGAAAAAGAGGTGAACCAGAAGCACGTCAACACTCACGGGCAGGCCGAGCTTGATGGCGTCTACGGGGGCCTGGAAGGGCCACGCGAAGTGGTGCTTCCAGAGCGTCTTCAGCACCTCTCGGAGCAGGAACTGAAACAGACAGAGCGGCGTCACACGGGAGGCCATCGGACTCACGGCTTCACAAGCGGAGGAGGCTGGTACCTGCAGCTGGTTGGTCTGCCGCTTGGGGCGGGTCGGGTTCCATATCTCGGGCTGCGGCACGTTGAAGGCCAGGGCCGGGGGCCCGTCTCCCATCGCCGCCACAGAGGGCGGCTGCAGTGGCTGAGCCGGCGGTTTGGGCGGGTAGGACATGGCGGAGCAGCTGGGACCGGGGCCCTCAGGCCATGACGGGCCTCACTCGGGTCTCTGGGGACAGGAACAGAACCACGTCACGTCACGGACCCCGATCAGTGTAGCGCTCACCGTCACAGGAAATACAGGGTCTCCTCCAGCGTAGCTGATAAGTACGTGAGCTGTACACGTCCTCTGCTTCACGGAGCGACGCCCTGAACCCCGACCTAGAGCCGTCATCTAGAAGTCTTTTGATAGAGAAGGTCTCAAAGCTCAACGACAAACCGAGACCAGCGCTGCTGCCTTCAGGCCGACGGGTTCCTCCCTTAGTGCTGAACTTCTTCCACCAAAGATCTAAAACATCCACTTCACTTCAATATGTCTAGACATACAGTCAGTCTGAAGCTAACGTTAGCTCAGCTTGTACTCTGGTAACTTAAGATCCAGAGGTCTGACCAAAAAAATCCTTCATATATATATATATATCCCCCTTTATACACACACACACACACAGTTATACATTCTAAAGTGTGGTCAACTGTAAGTACATTTAGTCAAGTTAGTCTTAAGTACTTTTTACTTCTACTGTACTACACCTCAGAGGTAGATATTGTACTTGTACTGTAGGTGTATGGTAGGTATTGTACTTGTATTGTACGGTATATATTATACAGTAGGTAATGTACTGTTATGGGACTGTAGGTATTGTACTTGTACAGTAGGTATTGTACTTGTACTGCAGGTATTGTACTGCATTGCTGTAGAAGCAGGACATGAACCCAGAACCATCAGGATATAAACATAGTACTCTTGTTGTCAGTACTTCTGAAACCAGGACTGTGAAGTGGAATATTGTCACGTGTGGTATTTGTACTTTTACTGCAGTAACGTACGTGAATACTTCTTCAACCACCGCCTGTAGTACAAATACACTGATGTCGCAGCTGATTGAAATAAAACGACTCGTCACGTGACTTTGACACGTAAATGAATTATTCCACAACACCTATCAGCCATCTTGCTCCCGTATGACGTAGCTCCCGGTAACGTGAACTGCTACCGAGCGACGTGACTTTTACGTGACTTTCTCTCTTTAAATCACAAACAGTGAACATAAAGACGACCTGTAATCTTCCTCTTCCTCTTCCTCTAACCTTCCGCGTCAGATCGCCGCCATGTCCACTGACAGCTCCGCACGTAAATACGACGTACGTACGTACGTACGCACGTAACCTACGTACGTCCGTCACGGGAGCTCCTGCGCCACCGCGTAAGCTGCGCAGCCGCGAGGACGTAACTCGCGTCGTGAATACGGCCTACGGGGCTACAAACAAACAGCCGAGTGGCTAGCTGCTTAGCACGAGCGCGACACAGCGCGGAGCGGCCGCGAGCGAGGCGCGAGCTCCGCGCGAGCTCCGCGCGACTGCGTGTAGACACGAAAGACAGGGCGGCGCGAGGACACCCGAATGCCGCCATTTTAGAAGACACACAAACACAAACAAAAAGGGGACACATCTCTCTCGTGCGCCCGAACCGGCGCGAGGCCTGCGGGGGGAACAGCTCGTGCTCCGCTGGCCGAAGCGCACTGACAGCGCGCGCGCGAAATACGCCCCCCCCCCCCGACGGCCGCCGTTAAACCGGATCCCCGCGGGTCCCCGCCGCCGTCCGGTAAACCAATGGCCGCCGGAGGGAGGATTAGCATCACGGCGTTACCTTCTTCGGTCGCCTGTCAGGCTTCAGAGCTTCCTCGCCCCAAATCCAGAACAAACAGTCCCGTCCGACGTCCGGCGGTGACGTCAGACGCACGGGAGGCAGGACGCAGGTTGTCAGCCGAAGTGACGTCATCCCCCCCATCACGCAACATCACGCAACGATTTCAGACATGAAACATGTTATCATGAAATGATACAGCTCATCTTGTTGCTTAAAGACGGCAGAAGTTACATATAACGATGGGTTATATGTATTTATATGAAGTTTAAATGTATTTATATGAAGATGTATTTTAATGTAGTTATATGTATTTATATGAATTCATATGTAGATTATATGTGCAATATGATGTAGGCCTAAATAAATAAAGACGTCAGAAGTTAAATCATAATTTCTAATTAAACTGATTGTGATAAAAAAAAACAATAATGAGTCTGTTCATAATATATTTAAATACATCAGAAATAAAAGAACGTCTATGAGGTAAAAGTCCAGACTTTAACATCCCATAATAATAGACGGAGTCTGATCTCAGATGTGTGTTTGTATGTAAATATATAAGTAAGCGAGTTCAATAATAAACTCAGGTTTAGTGACGTTTCCATTTAAAGGGACAGTACTCGTACTAAAGAGACACAGAAGATCAAAGCTGAATGAAAACAGTGATTTATTGAACAGGTTTGTTTAAAGAGTGAGACGATGACGATGTCTAAATTCTAAATGTCCCAAACGGTTCCTGCAGGCGGCGCTCACCTGGACGTCATCACATGATCCACGAAGAACAACAAAATAAAAAGGCACAAGAAACAGAATCAAAGAGGAAAAGTTTGACACTGGAAGAAATGATCTGAAGTCGTCTGCGACGACCTTCAGCCAGCGCTCGTTTTCACAGAGCAGAGCCTGAACGCACCACAAAGTATTTCCACGACTGTGGATCGTTTTCCTTGAAGACAAATAAAAAAGGAGACGAGCTCCGAGTCGGATGTGGGGACAATGAGGGGGAGGAGTCAGACCGCGGGGGGAGGAGTCAGACAGCGGGGGGAGGAGTCAGACAGCAGGGGGAGGAGTCACTCACGGCACTAAAGTCATTCATCCTTCTTGTCTCCTTCCTCTTCCTCTTCCTCTCCCTCTGCTGCCTCGACTCCCTCCTCCTCCTCCTCGCCCTGCGGCGCCTCCTCACCGACCTCGTCGTGCACCACGTATCCCTCCTCTTCCTCCTCTTCCTCTACCTCAAACCCCTCCTCCTCTTCCTGGCTCCCCTCCATCTTTTCCTCCTTTACGGCTGCCGTTGTTGCCGCTTCAGCCTCTAGTCCCGCCTCCTTTTCTTGCCCCGCCTCCTTTTCTTGCCCCGCCTCCTCCTTTAGTCCCGCCTCCTCCTTTAGTCCCGCCTCCTCCTCAGCCACCGCCTCCTCCTTTAGTCCCGCCTCCTCCTTTAGTCCCGCCTCCTCCTCAGCCACCGCCTCCTCCTTTAGTCCCGCCTCCTCCTCAGCCACCGCCTCCTCCATCTTTTCCTCCTCTACGGCTGCAGTCGTCGTCGTCGTTGTTGTTGTTGTTGTTTCCTCCGGCTCCAGCTCGGACACGTCCATCACCATGGAGTCCTCTGGGTCCTGGTCGTCATGGTTACCCGTGAACGGGTTCTCTCCCTGCCGGGGACGAAGAACGATAGAACGTTAGTCGGTTCTAAAATAAATAAATATATACTGTCACTGTCTTTGTGAACGCACCTCGAGGTAGCTCTAAAGACAGTGAACGCACCTCGAGGTAGCTCTAAAGACAGTGAACGCACCTCGAGGTGGCTCTAAAGACAGTGAACGCACCTCGAGGTGGCTCTAAAGACAGTGAACGCACCTCGAGGTGGCTCTAAAGACAGTGAACGCACCTCGAGGCGGCTCTAAAGACAGTGAACGCACCTCGAGGTGGCTCTAAAGACAGTGAACGCACCTCGAGGTGGCTCTAAAGACAGTGAACGCACCTCGAGGTGGCTCTAAAGACAGTGAACGCACCTCGAGGTGGCTCTAAAGACAGTGAACGCACCTCGAGGTGGCTCTAAAGACAGTGAACGCACCTCGAGGTGGCTCTAAAGACAGTGAACGCACCTCGAGGTGGCTCTAAAGACAGTGAACGCACCTCGAGGTGGCTCTAAAGACAGTGAACGCACCTCGAGGTGGCTCTAAAGACAGTGAACGCACCTCGAGGTGGCTCTAAAGACAGTGAACGCACCTCGAGGTGGCTCTAAAGACAGTGAACGCACCTCGAGGTAGCTCTAAAGACAGTGAACGCACCTCGAGGTGCGTTCACTGTCTTTAGAGCACCTCGAGGTGCGTTCACTGTCTTTACACGGTACCGTGACAGTGAACGCACCTCGAGGTGGCTCTAAAGACAGTGAACGCACCTCGAGGTGCTCTAAAGACAGTGAACGCACCTCGAGGTGGCTCTAAAGACAGTGAACGCACCTCGAGGTGGCTCTAAAGACAGTGAACGCACCTCGAGGTGGCTCTAAAGACAGTGAACGCACCTCGAGGTGGCTCTAAAGACAGTGAACGCACCTCGAGGTGGCTCTAAAGACAGTGAACGCACCTCGAGGTGGCTCTAAAGACAGTGAACGCACCTCGAGGTGGCTCTAAAGACAGTGAACGCACCTCGAGGTGGCTCTAAAGACAGTGAACGCACCTCGAGGTGGCTCTAAAGACAGTGAACGCACCTCGAGGCGGCTCTAAAGACAGTGAACGCACCTCGAGGCGGCTCTAAAGACAGTGAACGCACCTCGAGGCGGCTCTAAAGACAGTGAACGCACCTCGAGGCGGCTCTAAAGACAGTGAACGCACCTCGAGGCGGCTCTAAAGACAGTGAACGCACCTCGAGGTGGCTCTAAAGACAGTGAACGCACCTCGAGGTGGCTCTAAAGACAGTGAACGCACCTCGAGGTGGCTCTAAAGACAGTGAACGCACCTCGAGGTGGCTCTAAAGACAGTGAACGCACCTCGAGGTGGCTCTAAAGACAGTGAACGCACCTCGAGGCGGCTCTAAAGACAGTGAACGCACCTCGAGGCGGCTCTAAAGACAGTGAACGCACCTCGAGGCGGCTCTAAAGACAGTGAACGCACCTCGAGGCGGCTCTAAAGACAGTGAACGCACCTCGAGGCGGCTCTAAAGACAGTGAACGCACCTCGAGGCGGCTCTAAAGACAGTGAACGCACCTCGAGGCGGCTCTAAAGACAGTGAACGCACCTCGAGGCGGCTCTAAAGACAGTGAACGCACCTCGAGGCGGCTCTAAAGACAGTGAACGCACCTCGAGGCGGCTCTAAAGACAGTGAACGCACCTCGAGGTGGCTCTAAAGACAGTGAACGCACCTCGAGGTGGCTCTAAAGACAGTGAACGCACCTCAAGGTGCTCTAAAGACAGTGAACGCACCTCGAGGTGGCTCTAAAGACAGTGAACGCACCTCAAGGTGCTCTAAAGACAGTGAACGCACCTCGAGGTGGCTCTAAAGACAGTGAACGCACCTCGAGGTGGCTCTAAAGACAGTGAACGCACCTCGAGGTGCTCTAAAGACAGTGAACGCACCTCGAGGTGCTCTAAAGACAGTGAACGCACCTCGAGGTGGCTCTAAAGACAGTGAACGCACCTCGAGGTGGCTCTAAAGACAGTGAACGCACCTCGAGGCGGCTCTAAAGACAGTGAACGCACCTCGAGGCGGCTCTAAAGACAGTGAACGCACCTCGAGGCGGCTCTAAAGACAGTGAACGCACCTCGAGGCGGCTCTAAAGACAGTGAACGCACCTCGAGGCGGCTCTAAAGACAGTGAACGCACCTCGAGGCGGCTCTAAAGACAGTGAACGCACCTCGAGGCGGCTCTAAAGACAGTGAACGCACCTCGAGGCGGCTCTAAAGACAGTGAACGCACCTCGAGGCGGCTCTAAAGACAGTGAACGCACCTCGAGGTGGCTCTAAAGACAGTGAACGCACCTCGAGGTGGCTCTAAAGACAGTGAACGCACCTCGAGGTGGCTCTAAAGACAGTGAACGCACCTCAAGGTGCTCTAAAGACAGTGAACGCACCTCGAGGTGGCTCTAAAGACAGTGAACGCACCTTGAGGTGGCTCTAAAGACAGTGAACGCACCTCGAGGTGCTCTAAAGACAGTGAACGCACCTTGAGGTGGCCATTAAGACAGTGAACGCACCTTGAGGTGGCCATTAAGACAGTGAACGCACCTTGAGGTGGCCATAAAGACAGTGAACGCACCTCGAGGCGGCTCTAAAGACAGTGAACGCACCTTGAGGTGGCTCTAAAGACAGTGAACGCACCTTGAGGTGGCTCTAAAGACAGTGAACGCACCTTGAGGTGGCCATTAAGACAGTGAACGCACCTCGAGGTGGCTCTAAAGACAGTGAACGCACCTCGAGGTGGCTCTAAAGACAGTGAACGCACCTCGAGGTGGCTCTAAAGACAGTGAACGCACCTTGAGGTGGCTCTAAAGACAGTGAACGCACCTCGAGGTGGCTCTAAAGACAGTGAACGCACCTTGAGGTAGACCTCCAGCTTCTTGCCGATGAGCTTGTGGTTCAGGATGCTGCGGGCGACGGACAGACTGGCCCTCTTGGACTGCTCCATCACCCTCTTGGGTCAAGAACACAAAGTAGATTAGTATGGATCCTTAAGACGACATTATGCTAAGCTAAGCTAAGCTAGCCCCTACCTTTCTGTTGTAGTTGTGGTCTGGAGACTTGACGTGCTTCTGGATCAGGTGCGGCTGCATCGGGATGAACAGGTCGCATGCAGCGCAGTGAGCGGCTTCCACCTTCCTCATGAAATGCTCCATGCCCAGATCTGAGGAGCAGGGGGCGGCAATGTGAGAGAGAGAGAGAGAGAGAGAGACACACACACACACACACACACTTACCCCTGGTGAGGTCCTGCTCCTTGTACACCTGACAGATTGCAGCACTGTGGTTTGCCAGCTGGCCGACTCTGTAGTCTGCCTTCTTAAACTTGTTCTGCAGATACTCCTAAACAACAACAACAACAACAACAAGGTCTTTATCGCACTGCAGGTCATTTACTAGAAGAAGAGAAATAAATCAATAACGTCACTTTTCTTTTTCTTGAAATCACAAGTCTAAAGTGCCTCTTATCACACACACCTGGAGGAAGTCCGTGGTGGGCTTGGACAGCTGGCCTGAGAGGAACTTGAAGTGGTCCTTGTGGAAGCGGCTGTCCAGGTGAGTCTCCATCTCCTCTTTGTAGAAGGAACGGAACTTACAGACGGAGCAGGCGAACATCACCCTGAGGGGGGAGGACTTTATTTTATTTTTAAACAAATCATCAATGTTATGTTAGGCCCCCGCCCCTACCACCATGTTAGGCCCCCGCCCCTACCACCATGTTAGGCCCCCGCCCCTACCACCATGTTAGGCCCCCGCCCCTACCACCATGTTAGGCCCCCGCCCCTACCACCATGTTAGGCCCCCGCCCCTACCACCATGTTAGGCCCCCGCCCCTACCACCATGTTAGGCCCCCGCCCCTACCACCATGTTAGGCCCCCGCCCCTACCACCATGTTAGGCCCCGCCTCCTACCACTATGTTAGGCCCCCACTCCTACCACTATGTTAGGCCCCGCCTCCTACCACTATGTTAGGCCCCGCCTCCTACCACTATGTTAGGCCCCGCCTCCTACCACTATGTTAAGCCCCGCCTCCTACCACTATGTTAAGCCCCGCCTCCTACCACTATGTTAAGGCCCCGCCTCCTACCACTATGTTAAGGCCCCGCCTCCTACCACTATGTTAAGGCCCCGCCTCCTACCACTATGTTAAGCCCCGCCTCCTACCACTATGTTAAGCCCCGCCTCCTACCACTATGTTAAGCCCCGCCTCCTACCACTATGTTAAGCCCCGCCTCCTACCACTATGTTAAGCCCCGCCTCCTACCACTATGTTAAGCCCCGCCTCCTACCACTATGTTAAGCCCCGCCTCCTACCACTATGTTAAGCCCCGCCTCCTACCACTATGTTAAGCCCCGCCTCCTACCACTATGTTAAGCCCCGCCTCCTACCACTATGTTAAGCCCCGCCTCCTACCACTATGTTAGACCCCGCCTCCTACCACTATGTTAGACCCCGCCTCCTACCACTATGTTAGGCCCCGCCTCCTACCACTATGTTAGGCCCCCACTCCTACCACTATGTTAAGCCCCGCCTCCTACCACTATGTTAAGCCCCCACTCCTACCACTATGTTAAGCCCCCACTCCTACCACTATGTTAAGCCCCGCCTCCTACCACTATGTTAAGCCCCCACTCCTACCACTATGTTAAGCCCCGCCTCCTACCACTATGTTAAGCCCCGCCTCCTACCACTATGTTAAGCCCCGCCTCCTACCACTATGTTAAGCCCCCACTCCTACCACTATGTTAAGCCCCGCCTCCTACCACTATGTCAAGCCCTGCTCCTACCACTATGTTAAGCCCTGCTCCTACCACTATCGACATGGACTAGTGGAGCCGGGGCTCGAACCACCGATCCTCTGATTGAAAGACTGGCATGCTAACCACTGAGCCACAGTCGCAACAGAAGTAATTTAAGGCTCCCTTGGAGCGTAGAAGGCTCACCTCTCCAGGAAGCCCCGCCTCTTCCTCATCTTCGGGTGCTTGTCCTGACTTTGGGTCGGCGTCTGTTTGTCCTGTGGACTCTCCTCCTGGTCCTCCTCCTCTTCCTCCTCCTCTTCCTCTGGTTGTTGTTGTGGTGAATCTGAGCACAAAGAAGGAGAGGTGAGGCGGGATGGCCACCAGAGGGTTCTGGGGGGTTCTGGGGGGTTCTGTCTGAGGAGCAGCTGATGAACGACCACATGGTGACGTGTGAGCTCACCTTGACCTCCGGCTGCTGCAGCACTCGTCTCCTGTTGAAAAACACACGTTACTTTCTACAGAAACCTCCATGTTTTACACTCAGAGCCTCGATGAAGCACTAAGTCACATTTCATGATCAATCATTAACGATTATTGTGGCTCTTTTACGACAAAGGGCCGGCTCCTGATCGGCATCGCTCCATGTGAGGAGATATTCATGTTCAGATGACAATAAAACTCATTTTAAAGAATCAGAATCTACTCACTGTCTTTGGTTCTCCGTCATCGCCGTTTTTCTCTGCTTGCTCTATTTAAAAAAAAAAAAAACATCAACATCAGACATGGAAAGTTGTTGTTTTGATTTGATTTGAGGCATTAGCTGAAGTACCGTGAGCAGCGTCAGCCTCGGCGCTCTCGGTCCGGTTCATCTTGGACTCCGGCTCGTCGGCGGCCGTGAGCGTCTGCTTCCTCTTCTTCTGGACGTCCCGCGGTGGCTTCACCTGCTGCAGCGCACACATCAAACCAGCAGCAACGGCAACGTGGGCAACACAACCAACAACCACATCCTGCACTCAACGCCGCTCAAGACAATTCATCAGCAAGAGCTGCTATGTGTTCCAGTCTTAAGACCGAGGCCAAAGAGAGGAGAGCGAGACTCAAACCCACAAAGGGAATCATTCTGGGCCTTCGCCTGCTTTTAGCATTCTGGGCCTTCGCCTGCTTTTAGCATTCTGGGCCTTCGCCTGCTTTTAGCATTCTGGGCCTTCGCCTGCTTTTAGCATTCTGGGCCTTCGCCTGCTTTTAGCATTCTGGGCCTTCGCCTGCTTTTAGCATTCTGGGCCTTCGCCTGCTTTTAGCATTCTGGGCCTTCGCCTGCTTTTACTGTAGTAATAAGGGGGAGGGGCTTTGTGAGCACATTACATAAGAGCTGGCCGCCGTTAGCAGGGCAGTGATTATTTGCACAGGAGGGAATCGGAGTCCGAGGGGTCTCGTTTGGCTGGAGGTACTTACTTTGTTGAGGGGTCTCTTGCGGCCCCGCTGGCGGCCGGCCCGCGGGCCCCCTCCAAAGTGCCTCCCGGGGAAGTCGTGAGGCCCTCGGGGGGTGGAACCCTGATGGAAGCCCCCGGTCTCGGGGTACATGCGGTTGGACAGGAGGGATGGGAGCTTTCCTCTACCAGCTCCCGGAGAGCGGCCGCGGTGGGACTGGCCACCGCTGCCGCCGCCCCGCCCGCCGCCGCCTCCGCCTAGAGGAGTGGGCTCGGACCTGCGGCTTCCAAAGCCTCCTCCTCCACCAGCTCCTCCGCCACCAGCTCCTCGACCCCCGGCACTGCCACCCCTTCGGGGGGACCGTCGGCCGGCTCCGGGCCATCCTCCTCCTCCTCCTCCTCCTCCTCCTCCTCCTCCTCCTCCAGAGCCTCCTCCCTGGCCACTGTTGAAGGACTCCCTCATATTCTGTCGCATCTTAGCGACTCCATAGGAGGAGGCGGGGCTGTCAAAGCCGCCTCCCCCTCCTCCGCCCCCTAGCCCAACGCCCCCTCCGAAGCCGGAGCCGCCTCGCTGACTCAGCGGCATGTTGTCCTCGCGGCCGCCGCCGTAGCCGTAGCTACTGCCGCCGCCGCCGCCGCCGCCAGATCTGTAGAGATCTCGGGAGGAGGCGAGCGCGGAGGAGCGCGAGTCGAAGGACTCGTAGTGGTCGTACCTGCGGGGGGAGGAGGGAGAGGGTTGGTAGAGACCAGCAGAGACCAGCAGAGAGCAGCAGAGAGCAAGGGAGGCAGTCGGGTTTGGGATCTCTCCCCCCGCCGGTCCTTCTCCTCCGGTCTCGCTTCCCCTCGTCAGCTGCATTTCAGAATCATTGATGATCCAAATCAAGTGAACTCTCGTGGTCTGGTGCATAAAACATAGCAATGGTTTCTCTGATCGTTACGTTTACAGGAGCTCGGACTGGACGCTGCAGATTAAAAAGGGAAATGCAGTTTCTAGGGCCGAGAGCCGAGCACAGACGAGAGGCCGGGGTCCGTCAGAACCGGCGCCTGGTCTTTGGTAAACACATTCGCTGGCCTGAAGCCAGAACACCGTCCGGTCACATGGAGGAGAGCGGTGTGGGAACAGATGGAAACAAAGAGGTGGAGATGGACCGGCTTCATGTGTGAGGATGGGGGTCATGCACTTCCACACGGCGTTTAAAGGAACCACAGCGTTCTCGTCCCGATCAGAGACACGGCGGCGAGCGGGGAGCTCCGAGCTTCAGCAGGATGCGAGCAGCTCGTCGGTTTCAGCTAACCGACCGCTAACCGACCGCTAACCTTAAACCGACCGGAGCCTCGAGGGCAGGCAGCCGGCGGCGGAGTCGTGTTGCGGTTCATTATTATTCCGAGCCGGCGAGTGTCGCGGTGCGCGGACTTTAAATGAAAGCTACTTGCTGGAGACACGAAGCCGAGCCTCCATCCAAGCGAAGGAGGTCGGAAACAAACCCAGCGCCTCTGGGTTCTGCTCCTTTGTTTGATTTTTTTAAACAAAATCTGTGAATATTTGTATCGTCGGTTAACTACGAACATAATATGTGTGTGTGTGTGTGTGTGTGTGTGTGTGTGTGTGTGTTACTACCGGAAGTGGAGCAGCCGAGGGACACGGATGTGTGGTCGTGGTATGAAGCGTGTAGCATTAAACGCGTGGCGTGTTGCATTAAATATGTAGCATGAAACATGTAGCATGTGGCATGAAACATGTAGCATGAAGCGTGTAGCATGTGGCATGAAGCGTGTAGCATGAAATGTGTAGCATTAAACGTGCGACATGTGGCGTGAAATATGTAGCATGTGGCATGAAACATGTAGCAGGTGGCATGAAATATGTAGCATGTGGCATGAAACATGTAGCAGGTGGCATGAAATATGTAGCAAGTGGCATGAAACATGTAGCATGAAGCATGTAGCATTAAACGCGTGGCGTGTTGCATTAAATATGTAGCATGAAACATGTAGCATGTGGCATGAAACATGTAGCATGAAGCGTGTAGCATGTGGCATGAAACGTGTAGCATGAAATGTGTAGCATTAAACGTGCGACATGTGGCGTGAAATATGTAGCATGTGGCATGAAACATGTAGCAGGTGGCATGAAATATGTAGCAAGTGGCATGAAACATGTAGCATGAAACATGTAGCATGAAACGTGCAGCATGTAGCATGAAATGTGTAGCATATAGCACGAAACATGTGGCATGAAACGTGTAGTATTAAATGTGTAGCATGAAACGTGACGCATGTGGCATGAAACGTGTAGCATTAAATGTGTAGCATGAAACGTGACGCATGTGGCATGAAACGTGTAGCATTAAATGTGTAGCATGAAACGTGACGCATGTGGCATGAAACGTGTAGCATTAAATGTGTAGCATGAAACGTGACGCATGTGGCATGAAACGTGTAGCATTAAATGTGTAGCATGAAACGTGACGCATGTGGCATGAAACGTGTAGCATTAAATGTGTGGCATGAAACATGTAGCAAGTGGCATGAAATATGTAGCATGAAACGTGTAGCATTAAACATGAAATGTGTAGCATGTGGCATGACATATGTATCATGAAACATGTAGCATGCTACATATTTCATGCCACACATTCCATGACACACGTAGCATGAAACAGAAAGAAAGGAGGCGTGGCTACCTGTCGGCCCGGGTCCCTTTCAGCCCGCCCTCCAGCTGGGTCAGCATGTCCAGCCGCTGGTTGATCTTAGCGATGACGGCGTCCGCGTTGGTGCCGGTGGACGAGAGCAGGGACGCTCCAGAGAGGCCTCTCTTCATGTGGCCGCCGCCGCCGCCGCCGCCGCCTCCGCCGCCGCCTCCACCGCCGCCTCCACCGCCGCCTCCTCCTCCTCCTCCTCCTCCTCCTCCTCCTCCTCCATAGCCCCCGAGTCCGGACATGGAGTCTTTATAGCCGCCCCCATACAGGTCAAAGCCACCAGAACCTGACAAGGAATCAAACGGTGTCAACATGAACGCCAAGGACAGGAAACAGAACCTTATTAAGCCACGGTAGTAGTACATAGTGTGTGTTAGTATACGGTAGTAGTACATAGTGTGTGTTAGTATACGGTAGTAGTACACAGTGTGTGTTAGTACACAGTAGTAGTACAGTGTGTATTAGTACACTCCTCACCTCTGCTGCCGGATCCCCCCCCCCAGCTGGAGTAACCTGCAACAGGAGAACACATGACGTCATCCATACCACACGGAACCTTAAATGATCAGAAACCACTTCAATCATGATTATTGTTTACTGTTATGAAGTTGTAATGTGTACCACACGTACCATCATTTACAGGATGTATTATTGTTTACTGTTATGAAGTTGTAATGTGTACCACACGTACCATCATTTACAGGATGTATTATTGTTTACTGTTATGAAGTTGTAATGTGTACCACACGTACCATCATTTACAGGATGTATTATTGTTTACTGTTATGAAGTTGTAATGTGTACCACATGTACCATCATTTACAGGATGTATTATTGTTTACTGTTATGAAGTTGTAATGTGTACCACATGTACCATCATTTACAGGATGTATTATTGTTTACTGTTATGAAGTTGTAATGTGTACCACATGTACCATCATTTACAGGATGTATTATTGGCTTGTTTTTGCATTTCAGTAAATGTTTTCGTTAAAAACAGCCTAAATAGATTTAGTTTGTTTTTGCAATTTAAGCAGTTCTGTAGGGTTCTTAAGTCATGATCAGAACCTGGTTCTGTAGGGTTCTTTAGTCATGATCAGAACCTGGTTCTGTAGGGTTCTTAAGTCATGATCAGAACCTGGTTCTGTAGGGTTCTTAAGTCATGATCAGAACCTGGTTCTGTAGGGTTCTTTAGTCATGATCAGAACCTGGTTCTGTAGGGTTCTTTAGTCATGATCAGAACCTGGTTCTGTAGGGTTCTTTAGTCATGATCAGAACCTGGTTCTGTAGGGTTCTTTAAGTCATGATCAGAACCTGGTTCTGTAGGGTTCTTAAGTCATGATCAGAACCTGGTTCTGTAGGGTTCTTTAAGTCATGATCAGAACCTGGTTCTGTAGGGTTCTTTAGTCATGATCAGAACCTGGTTCTGTAGGGTTCTTAAGTCATGATCAGAACCTGGTTCTGTAGGGTTCTTTAAGTCATGATCAGAACCTGGTTCTGTAGGGTTCTTTAGTCATGATCAGAACCTGGTTCTGTAGGGTTCTTAAGTCATGATCAGAACCTGGTTCTGTAGGGTTCTTAAGTCATGATCAGAACCTGGTTCTGTAGGGTTCTTTAGTCATGATCAGAACCTGGTTCTGTAGGGTTCTTTAAGTCATGATCAGAACCTGGTTCTGTAGGGTTCTTTAAGTCATGATCAGAACCTGGTTCTGTAGGGTTCTTTAGTCATGATCAGAACCTGGTTCTGTAGGGTTCTTAAGTCATGATCAGAACCTGGTTCTGTAGGGTTCTTTAAGTCATGATCAGAACCTGGTTCTGTAGGGTTCTTTAAGTCATGATCAGAACCTGGTTCTGTAGGGTTCTTAAGTCATGATCAGAACCTGGTTCTGTAGGGTTCTTAAGTCATGATCAGAACCTGGTTCTGTAGGGTTCTTTAGTCATGATCAGAACCTGGTTCTGTAGGGTTCTTTAAGTCATGATCAGAACCTGGTTCTGTAGGGTTCTTTAAGTCATGATCAGAACCTGGTTCTGTAGGGTTCTTTAGTCATGATCAGAACCTGGTTCTGTAGGGTTCTTTAAGTCATGATCAGAACCTGGTTCTGTAGGGTTCTTTAAGTCATGATCAGAACCTGGTTCTGTAGGGTTCTTTAGTCATGATCAGAACCTGGTTCTGTAGGGTTCTTTAAGTCATGATCAGAACCTGGTTCTGTAGGGTTCTTTAAGTCATGATCAGAACCTGGTTCTGTAGGGTTCTTTAAGTCATGATCAGAACCTGGTTCTGTAGGGTTCTTTAGTCATGATCAGAACCTGGTTCTGTAGGGTTCTTAAGTCATGATCAGAACCTGGTTCTGTAGGGTTCTTTAAGTCATGATCAGAACCTGGTTCTGTAGGGTTCTTAAAGTCATGATGAGAACCTGGTTCTGTAGGGTTCTTAAGTCATGATCAGAACCTGGTTCTGTAGGGTTCTTTAAGTCATGATCAGAACCTGGTTCTGTAGGGTTCTTAAGTCATGATCAGAACCTGGTTCTGTAGGGTTCTTAAGTCATGATCGGAACCTGGTTCTGTAGGGTTCTTTAGTCATGATCAGAACCTGGTTCTGTAGGGTTCTTTAGTCATGATCAGAACCTGGTTCTGTAGGGTTCTTAAGTCATGATCAGAACCTGGTTCTGTAGGGTTCTTTAGTCATGATCAGAACCTGGTTCTGTAGGGTTCTATACGCAATTACTAATGTTACAACACGTCGGCCATTTTATTACTAAACGTATGAAAGTATTTCTCTCCACACTGACTCCATTTTAACAGAATGGCTCATTTGAGCAGCCCAGCATCGTTAGCATAGCATTAGCCTAGTGGCTAAGCCTAGCTTACTTTACGTGAAGCTAACGGACGGAAGTGTCGTCAGCGGTTCTTTCCGTTTGTTCAGACGTGGATTCATTAACTATAAGAACTATTTTATTTCACTAAATGGCCACACGCAGCAGCTGAGTGAAACGTTAGCAGCTAGCGGCGAGCTAACCCGTCTTTGTTAGCATCTAGCAGCTAACCGCTAGCATGATGCTTCCCCGTAACAAAGACTCATAAACGAGGCAGCGCTGGTGCGCGCGCAGCGCAGGTGGAGGTGTTCGGTACCTGAACCGTAGCTCCTGCCGTCCATGGTGCCGCGCCGCTAGTCCGATCAAACGGGTCTCGATGGGTCCGGAACCGTTAGCAGCTCCTTCAGGTGAGATCCAGAGACGTCCTGATGCCGGAGAATATCACGTGACCCCCAGGGCCTCGTGACGTCACTACGGAATCCCATATATCTAAACTCAATCTAGAGTTAAACGGTACATATTTATTAAATAAATATAAACAATGTTAAAAAAATCTATGCAATGTTTAAAAAAAATAATCCAAGCAATGTTTAAAATATATATATTTCAGTCATGTTTAAAAATATATATTTAAGAAATGTTAAAAAAATAAAATCTAAGCAATGTTTAAAATACATATATTTAAGCAATGTTTAAAACTAATATTTGTAAGTAATACATTGTAAGTAATGTTTAAAACAATAAATCTAAGCAACGTATACAAAAAATCAATTTAAGCAATTTATAATACATATATCTATATATATTTATTTTAAACATTACTAAATATATAGTAATGTTTAAAATAAATATCTAAGCAATGTTTATATATATATATATATATATATATATATATATATATATATATGTTTGAAAATAATCTCTCATTAGTTTTTAATCAACGTTTGTATACCTGAAAGTTTTGGATGGGTATTTTGGAAAACTGGGAAAAAACTGTTCTTATTATTGATATAATATTAAAAATATATTGATAACATTAAAATTGGAGAGGAGAAAGAAGTCTGATCCTAATTGGACATAATTCAATATGATCCATCTAGAGGGGATGAAATTGTCTTGTGTCCCAAAAACAGAAACAATCCTATCCATCCATCCATCCATCCATCCATTTTCGACCGCTTATCCGGGGTCGGGTCGCGGTGGCAGCAGGTTCAGCAGGCCGACCCAGGCTTCCCTCTCACCCGCAACACTTTCCAGCTCATCCTGGGGGATCCCGAGGCGTTCCAAGGCCAGCCGGGAGATATAATCCCTCCAGCGTGTCCTCGGTCTTCCCCGGGGCCTCCTACCAGTTGGACGTGCCTGGAAAACCTCTAATGGGAGGCGTCCAGGAGGCATCCTGACTAGATGCCCGAACCACCTCAGCTGACTCCTTTCGACACGAAGGAGCAGCGACTCGACTCCAAGCTCCCTCCTGATGTCCGAGCTCCTTACCCTATCTCTAAGGCTGAGCCCGGCCACTCTACGGAGGAAGCTCATTTCGGCCGCTTGTATCCGAGACCTCGTTCTTTCGGTCACGACCCAGAGTTCGTGACCATAGGTGAGGGTTGGAACGTAGACCGACCAGTAAATGGAGAGCTTCGCCTTCCGGCTCAGCTCCCTCTTCACCAAGACGGACCGGTACAGCGCCTGTTTTACTGCTGCAGCCGCACCGATCCGCCTATCGATCTCACGCTCCACCTTACCCTCACTCGTGAACAAGACCCCGAGATACTTGAACTCCTTCGCTTGGGGTAGGCAGTTTGTCCCCACCTGGAGGGAGCAGTCCACCGGTTTCCGGCAGAGCACCATGGCCTCAGATTTGGAGGTGCTAACTCTCATCCCTACCGCTTCACACTCGGCTGCAAAACGCCCCAGTGAATGCTGGAGGTCACGGTCCGAGGAAGCAAACAGGACCACATCATCCGCGAACAGCAGAGATGCGATCCCGAGATTCCCGAACCGGATCTTCTCCGCCCCCTGGCTGCGCCTAGATATCCTGTCCATGAAAGTCACGAACAGGACCGGTGATAAAGGGCAGCCCTGGCGGAGACCAACACCCACCGGGAACGTGTCTGACTTACTACCGAGGATACGAACACAGCTCCTACTGCAGGCGTACAGAGACCGGATGGCCCGTGCCAACGGGTCCGGCACCCCATACTCCCGCAGCACCCCCCACAAAACCCCCCGAGGGACCCGGTCGAAAGCCTTTTCCAAGTCCACAAAGCACATGTAGACTGGTTGGGCAAACTCCCAGGACCCCTCCAGTAGTCTTGCAAGGGTAAAGAGCTGGTCCACTGTTCCACGGCCGGGACGGAATCCACACTGTTCGTCTTGAATCTGAGGTTCGACAAGCGGTCGGAGCCTCCTTTCCAGCACCCTGGCATAAGCTTTTCCCGGGAGGCTGAGCAGTGTGATACCACGATAGTTCGAGCACACTCTCCGGTCCCCCTTCTTGAAGATGGGAACCACCACCCCGGTCTGCCAGTCCATGGGCACTGTTCCCGACCCCCATGCGACACTGCAAAGGCGTGTCAGCCAAGACAGCCCAACAATGTCCAGCGCCTTCAGCATCTCAGGGCGAATCTCATCCACCCCCGGCGCCTTGCCACCAAGGAGCTTTTTGACTACCTTAGTGACCTCTGCCAGGGATATGGGTGCAACCACCCCAAGGACTTCAGGCGCTGCCCCCTCTCCAGGGGACATGTTGGCCGGGTTTAGGAGTTCCTCAAAGTGCTCTTTCCACCGCCCGACGATGTCCACAGTCCGGGTCAGCAGTTCCCCCCCCACGCTGAGAACAGCCTGGGGTAGGCCCTGCTTTCCCTTCCTGAGCCGTCGGATGGTTTGCCAGAACTTCCTTGAGGCCAACCGAAAGTCCTTCTCCATGGCCTCCCCGAACTCCTCCCATGCCCGAGTTTTAGCATCCGCGACCTTCGCAGCTGCAGCCCTTCTGGCTTGCCGGTACCTGTCAGCTGCTTCAGGAGACCCCTGGGCCAGCCAGGCCCGAAAGGCCTCCTTCTTCAGTTTGACGGCTTCCCTCACCCCCGGTGTCCACCACCGGGTTCTCGGGTTGCCGCCACGACAGGCAAAAACAATCCTATATATATATATATATATATATATATATATATATATATATATATATAACAATAATATATGCAGTACATTTCCATGTGGAGCTTTCTTTAGATGGACATAATAAAGTCCAGTGGGGACATCTGCTGGTGAGACTCTGATATTTATATATATTTACATATTTGTTTGTGTCAATAAGCCACAAAATGAGATGAAGTCTGTAAACAACATGAATGAAGTTCATGTTGTTGTTCAGGATGATCTGACATTAAGTGATTTAAGCTGAATTAAATGTTGTTGAATATTTTCCTTTAATCAACTCATTCAGCGGTTTAGAGAGAATAAACACGCTTTTAGCAAAAGCTGTCATTTAGACTTTAATATATTTACAGTACAATTTCATTATTATGGCTAAATACATGCAATAATTATAATAATACAAAGTTATCCTCAAGGATATAATACAATACATATTCAATAAACTGTAATTATGAAAGCTGTTATTATCAGACAAACAAGACAACAAAAAATTATATTTATATTTATATATATATATATATATATATATATATATATATATATATATATATATATATATAACTGACGTAAAGACGTAGCTTTACTCGTTAAACGGCGCACTATAACGAGTTGAAACAATTTAAGTGATTAATCGCATTATTTTTCTGGGATTAATTGTGATTAATCGCATTATGCGCCAAATTCAATAATGAAGTAAAAACTAGTGTATTGCGCGCATTTATTTTAAAGTAATGTTATCAGAACAATATAACACTCTGGAGCAACAGCAAGTTAACAACTGTATATAAATCTAAAATATATGATAGGGAAGAAAAAAAGATGTATTTTATTTTTTTAATGCTTCTATATGACTGGTCATTCAATTAAATATTGTATTTATTTTCAGATGTTATAGACTATTTTATTCGAATATACAGCAGCTTAATATCATGCTGAAGAAGAAACATTTGTCTTTTATCAGGAACAACATAAACAGTGTGTTCAGTAGTAAGGGTCCCTGTGAGGGACAAGCCCCTCCTTCTTTTGTCATGTTCAGTAGTAAGGGTCCCTGTGAGGGACAAGCCCCTCCTTCTTTTGTCATGTTCAGTAGTAAGGGTCCCTGTGAGGGACAAGCCCCTCCTTCTTTTGTCATGTTCAGTAGTAAGGGTCCCTGTGAGGGACAAGCCCCTCCTTCTTTTGTCATGTTCAGTAGTAAGGGTCCCTGTGAGGGACAAGCCACGCCTTCTTTTGTCATGTTCAGTAGTAAGGGTCCCTGTGAGGGACAAGCCACTCCTTCTTTTGTCATGTTCAGTAGTAAGGGTCCCTGTGAGGGACAAGCCACTCCTTCTTTTGTCATGTTCAGTAGTAAGGGTCCCTGTGAGGGACAAGCCCCTCCTTCTTTTGTCATGTTCAGTAGTAAGGGTCCCTGTGAGGGACAAGCCCCTCCTTCTTTTGTCATGTTCAGTAGTAAGGGTCCCTGTGAGGGACAAGCCCCTCCTTCTTTTGTCATGTTCAGTAGTAAGGGTCCCTGTGAGGGACAAGCCACTCCTTCTTTTGTCATGTTCAGTAGTAAGGGTCCCTGTGAGGGACAAGCCACTCCTTCTTTTGTCATGTTCAGTAGTAAGGGTCCCTGTGAGGGACAAGCCTCTCCTTCTTTTGTCATGTTCAGTAGTAAGGGTCCCTGTGAGGGACAAGCCACTCCTTCTTTTGTCATGTTCAGTAGTAAGGGTCCCTGTGAGGGACAAGCCACTCCTTCTTTTGTCATGTTCAGTAGTAAGGGTCCCTGTGAGGGACAAGCCCCTCCTTCTTTTGTCATGTTCAGTAGTAAGGGTCCCTGTGAGGGACAAGCCCCTCCTTCTTTTGTCATGTTCAGTAGTAAGGGTCCCTGTGAGGGACAAGCCACTCCTTCTTTTGTCATGTTCAGTAGTAAGGGTCCCTGTGAGGGACAAGCCCCTCCTTCTTTTGTCATGTTCAGTAGTAAGGGTCCCTGTGAGGGACAAGCCCCTCCTTCTTTTGTCATGTTCAGTAGTAAGGGTCCCTGTGAGGGACAAGCCCCTCCTTCTTTTGTCATGTTCAGTAGTAAGGGTCCCTGTGAGGGACAAGCCCCTCCTTCTTTTGTCATGTTCAGTAGTAAGGGTCCCTGTGAGGGACAAGCCCCTCCTTCTTTTGTCATGTTCAGTAGTAAGGGTCCCTGTGAGGGACAAGCCCCTCCTTCTTTTGTCATGTTCAGTAGTAAGGGTCCCTGTGAGGGACAAGCCCCTCCTTCTTTTGTCATGTTCAGTTTGTTGCTTACCTTTTTAAAGATGTATGTTAAAGACCAGCAGTTGATTAACTTTATACAAAAGCAACCAGTGCTTTTGATCTTGTTCAGTTCAGTTGTTCTTACTCAGTGAGAAAAGTCCAGTCTGTGTTGCTTGAACAAGAGCATGAAGTCTGATGAATGAGGCGGAGATGAAGGACAGCTGACCGGTTTCTCTAATGTTCACCTGGAGCTCTGTGAGGCGGAGCGGCTCCCGCTGCTCGCTGAGGACAGAAACTACAGAACAAGACGTGCTTTCCCTTCAGTCTGTTGGCAACAAGCCGGTCTCTGAGGCTGCGGAAGCGCTCATACGTAGATCGCCTTCAAAGTAAAAGCAGAGCCGTTGTATTGCATTCATGGCGTGCATCTTATTTATTTCTCTTTCTTTTTTGATTGACCTCACTGGCCGGACTGGGAGAGCCGTAAGATGCCCAGGTCTGAACTACGCCGTCTGGGAGAGATTTACTGTGCAGCACCTGTGTGCAGCATTAAGCCCCTCCCACTGCAGAAAAACAACAACGAGTTAAGGCATGATCACATAATTAACGCCGTTAATAGTTTGCTGCGTTAACGCGTTTTTAACCCGTTAACGTGCCCAGCCCTACATGTATTGTGTGTGTGTGTGTGTATATATATAAAATGTGTGTTTCATTTAAGGTGAACTGTTCCTTTATTATTTTCCAGCAGCATGTGACTCACATCTGAACATGAAGGTGAACAAACACTCAGAGAGGCGGAGAAGTTGGACCCTCCCCCTCTCCCTCTTCCCCTTCTTCCTCCTCCCCCTCTCCCTCCCCCTCTTCCTCCTCCTCCTCTTCCCCTTCTTCCTCCTCCTCCTCCTCTCCCTCCTCCTCCTCCTCCTCCTCATTGACCAGCGTCGCTCCAGGGCGATGCTTCTCTGAGTCTCTACAGAAGCAGCTCCTCAGGACGACGTTTTCAAGTGGAAACTGATTTATTTTTGTTTTTTTGCTCCTCGTGAACGACCTGATCCCTCTGGACCTGATCCCTCTGGACCTGATCCCTCTGGACCTGATATCTCTGGACCTGATCCCTCTGGACCTGATCCCTCTGGACCTGATCCCTCTGGACCTGACCCCTCTGACCCCTCTGGACCTGACCCCTCTGGACCTGATCCCTCTGGACCTGATCCCTCTGGACCTGATCCCCCCTCTGGACCTGATCCCTCTGGAACTGATCCCCCCTCTGGACCTGATCCCTCTGGACCTGACCCCTCTGACCCCTCTGGAACTGATCCCCCCTCTGGACCTGATCCCTCTGGACCTGATCCCTCTGACCCCTCTGGAACTGATCCCCCCTCTGGACCTGATCCCTCTGGACCTGATCCCCCCTCTGGACCTGATCCCTCTGGACCTGATCCCTCTGACCCCTCTGGAACTGATCCCCTCTCTGGACCTGATCCCTCTGGACCTGATCCCCCCTCTGGACCTGATCCCTCTGGACCTGATCCCTCTGGACCTGACCCCTCTGACCCCTCTGGACCTGACCCCTCTGACCCCTCTGGACCTGACCCCTCTGACCCCTCTGGACCTGACCCCTCTGACCCCTCTGGACCTGACCCCTCTGGACCAGCTCTCTTGATCTGGGTACCCGTTGTCTCCAGAGGCTCCGGAGCGTCTGGACCCCGCAGACCTGCGGCCGGTAAGGGATCAATACACCGGTACACGGTGTGTGTGTGTGTGTGTGTGTGTGTGTGTGTGTGTGTGTGTGTGTGTGTGTGTGTATGTCATGTGAGCTAAACACTCAACAAAGTCACGACTGTTTGCTGTCCTGCTCCTCATTGGTGGAATGAGCTCCCCATTGACATCAGGACAGCAGGAAGTCTCTACATCTTCCGTTGAAAACTAAAAACGCATCTCCTTCGACTACACCTTGAATAAGGAAGGTAGCCCTGTACTAGCACTCTAGTAGCACTTGATGTCTCTTATTTATAGCACTTTTGTAATTTTCTGTAATTTTTGTAATTTAACTCTATTGAAGAAACTTTACTTTAGTGATTATTGATTATTGATTCTTGTTGTTCTGAGTTTGTACTCATGATTGACTGCACTATTGTAAGTCGCTTTGGATAAAAGCGTCAGCTAAATGACATGTAATGTAATGTGTGTGTGTGTGTGTGTGTTAAATGTTCATCAGACTAACTCCATAACATACAGGGTCAGTGCTACAGGGTCAGTGCTACAGGGTCAGTCCTACAGGGTCAGTGCTACAGGGTCAGTGCTACAGGGTCAGTCCTACAGGGTCAGTGCTACAGGGTCAGTCCTACGGGGTCAGTCCTACAGGGTCAGTGCTACAGGGTCAGTCCTACAGGGTCAGTCCTACGGGGTCAGTCCTACGGGGTCAGTCCTACAGGGTCAGTGCTACAGGGTCAGTGCTACAGGGTCAGTCCTACAGGGTCAGTGCTACAGGGTCAGTCCTACAGGGTCAGTCCTACAGGGTCAGTGCTACAGGGTCAGTCCTACAGGGTCAGTGCTACAGGGTCAGTGCTACAGGGTCAGTCCTACAGGGTCAGTGCTACAGGGTCAGTGCTACGGGGTCAGTCCTACAGGGTCAGTCCTACGGGGTCAGTCCTACAGGGTCAGTGCTACAGGGTCAGTGCTACAGGGTCAGTCCTACAGGGTCAGTCCTACAGGGTCAGTGCTACAGGGTCAGTCCTACAGGGTCAGTCCTACAGGGTCAGTCCTACAGGGTCAGTGCTACAGGGTCAGTCCTACAGGGTCAGTGCTACAGGGTCAGTGCTACAGGGTCAGTCCTACAGGGTCAGTGCTACAGGGTCAGTGCTACGGGGTCAGTCCTACAGGGTCAGTCCTACGGGGTCAGTGCTACAGGGTCAGTGCTACAGGGTCAGTCCTACAGGGTCAGTGCTACGGGGTCAGTGCTACAGGGTCAGTCCTACAGGGTCAGTCCTACGGGGTCAGTGCTACAGGGTCAGTCCTACGGGGTCAGTCCTACGGGGTCAGTCCTACGGGGTCAGTGCTACAGGGTCAGTCCTACAGGGTCAGTGCTACAGGGTCAGTGCTACAGGGTCAGTGCTACAGGGTCAGTCCTACGGGGTCAGTCCTACGGGGTCAGTGCTACAGGGTCAGTGCTACAGGGTCAGTGCTACAGGGTCAGTCCTACAGGGTCAGTGCTACAGGGTCAGTGCTACAGGGTCAGTCCTACAGGGTCAGTGCTACAGGGTCAGTGCTACAGGGTCAGTCCTACGGGGTCAGTGCTACAGGGTCAGTGCTACAGGGTCAGTCCTACAGGGTCAGTCCTACGGGGTCAGTGCTACAGGGTCAGTGCTACAGGGTCAGTGCTACAGGGTCAGTGCTACAGGGTTCTGATGGTTCATGACTCAGTTTGAGGGACAGGGTTGAGCCGGTATGCTCTGTGGTCAGTGGGGTCTCGACCACTCAGCGACCTGGAGCTCTGGAAACTGTTTCAGGAAGTCTGAATCAGTTTGAAATCAGCCTCAGGTGTGAGGTTCAGGATTCTTCATCATCATCATCATCCTCCTCCTCCTCCTGGTACCGGGCAGACCTCCTCCTCCTCCTCCTCCTCCTGGTACCGGGCAGACCTCCTCCTCCTCCTCCTCCTCCTCCTCCTCCTGGTACCGGGCAGACCTCCTCCTCCTCCTCCTCCTCCTCCTCCTGGTACCGGGCAGACCTCCTCCTCCTCCTCCTCCTCCTCCTCCTCCTCCTCCTCCTCCTCCTCCTGGTACCGGGCAGACCTCCTCCCTCTGTTTCCCTCTGTTTGCACATGATGGGTTCAGCGGGTTCAGATGGTTCAGCTCAGCTATAAAAGCACCACTCCCCCGTTTTCTCCCCCGCAGCAGGCGCCATGAGGGAGGAGGGAGGAGGGAGGAGGGAGGAGGGAGGAGGTGCTGGTGCCTCCCTGGTTCTCCTCCGTTGCACAACTCTTGTGAGTCGTCTCATCTCGCTGGTTGCGGTCTGGTCTCTGGTCTCTAGTCTCTAGTCTCTGGTCTCTGGGCTCTGGGCTCTAGTCTCTAGTCTCTGGTCTCTGGTCTCTAGTCTCTGGTCTCTAGTCTCTGGTCTCTGGTCTCTGGTCTCTAGTCTCTAGTCTCTGGTCTCTGGTCTCTAGTCTCTAGTCTCTAGTCTCTGGTCTCTGGTCTCTAGTCTCTAGTCTCTGGTCTCTGGTCTCTAGTCTCTGGTCTCTGGTCTCTAGTCTCTAGTCTCTAGTCTCTGGTCTCTAGTCTCTAGTCTCTGGTCTCTGGTCTCTAGTCTCTAGTCTCTGGTCTCTGGTCTCTAGTCTCTAGTCTCTGGTCTCTGGTCTCTAGTCTCTGGTCTCTGGTCTCTAGTCTCTGGTCTCTGGTCTCTGGTCTCTGGTCTCTGGTCTCTAGTCTCTGGTCTCTGGTGTCTAGTCTCTGGTCTCTGGTCTCTGGTCTCTGGTCTCTGGTGTCTAGTCTCTGGTCTCTGGTCTCTGGTGTCTAGTCTCTGGTCTCTGGTCTCTGGTCTCTAGTCTCTAGTCTCTAGTCTCTAGTCTCTGGTCTCTAGTCTCTGGTGTCTAGTCTCTGGTCTCTAGTCTCTGGTGTCTAGTCTCTGGTCTCTGGTCTCTGGTCTCTAGTCTCTGGTCTCTGGTCTCTGGTCTCTAGTCTCTAGTCTCTGGTCTCTGGTCTCTGGTGTCTAGTCTCTGGTGTCTAGTCTCTGGTCTCTGGTCTCTGGTCTCTAGTCTCTGGTGTCTAGTCTCTGGTGTCTAGTCTCTAGTCTCTGGTCTCTGGTCTCTACTCTCTGGTCTCTGGTCTCTGGTCTCTGGTCTCTAGTCTCTGGTCTCTAGTCTCTGGTCTCTAGTCTCTAGTCTCTAGTCTCTGGTCTCTAGTCTCTGGTCTCTGGTCTCTAGTCTCTAGTCTCTAGTCTCTGGTCTCTAGTCTCTAGTCTCTGGTGTCTAGTCTCTGGTGTCTAGTCTCTGGTGTCTAGTCTCTGGTGTCTAGTCTCTACTCTCTGGTATCTGGTCTCTGGTCTCTAGTCTCTGGTCTCTGGTCTCTAGTCTCTGGTCTCTAGTCTCTAGTCTCTGGTCTCTGGTCTCTGGTCTCTAGTCTCTGGTCTCTACTCTCTGGTCTCTGGTCTCTGGTCTCTAGTCTCTAGTCTCTAGTCTCTAGGCTCTAGTCTCTACTCTCTGGTCTCTGGTCTCTAGTCTCTACTCCCCGGTCTCTAGTCTCTGGTCTCTAGTCTCTGGTCTCTACTCCCCGGTCTCTACTCCCCGGTCTCTAGTCTCTGGTCTCTGGTCTCTGGTCTCTAGTCTCTGGTCTCTGGTCTCTGGTCTCTAGTCTCTAGTCTCTAGTCTCTGGTCTCTACTCCCCGGTCTCTACTCCCCGGTCTCTAGTCTCTGGTCTCTAGTCTCTGGTCTCTGGTCTCTGGTCTCTGGTCTCTAGTCTCTAGTCTCTAGTCTCTAGTCCCCGGTCTCTAGTCTCTGGTCTCTGGTCTCTAGTCTCTACTCCCCGGTCTCTGGTCTCTAGTCTCTGGTCTCTGGTCTCTGGTCTCTAGTCTCTACTCCCCGGTCTCTGGTCTCTAGTCTCTGGTCTCTGGTCTCTGGTCTCTAGTCTCTACTCCCCGGTCTCTGGTCTCTGGTCTCTGGTCTCTAGTCTCTACTCCCCAGTCTCTAGTCTCTGGTCTCTGGTCTCTAGTCTCTACTCCCCGGTCTCTAGTCTCTGGTCTCTAGTCTCTACTCCCCGGTCTCTAGTCTCTGGTCTCTAGTCTCTACTCTCTAGTCTCTAGTCTCTAGTCTCTAGTCTCTATTCTCTAGTCTCTAGTCTCTGGTCTCTAGTCTCTACTCCCCGGTCTCTAGTCTCTAGTCTCTGGTCTCTAGTCTCTACTCCCCGGTCTCTAGTCTCTGGTCTCTAGTCTCTACTCCCCGGTCTCTAGTCTCTGGTCTCTAGTCTCTACTCTCTAGTCTCTAGTCTCTAGTCTCTAGTCTCTATTCTCTAGTCTCTAGTCTCTGGTCTCTAGTCTCTACTCCCCGGTCTCTAGTCTCTGGTCTCTGGTCTCTAGTCTCTACTCCCCGGTCTCTAGTCTCTGGTCTCTAGTCTCTACTCCCCGGACTCTAGTCTCTGGTCTCTAGTCTCTGGTCTCTGGTCTCTGGTCTCTAGTCTCTACTCCCCGGTCTCTAGTCTCTGGTCTCTGGTCTCTAGTCTCTACTCTCTACTCTCTAGTCTCTAGTCTCTGGTCTCTAGTCTCTGGTCTCTGGTCTCTGGTCTCTAGTCTCTACTCCCCGGTCTCTAGTCTCTGGTCTCTGGTCTCTAGTCTCTACTCCCCGGTCTCTGGTCTCTGGTCTCTAGTCTCTGGTCTCTAGTCTCTGGTCTCTAGTCTCTACTCCCCGGTCTCTGGTCTCTAGTCTCTGGTCTCTGGTCTCTGGTCTCTAGTCTCTACTCCCCGGTCTCTGGTCTCTGGTCTCTGGTCTCTAGTCTCTACTCCCCGGTCTCTGGTCTCTGGTCTCTAGTCTCTGGTCTCTGGTCTCTGGTCTCTAGTCTCTACTCCCCGGTCTCTGGTCTCTAGTCTCTGGTCTCTGGTCTCTGGTCTCTAGTCTCTACTCCCCGGTCTCTGGTCTCTAGTCTCTGGTCTCTGGTCTCTGGTCTCTAGTCTCTACTCCCCGGTCTCTAGTCTCTGGTCTCTGGTCTCTAGTCTCTACTCCCCGGTCTCTGGTCTCTGGTCTCTGGTCTCTAGTCTCTACTCCCCGGTCTCTAGTCTCTGGTCTCTGGTCTCTAGTCTCTACTCCCCGGTCTCTGGTCTCTGGTCTCTAGTCTCTACTCCCCGGTCTCTAGTCTCTGGTCTCTAGTCTCTGGTCTCTAGTCTCTGGTCTCTAGTCTCTAGTCTCTGGTCTCTGGTCTCTAGTCTCTAGTCTCTGGTCACTGGTCTCTGGTCTCTAGTCTCTGGTCTCTAGTCTCTGGTCTCTAGTCTCTAGTCTCTGGTCTCTGGTCTCTGGTCTCTGGTCTCTGGTCTCTGGTCTCTACTCCCCGGTCTCTGGTCTCTAGTCTCTGGTCTCTGGTCTCTGGTCTCTAGTCTCTACTCCCCGGTCTCTAGTCTCTGGTCTCTAGTCTCTGGTCTCTAGTCTCTGTTCTCTAGTCTCTGTTCTCTAGTCTCTAGTCTCTAGTCTCTGGTCTCTGGTCTCTAGTCTCTAGTCTCTGGTCTCTAGTCTCTGGTCTCTAGTCTCTGGTCTCTGGTCTCTAGTCTCTAGTCTCTAGTCTCTGGTCTCTGGTCTCTAGTCTCTGGTCTCTAGTCTCTACTCCCCGGTCTCTAGTCTCTGGTCTCTGGTCTCTAGTCTCTACTCCCCGGTCTCTGGTCTCTCGTCTCTGGTCTCTAGTCTCTACTCCCCGGTCTCTAGTCTCTGGTCTCTGGTCTCTAGTCTCTACTCCCCGGTCTCTGGTCTCTGGTCTCTAGTCTCTACTCCCCGGTCTCTAGTCTCTGGTCTCTAGTCTCTGGTCTCTAGTCTCTGGTCTCTAGTCTCTAGTCTCTAGTCTCTGGTCTCTAGTCTCTAGTCTCTGGTCTCTAGTCTCTAGTCTCTGGTCTCTGGTCTCTAGTCTCTAGTCTCTGGTCTCTGGTCTCTAGTCTCTGGTCTCTAGTCTCTGGTCTCTAGTCTCTGGTCTCTGGTCTCTGGTCTCTAGTCTCTAGTCTCTGGTCTCTAGTCTCTAGTCTCTGGTCTCTGGTCTCTAGTCTCTGGTCTCTGGTCTCTGGTCTCTGGTCTCTAGTCTCTAGTCTCTGGTCTCTAGTCTCTAGTCTCTGGTCTCTGGTCTCTGGTCTCTAGTCTCTACTCCCCGGTCTCTGGTCTCTGGTCTCTAGTCTCTACTCCCCGGTCTCTAGTCTCTGGTCTCTAGTCTCTGGTCTCTAGTCTCTGTTCTCTAGTCTCTAGTCTCTGGTCTCTGGTCTCTAGTCTCTGGTCTCTGGTCTCTAGTCTCTGGTCTCTAGTCTCTGGTCTCTAGTCTCTGGTCTCTGGTCTCTGGTCTCTAGTCTCTAGTCTCTAGTCTCTGGTCTCTGGTCTCTAGTCTCTAGTCTCTAGTCTCTGGTCTCTGGTCTCTAGTCTCTGGTCTCTAGTCTCTACTCCCCGGTCTCTAGTCTCTGGTCTCTAGTCTCTACTCTCTAGTCTCTAGTCTCTGGTCTCTAGTCTCTGGTCTCTAGTCTCTGGTCTCTACTCCCCGGTCTCTAGTCTCTGGTCTCTAGTCTCTGGTCTCTGGTCTCTGGTCTCTGGTCTCTAGTCTCTACTCCCCGGTCTCTAGTCTCTGGTCTCTAGTCTCTGGTCTCTGGTCTCTGGTCTCTGGTCTCTAGTCTCTGGTCTCTGGTCTCTGGTCTCTGGTCTCTAGTCTCTACTCCCCGGTCTCTAGTCTCTGGTCTCTAGTCTCTGGTCTCTGGTCTCTGGTCTCTAGTCTCTAGTCTCTAGTCTCTGGTCTCTAGTCTCTAGTCTCTAGTCTCTAGTCTCTACTCCCCGGTCTCTAGTCTCTGGTCTCTAGTCTCTAGTCTCTGGTCTCTGGTCTCTAGTCTCTGGTCTCTGGTCTCTGGTCTCTGGTCTCTAGTCTCTAGTCTCAGGTCTCTGGTCTCTGGTCTCTAGTCTCTGGTCTCTAGTCTCTGGTCTCTGGTCTCTGGTCTCTGGTCTCTAGTCTCTACTCCCCGGTCTCTGGTCTCTGGTCTCTAGTCCTGGACCAGACCTTCATTCTTCTGCTCTTAGTTTCTAACCACTAACTAACCGCTGGCTCCTCCTCCTCCGTCTCAGGAATGTCTTCCACCTCCTCTCTCTGACTCCTTCATGCTAACTGCTCACATGCATGTGCGCACATCTGTAAAACAACAGATGTGCGCACACACACACACACACACACACACACACACACACACACACACACACACACACACACACACACACACACACACACACTCCATTCTCTCGTCCCTTCCAAACCAAACAGTGCATTCCTCCCTCCCTCCAGAGGAATGAGGACCCGATGAGTTCTGCTCTTCTTCATGGTTTCTGTGTTTCTCGTCCTCAGAGGAATCAGAGAAGTTCCTCAGATGGACTACACTACACTGTAAAAAATAAACTAAGTTTACGGAAAATAACTACATTTCTACAAGAGTTTTTATTTTAATTTTATTATATACAAAACTCTGTAAAATTACAGACATTATCTGTAAATTAAGAACCCAACTGTTAGTTTAAATATTATGCTAACAATAACAAACTACATTGTTCTTCTCATTTCTTTATAGATACAGTGATTCACTGCAAAACCTTTAATACACATTTCAGTCAATTTATGGTTTTCGTCCTTTATTTGAATTAAGATCTTTTACCTTAACTTTAAGGTTTTTGTTTGACCTTTTTTAACGTTTATCTTTTTACAGTGTTACCTGTGCTGTCTGAGCTCATGACATCACCTGGAGGCGGAGCCTCAGTGAGCCTTACTGTAGGGACGCATTCACCATGTTCTCTGTGATGTAAAGGCAATACGCGTATTAGAACCATGCTGCAGTACCAGGATGAAGACTGATTCATGTTTAGTTATGAGAAGCTAACGTTGTAGCTAACGTTGCTAAGCTAACGTTGTAGCAGCTCATCAACGCCATGAAGACGTGAATATTATGGTCTGTACCGTCATGGTCTATATATTTACACACATACACTACTTTATTACCTTTAAACTAACCTCCACTATAGATTATTATTATTATTATCATTATTATTATTATTATTATTATTATCATCTATAAACTCATATCTCATGTTCATAAACTACTTTATTACCTTTAAACTAACCTCCACTATAGATTATTATTATTATTATTATCATTATTATTATTATTATTATTATCATCTATAAACTCATATCTCATGTTCATAAACTACTTTATTACCTTTAAACTAACCTCCACTATAGATTATTATTATCATCTATAAACTCATATCTCATGTTCATAAACTACTTTATTACCTTTAAACTAACCTGTGAAGTATTAAATGTGTTATAAAGAAAGGTTGATTATCCTGTCAAATGTGGCTGCTAAATATTTACTTTTTAATTTGATGTATAAATATATACACATAGAGAGATGCTCATGAGTCTTATACACGATATATATATATATATATATATATATATATATATATATATATATATATATATATATATATATATATATATATATATGTGTCCTCCCTCACATGCTCCCTAGTGTCCTCCCTCACATGCTCCCTAGTGTCCTCCCTAGTGTCCTCCCTCACATGCTCCCTAGTGTCCTCCCTCACATGCTCCCTAGTGTCCTCCCTAGTGTCCTCCTCACATGCTCCCTAGTGTCCTCCCTAGTGTCCTCCCTAGTGTCCTCCTCACATGCTCCCTAGTGTCCTCCCTAGTGTCCTCCCTAGTGTCCTCCTCACATGCTCCCTAGTGTCCTCCCTAGTGTCCTCCTCACATGCTCCCTAGTGTCCTCCCTAGTGTCCTCCCTAGTGTCCTCCCTAGTGTCCTCCTCACATGCTCCCTAGTGTCCTCCCTAGTGTCCTCCTCACATGCTCCCTAGTGTCCTCCCTAGTGTCCTCCCTAGTGTCCTCCCTAGTGTCCTCCTCACATGCTCCCTAGTGTCCTCCCTAGTGTCCTCCCTAGTGTCCTCCTCACATGCTCCCTAGTGTCCTCCCTAGTGTCCTCCCTAGTCTCCTCCTCACATGCTCCCTAGTGTCCTCCCTAGTGTCCTCCTCACATGCTCCCTAGTGTCCTCCCTAGTGTCCTCCTCACATGCTCCCTAGTGTCCTCCCTAGTGTCCTCCTCACATGCTCCCTAGTGTCCTCCCTAGTGTCCTCCCTAGTCTCCTCCTCACATGCTCCCTAGTGTCCTCCCTAGTGTCCTCCATAGTGTCCTCCTCACATGCTCCCTAGTGTCCTCCCTAGTGTCCTCCATAGTGTCCTCCTCACATGCTCCCTAGTGTCCTCCCTAGTGTCCTCCCTAGTGTCCTCCTCACATGCTCCCTAGTGTCCTCCCTAGTGTCCTCCCTAGTCTCCTCCTCACATGCTCCCTAGTGTCCTCCTCACATGCTCCCTAGTGTCCTCCCTAGTGTCCTCCCTAGTGTCCTCCCTAGTCTCCTCCTCACATGCTCCCTAGTGTCCTCCCTAGTGTCCTCCCTAGTCTCCTCCTCACATGCTCCCTAGTGTCCTCCCTAGTGTCCTCCTCACATGCTCCCTAGTGTCCTCCCTAGTGTCCTCCCTAGTCTCCTCCTCACATGCTCCCTAGTGTCCTCCCTAGTCTCCTCCTCACATGCTCCCTAGTGTCCTCCCTAGTGTCCTCCTCACATGCTCCCTAGTGTCCTCCTCACATGCTATATATATATATATATATATATATATATATATATATATATATATATATATATATATATATATATATCGTGTATAAGACTCATGAGCATCTCTCTATGTGGGAGGAACGACCAGCAGGACAGCTGGGATTGGTTATTAATTACTGGCTTGGCACACACACACACACACACACACACACACACACACACACACACACACACACACACACACACACACACACACACACACACACACACACACACACACGGTGGAAACAATTTGGGTGAATCTGCTGTGCACGTAGGAAGAGAGAGAGAGAGAGAGAGAGAGAGAGACAGAGAGAGAGAGAGAGAGAGAGAGAGAGAGAGAGAGAGAGAGAGAGAGAGGTTGCAGGCTGGCTCTGCAGCATTGCATCACTTATGAGACACGAGAGGGAGGAGAGAGAGAGGAACTGGCTCCCTAGTGTCCTCCCTAGTGTCCTCCCTAGTCTCCTCCCTAGTGTCCTCCCTAGTGTCCTCCCTAGTCTCCTCCCTAGTCTCCTCCCTAGTGTCCTCCCTAGTGTCCTCCCTAGTGTCCTCCTCACATGCTCCCTAGTGTCCTCCCTAGTGTCCTCCCTAGTCTCCTCCTCACATGCTCCCTAGTGTCCTCCCTAGTGTCCTCCCTAGTGTCCTCCTCACATGCTCCCTAGTGTCCTCCCTAGTGTCCTCCATAGTGTCCTCCTCACATGCTCCCTAGTGTCCTCCCTAGTGTCCTCCCTAGTGTCCTCCTCACATGCTCCCTAGTGTCCTCCCTAGTGTCCTCCTCACATGCTCCCTAGTCTCCTCCCTAGTGTCCTCCCTAGTGTCCTCCTCACATGCTCCCTAGTGTCCTCCCTAGTGTCCTCCCTAGTGTCCTCCTCACATGCTCCCTAGTGTCCTCCCTAGTGTCCTCCTCACATGCTCCCTAGTCTCCTCCCTAGTGTCCTCCCTAGTGTCCTCCTCACATGCTCCCTAGTGTCCTCCCTAGTGTCCTCCTCACATGCTCCCTAGTGTCCTCCCTAGTGTCCTCCCTAGTCTCCTCCTCACATGCTCCCTAGTGTCCTCCCTAGTGTCCTCCCTAGTCTCCTCCCTAGTGTCCTCCTCACATGCTCCCTAGTGTCCTCCCTAGTCTCCTCCTCACATGCTCCCTAGTGTCCTCCCTAGTGTCCTCCTCACATGCTCCCTAGTGTCCTCCCTAGTGTCCTCCCTAGTCTCCTCCTCACATGCTCCCTAGTGTCCTCCCTAGTGTCCTCCCTAGTCTCCTCCCTAGTGTCCTCCTCACATGCTCCCTAGTGTCCTCCCTAGTCTCCTCCTCACATGCTCCCTAGTGTCCTCCCTAGTGTCCTCCTCACATGCTCCCTAGTGTCCTCCCTAGTGTCCTCCCTAGTGTCCTCCCTAGTCTCCTCCCTAGTCTCCTCCTCACATGCTCCATAGTGTCCTCCCTAGTGTCCTCCCTAGTGTCCTCCCTAGTCTCCTCCCTAGTCTCCTCCCTAGTCTCCTCCTCACATGCTCCCTAGTGTCCTCCCTAGTGTCCTCCCTAGTGTCCTCCTCACATGCTCCCTAGTGTCCTCCCTAGTGTCCTCCCTAGTGTCCTCCTCACATGCTCCCTAGTGTCCTCCCTAGTGTCCTCCCTAGTGTCCTCCCTAGTCTCCTCCCTAGTGTCCTCCCTAGTCTCCTCCTCACATGCTCCCTAGTGTCCTCCCTAGTGTCCTCCTCACATGCTCCCTAGTGTCCTCCCTAGTGTCCTCCTCACATGCTCCCTAGTGTCCTCCCTAGTGTCCTCCCTAGTGTCCTCCTCACATGCTCCCTAGTGTCCTCCCTAGTGTCCTCCCTAGTCTCCTCCCTAGTCTCCTCCCTAGTGTCCTCCCTAGTCTCCTCCTCACATGCTCCCTAGTGTCCTCCCTAGTGTCCTCCCTAGTCTCCTCCTCACATGCTCCCTAGTGTCCTCCCTAGTGTCCTCCCTCACATGCTCCCTAGTGTCCTCCCTAGGGTCCTCCTCACATGCTCCCTAGTGTCCTCCCTAGTGTCCTCCTCACATGCTCCCTAGTGTCCTCCCTAGTGTCCTCCCTAGTCTCCTCCTCACATGCTCCCTAGTGTCCTCCCTAGTGTCCTCCTCACATGCTCCCTAGTGTCCTCCCTAGTGTCCTCCCTAGTCTCCTCCTCACATGCTCCCTAGTGTCCTCCCTAGTGTCCTCCTCACATGCTCCCTAGTGTCCTCCTCACATGCTCCCTAGTGTCCTCCCTAGTGTCCTCCCTCACATGCTCCCTAGTCTCCTCCTCACATGCTCCCTAGTGTCCTCCCTAGTGTCCTCCCTCACATGCTCCCTAGTGTCCTCCCTCACATGCTCCCTAGTGTACTCCCTCACATGCTCCATAGTGTCCTCCTCACATGCTCCCTAGTGTCCTCCCTCACATGCTCCCTGGTGTCCTCCCTCACATGCTCCATAGTGTCCTCCTCACATGCTCCCTAGTGTCCTCCCTCACATGCTCCCTGGTGTCCTCCCTCACATGCTCCCTAGTGTCCTCCCTCACATGCTCCCTAGTGTCCTCCCTAGTGTCCTCCCTAGTCTCCTCCCTAGTGTCCTCCCTAGTCTCCTCCTCACATGCTCCCTAGTGTCCTCCCTAGTGTCCTCCTCACATGCTCCCTAGTGTCCTCCCTAGTGTCCTCCTCACATGCTCCCTAGTGTCCTCCCTAGTGTCCTCCCTAGTGTCCTCCTCACATGCTCCCTAGTGTCCTCCCTAGTGTCCTCCCTAGTCTCCTCCCTAGTCTCCTCCCTAGTGTCCTCCCTAGTCTCCTCCTCACATGCTCCCTAGTGTCCTCCCTAGTGTCCTCCCTAGTCTCCTCCTCACATGCTCCCTAGTGTCCTCCCTAGTGTCCTCCCTCACATGCTCCCTAGTGTCCTCCCTAGGGTCCTCCTCACATGCTCCCTAGTGTCCTCCCTAGTGTCCTCCTCACATGCTCCCTAGTGTCCTCCCTAGTGTCCTCCCTAGTCTCCTCCTCACATGCTCCCTAGTGTCCTCCCTAGTGTCCTCCTCACATGCTCCCTAGTGTCCTCCCTAGTGTCCTCCCTAGTCTCCTCCTCACATGCTCCCTAGTGTCCTCCCTAGTGTCCTCCTCACATGCTCCCTAGTGTCCTCCTCACATGCTCCCTAGTGTCCTCCCTAGTGTCCTCCCTCACATGCTCCCTAGTCTCCTCCTCACATGCTCCCTAGTGTCCTCCCTAGTGTCCTCCCTCACATGCTCCCTAGTGTCCTCCCTCACATGCTCCCTAGTGTACTCCCTCACATGCTCCATAGTGTCCTCCTCACATGCTCCCTAGTGTCCTCCCTCACATGCTCCCTGGTGTCCTCCCTCACATGCTCCCTAGTGTCCTCCCTCACATGCTCCCTAGTGTCCTCCCTAGTGTCCTCCCTCACATGCTCCCTAGTGTCCTCCCTCACATGCTCCCTAGTGTCCTCCCTAGTGTCCTCCCTCACATGCTCCCTAGTGTCCTCCCTCACATGCTCCCTAGTGTCCTCCCTAGTGTCCTCCCTCACATGCTCCCTAGTGTCCTCCCTCACATGCTCCCTAGTGTCCTCCCTAGTGTCCTCCCTCACATGCTCCCTAGTGTCCTCCCTAGTGTCCTCCCTCATATGCTCCCTAGTGTCCTCCCTCACATGCTCCCTAGTGTCCTCCCTAGTGTCCTCCCTCACATGCTCCCTAGTGTCCTCCCTCACATGCTCCCTAGTGTCCTCCCTAGTGTCCTCCTCACATGCTCCCTAGTGTCCTCCCTAGTGTCCTCCCTAGTGTCCTCCTCACATGCTCCCTAGTGTCCTCCCTAGTGTCCTCCTCACATGCTCCCTAGTGTCCTCCCTAGTGTCCTCCCTAGTCTCCTCCTCACATGCTCCCTAGTGTCCTCCCTAGTGTCCTCCCTAGTGTCCTCCTCACATGCTCCCTAGTGTCCTCCCTAGTGTCCTCCCTAGTGTCCTCCCTAGTCTCCTCCTCACATGCTCCCTAGTGTCCTCCCTAGTGTCCTCCCTAGTGTCCTCCTCACATGCTCCCTAGTGTCCTCCTCACATGCTCCCTAGTGTCCTCCCTCACATGCTCCCTGGTGTCCTCCCTCACATGCTCCCTAGTGTCCTCCTCACATGCTCCCTAGTGTCCTCCCTAGTGTCCTCCCTCACATGCTCCCTAGTGTCCTCCTCACATGCTCCCTAGTGTCCTCCCTAGTGTCCTCCCTCACATGCTCCCTAGTCTCCTCCTCACATGCTCCCTAGTGTCCTCCCTAGTGTCCTCCCTCACATGCTCCCTAGTGTCCTCCTCACATGCTCCCTAGTGTCCTCCCTAGTGTCCTCCCTCACATGCTCCCTAGTCTCCTCCTCACATGCTCCCTAGTGTCCTCCCTAGTGTCCTCCCTCACATGCTCCCTAGTGTCCTCCCTCACATGCTCCCTAGTGTCCTCCCTAGTGTCCTCCCTCACATGCTCCATAGTGTCCTCCTCACATGCTCCCTAGTGTCCTCCCTCACATGCTCCCTAGTGTCCTCCTCACATGCTCCCTAGTATCCTCCCTAGTGTCCTCCCTCACATGCTCCCTAGTGTCCTCCCTCACATGCTCCCTAGTGTCCTCCCTAGTGTCCTCCCTCACATGCTCCCTAGTGTACTCCCTCACATGCTCCCTGGTGTCCTCCCTCACATGCTCCCTAGTGTCCTCCCTCACATGCTCCCTAGTGTCCTCCCTCACATGCTCCCTAGTGTCCTCCCTAGTGTCCTCCCTCACATGCTCCCTAGTGTCCTCCCTCACATGCTCCCTAGTGTCCTCCCTAGTGTCCTCCCTCACATGCTCCCTAGTGTCCTCCCTCACATGCTCCCTAGTGTCCTCCCTAGTGTCCTCCCTCACATGCTCCCTGGTGTCCTCCCTCACATGCTCCCTAGTGTCCTCCCTAGTGTCCTCCCTAGTGTCCTCCTCACATGCTCCCTAGTGTCCTCCCTCACATGCTCCCTAGTGTCCTCCCTAGTGTCCTCCCTCACATGCTCCCTAGTGTCCTCCCTCACATGCTCCCTAGTGTCCTCCCTAGTGTCCTCCCTCACATGCTCCCTAGTGTCCTCCCTCACATGCTCCCTAGTGTCCTCCCTAGTGTCCTCCTCACATGCTCCCTAGTGTCCTCCCTAGTGTCCTCCTCACATGCTCCCTAGTGTCCTCCCTAGTGTCCTCCCTAGTGTCCTCCTCACATGCTCCCTAGTGTCCTCCCTAGTGTCCTCCTCACATGCTCCCTAGTGTCCTCCCTAGTGTCCTCCCTAGTCTCCTCCCTAGTCTCCTCCTCACATGCTCCCTAGTGTCCTCCCTAGTGTCCTCCCTAGTGTCCTCCTCACATGCTCCCTAGTGTCCTCCCTAGTGTCCTCCCTAGTCTCCTCCTCACATGCTCCCTAGTGTCCTCCCTAGTGTCCTCCCTAGTGTCCTCCTCACATGCTCCCTAGTGTCCTCCTCACATGCTCCCTAGTGTCCTCCCTAGTGTCCTCCCTCACATGCTCCCTAGTGTCCTCCCTCACATGCTCCCTAGTGTCCTCCCTCACATGCTCCCTAGTGTCCTCCCTAGTGTCCTCCTCACATGCTCCCTAGTGTCCTCCCTAGTGTCCTCCCTCACATGCTCCCTAGTCTCCTCCTCACATGCTCCCTAGTGTCCTCCCTCACATGCTCCCTAGTGTACTCCCTCACATGCTCCATAGTGTCCTCCTCACATGCTCCCTAGTGTCCTCCCTCACATGCTCCCTAGTGTCCTCCCTAGTGTCCTCCCTCACATGCTCCCTAGTGTCCTCCCTCACATGCTCCCTAGTGTCCTCCCTAGTGTCCTCCCTCACATGCTCCCTAGTGTCCTCCCTCACATGCTCCCTAGTGTCCTCCTCACATGCTCCCTAGTGTCCTCCCTCACATGCTCCCTAGTGTCCTCCTCACATGCTCCCTAGTGTCCTCCTCACATGCTCCCTAGTGTACTCCCTCACATGCTCCCTAGTGTCCTCCTCACATGCTCCCTAGTGTCCTCCCTCACATGCTCCCTAGTGTCCTCCTCACATGCTCCCTAGTGTCCTCCTCACATGCTCCCTAGTGTCCTCCCTCACATGCTCCCTAGTGTCCTCCCTAGTGTCCTCCCTCACATGCTCCCTAGTGTCCTCCCTCACATGCTCCCTAGTGTCCTCCCTCACATGCTCCCTAGTGTCCTCCTCACATGCTCCCTAGTGTCCTCCCTCACATGCTCCCTGGTGTCCTCCCTCACATGCTCCCTAGTGTCCTCCCTCACATGCTCCCTAGTGTCCTCCCTAGTTTCCTCCCTCACATGCTCCCTAGTGTCCTCCCTCACATGCTCCCTAGTGTCCTCCCTCACATGCTCCCTAGTGTCCTCCCTAGTGTCCTCCCTCACATGCTCCCTAGTGTCCTCCCTCACATGCTCCCTAGTGTCCTCCCTAGTGTCCTCCCTCACATGCTCCCTAGTGTCCTCCCTCACATGCTCCCTAGTGTACTCCCTCACATGCTCCCTAGTGTCCTCCTCACATGCTCCCTAGTGTCCTCCCTCACATGCTCCCTAGTGTCCTCCTCACATGCTCCCTAGTGTCCTCCCTCACATGCTCCCTGGTGTCCTCCCTCACATGCTCCCTAGTGTCCTCCCTCACATGCTCCCTAGTGTCCTCCCTCACATGCTCCCTAGTGTCCTCCCTAGTTTCCTCCCTCACATGCTCCCTAGTGTCCTCCCTCACATGCTCCCTAGTGTCCTCCCTCACATGCTCCCTAGTGTCCTCCCTAGTGTCCTCCCTCACATGCTCCCTAGTGTCCTCCCTCACATGCTCCCTAGTGTCCTCCCTAGTGTCCTCCCTCACATGCTCCCTAGTGTCCTCCCTCACATGCTCCCTAGTGTACTCCCTCACATGCTCCCTAGTGTCCTCCCTCACATGCTCCCTAGTGTCCTCCCTAGTGTCCTCCTCACATGCTCCCTAGTGTACTCCCTCACATGCTCCCTAGTGTCCTCCTCACATGCTCCCTAGTGTCCTCCCTCACATGCTCCCTAGTGTCCTCCCTAGTGTCCTCCCTCACATGCTCCCTAGTCTCCTCCTCACATGCTCCCTAGTGTCCTCCCTCACATGCTCCCTAGTGTCCTCCCTCAGTCGTTTCCTGGATGTCTCCTCAGGGGACCAGCAGCCATGTTGTCGCTGGACGAGCCGCTGGACTTGAAGCTCCCTTCAGGCCGGACAGACGTGTCCGTCAGAAAGAGGGCGTGTCCGTCTTCTATCTGCGCCGCACGACCTCGCCTCCTATGCTCAGCATTCCCGTCTCCTCCCTCCTCACCAGGTAAGAGCTGACCAGGTGAAGGTTGTTCTGTCTAGAGTTGGCCTTTAGTCTCCCTCCATTCAGATCGATGATCGCTGATTCAATTCAATTCAGTTTATTTTATATCGCCCAACATCACAAATACAAGTTATCCTCAGAGGGCTTTACAGTCTGTAACATGACATCCTGTCCCGGGACCTCACATCAGATCAGGAACAACTCCCCTAAAGAGATAGTAAAAAAAACAAGGGAAGAAACCTGAGGGAGAGCAACAGAGGAGGATCCCTCTCCTGATGGACAGAAGCATAGATGTCATGTGACCAGAATGAATAGCGTAGTTACAGCACATTCAATGAATATGACAGAAATTATTCATATAATGAGTAGTAGGTATGGTCCATGATCCTGATAATCCATGAAGCAGAAGGAGGGAGAGAGGAGGGGCATCAGCAGGGCCATGGCAGCAGGCAGGACCGGTTCCAGGCCGGTTCCATCAGCAGGGCCATGGCAGCAGGCAGGACCGGTTCCAGGCCGGTTCCATCAGCAGGGCCATGGCAGCAGGCAGGACCGGTTCCATCAGCAGGGCCATGGCAGCAGGCAGGACCGGTTCCATCAGCAGGGCCATGGCAGCAGGCAGGACCGGTTCCATCAGCAGGGCCATGGCAGCAGGCAGGACCGGTTCCAGGCCGGTTCCATCAGCAGGGCCATGGCAGCAGGCAGGACCGGTTCCAGGCCGGTTCCATCAGCAGGGCCATGGCAGCAGGCAGGACCGGTTCCATCAGCAGGGCCATGGCAGCAGGCAGGACCGGTTCCATCAGCAGGGCCATGGCAGCAGGCAGGACCGGTTCCAGGCAGCCATGAATCCATGGAAAAAGAAAGTAGAGTTAGTAATGTGCATTGAAGAGACAATAGTTTATCCAGAAGGAGAGAAAGAAGAGGAGAGGAGGAGAGAAAGAGGAAGAGTGTTCTGATGAGTGTTCTTCACCACCGTCCCTCTGAAGTTTAAACTGTCAAGAGTTCTAAAAATCATCCTTTACTATGTGGTTATTTGCATGAAAACACACAATTAAAATGATATTTAAATAACAGATATTATTGTTATCGTCGTTCTTGGTGTTAATGAAGTGTAACAATACATTACATGATTATTCCATGACTGCATGATGGTGGAAGGTGATAGATCATCTCATTTTACTCCAGAGTCCCAGTTCTCCCCACAAGAACGACCCGGGTCCTGCTTCAGTCCTCCAGCCGTGGACCTCAGCCTGTCACCCTTCTCCCGCCATGCCTCCTCCCTCTCCCCCTTCCCTTCCTCCCCCATGGAGCCACACCTCTTCTCCCGGGTGAGTGACGGCGTTCACACACAAACCAAACATGAACGTATCGGAGAACGTCAGAACCATATCTGATGTGATAAAGCTGCATTCTCTCTCCTGACCACCAGGGGGCGACTCCTCTGGTTGGATAGAAGTCTATGCTTCATGTGTTAAAGCTGCATTCTCTCTCCTGACCACCAGGGGGCGACTCCTCTGGTTGTATAGAAGTCTATGCTTCATGTGTTAAAGCTGCATTCTCTCTCCTGACCACCAGGGGGCGACTCCTCTGGTTGTATAGAAGTCTATGCTTCATGTGTTAAAGCTGCATTCTCTCTCCTGACCACCAGGGGGCGACTCCTCTGGTTGTATAGAAGTCTATGCTTCATGTGTTAAAGCTGCATTCTCTCTCCTGACCACCAGGGGGCGACTCCTCTGGTTGTATAGAAGTCTATGCTTCATGTGTTAAAGCTGCATTCTCTCTCCTGACCACCAGGGGGCGACTCCTCTGGTTGTATAGAAGTCTATGCTTCATGTGTTAAAGCTGCATTCTCTCTCCTGACCACCAGGGGGCGACTCCTCTGGTTGTATAGAAGTCTATGCTTCATGTGTTAAAGCTGCATTCTCTCTCCTGACCACCAGGGGGCGACTCCTCTGGTTGTATAGAAGTCTATGCTTCATGTGTTAAAGCTGCATTCTCTCTCCTGACCACCAGGGGGTGACTCCTCTGGTTGTATAGAAGTCTATGCTTCATGTGTTAAAGTGTTAAATTGAAAAATTATGGTCATTTAGAGTCAAACAGACCATAAAGCAGGGGATGCTTTAGGGCGGGGCTACAAGGTGATTGACAGGTCGACACCAGAGACGTATACGCCGTCTCTACGTCAATCCGCCTCAGTCCATATATGGTCACTTCCTGTTCACTGGTTGACAGCCAAATCACCAAACTAGAGGCTTCAAGACGTCCACAAACCGACGAGACGTCTCCATGACGCGTTGCCATGTGGTTGACGTCACCTTCCTCTCCTTCAGGAGCCGGCTCGTCATCGCGGGCTGGAGGGCGGAGCTTCACCGCAGGGTTATCCGTTCTACCTGCCGATGGGAAGCCCGGCGAGGCCGTACAGCCTCCCATCCTCCATGTTCATTGGTCAGAACGGAGACAACCAGCTGTCACCTGAGCCCTCATTGGACGGTCAGCTGGCCTGCGGTTGGATGAAGGTGAATATGCAAAACCAATGCACTCAGGAAGTCATCGTCACAAACAGCCAATCAGATTCTTCCATTGGATTCTGGATTCTACCAGGTTTCTGTTCATCAAGATCATCTTCACTAATGAACTTTAATGATGTTTGAAATGTAAAGTAACAAGCTAACGTTAGCCTATAGAGGAGCTCCACCAGGTCACATGACTTCATGTTAGCCTATAGAGGAGCTCCACCAGGTCACATGACTTCATGTTAGCCTATAGAGGAGCTCCACCAGGTCACATGACTTCATGTTATAGAGGAGCTCCACCAGGTCACATGACTTCATGTTATAGAGGAGCTCCACCAGGTCACATGACTTCATGTTATAGAGGAACTCCACCAGGTCACATGACTTCATGTTATAGAGGAACTCCACCAGGTCACATGACTTCATGTTATAGAGGAGCTCCACCAGGTCACATGACTTCATGTTATAGAGGAACTCCACCAGGTCACATGACTTCATGTTATAGAGGAACTCCACCAGGTCACATGACTTCATGTTATAGAGGAGCTCCACCAGGTCACATGACTTCATGTTAGTCTATAGAGGAGCTCCACCAGGTCACATGACTTCATGTTAGTCTATAGAGGAGCTCCACCAGGTCACATGACTTCATGTTAGCCTATAGAGGAGCTCCACCAGGTCACATGACTTCATGTTAGTCTATAGAGGAGCTCCACCAGGTCACATGACTTCATGTTAGTCTATAGAGGAGCTCCACCAGGTCACATGACTTCATGTTAGTCTATAGAGGAGCTCCACCAGGTCACATGACTTCATGTTAGTCTATAGAGGAGCTCCACCAGGTCACATGACTTCATGTTAGTCTATAGAGGAGCTCCACCAGGTCACATGACTTCATGTCAGTCTATAGAGGAACTCCACCAGGTCACATGACTTCATGTTAGTCTATAGAGGAGGAAACGTTTAATTATTATTATTAGAAAAGAAGTCAGCCGGATAAGATTTTAAATGTTTTCAGACATTTGAATGGATAAACGATGCCAGCAGGTCTGTGTACTTGATGTGATTCAAACCTAAGTAATTATATATTCATGAATATTTGAAATAAAAACATGTACATCTAGAGGCACCAGTAACTCTATGTCTCTCCTCTAGTGCCACCTGCTGGTGGACTCGCTGCAGGACCTGGTGGATCACATTAACGACTTCCACGTCAAGCCCGAAAAGGATTGTGGGTACTGCTGCCGGTGGGAGGGCTGCGGCCGCAATGGGCGGGGCTTCAATGCCAGGTACCCTGCTGGTGGGAGGAGCCTCTGGAACCGCACTTACTTTAAAGAACAAGGATGCAAATAAGAATTACAGAAGCAATAATTATTCATTCATTATTTTATAATTAAAAAAGAAATGTTTATAAAAGATAAACAAGGGAAAATGTCACATGTGTTCTGTAATAATAATAATAATAATAATAATAATAATTATTATTATTATTATTATTATTATTATTATAATTATTACAATAATGACTAAAAATAAGGACATAGACAGTTGATTGGTTTGTCCAAGAGGTTTAATATTAATTATCTGCATTATGGATGGAAGCCCAGAGGAGACTTTATTACAATTAAAATGTACATTTTAAAATATAATTACACAATAGGTAATTTATTTTTTCACATTTGGTGTTTTATGCCCATATTAGAATAAAAATGTGATTCTTCCATTTGCTTTTTTTGTTTTTTTTACTCAAAGAACAAACGACGCAAATGTTAATGCGAATTTTTTATTTTTTTTTTAAGTTTACGTCATAATTTTAATGAACCACAATCACTTTGTTTATTAGAGAGTTTTACATAAACAGGAAGGGGCCATAAAGGCTCTCATATGTGAAGGGCCCATAAAGGCTCTCACATGTGAAGGGCCCATACAGGCTCTCACATGTGAAGGGGCCATAAAGGCTCTCACATGTGAAGGGCCCATACAGGCTCTCACATGTGAAGGGCCCATACAGGCTCTCACATGTGAAGGGCCCATAAAGGCTCTCACATGTGAAGGGCCCATAAAGGCTCTCACATGTGAAGGGCCCATACAGGCTCTCACATGTGAAGGGCCCATAAAGGCTCTCACATGTGAAGGGCCCATACAGGCTCTCACATGTGAAGGGCCCATACAGGCTCTCACATGTGAAGGGCCCATAAAGGCTCTCACATGTGAAGGGCCCATAAAGGCTCTCACATGTGAAGGGGCCCATAAAGGCTCTCACATGTGAAGGGCCCATAAAGGCTCTCACATGTGAAGGGCCCATAAAGGCTCTCACATGTGAAGGGCCCATAAAGGCTCTCACATGTGAAGGGCCCATAAAGGCTCTCACATGTGAAGGGCCCATACAGGCTCTCACATGTGAAGGGCCCATAAAGGCTCTCACATGTGAAGGGGCCCATAAAGGCTCTCACATGTGAAGGGCCCATAAAGGCTCTCACATGTGAAGGGCCCATAAAGGCTCTCACATGTGAAGGGCCCATAAAGGCTCTCACATGTGAAGGGGCCCATAAAGGCTCTCACATGTGAAGGGCCCATAAAGGCTCTCACATGTGAAGGGCCATAAAGGCTCTCACATGTGAAGGGCCCATAAAGGCTCTCAGGCTGCATGTGAAGGGGCCCATAAAGGCTCTCACATGTGAAGGGGCCCATAAAGGCTCTCACATGTGAAGGGCCCATAAAGGCTCTCACATGTAAAGGGCCATAAAGGCTCTCACATGTGAAGGGCCCATAAAGGCTCTCAGGCTGCATGTGAAGGGGCCCATAAAGGCTCTCATATGTGAAGGGCCATAAAGGCTCCCAGGCTGCATGTGAAGGGGCCCATAAAGGCTCTCAGGCTGCATGTGAAGGGGCCCATAAAGGCTCTCACATGTGAAGGGGCCCATAAAGGCTCTCACATGTGAAGGGCCCATAAAGGCTCTCAGGCTGCATGTGAAGGGGCCCATAAAGGCTCTCATATGTGAAGGGCCATAAAGGCTCCCAGGCTGCATGTGAAGGGGCCCATAAAGGCTCTCAGGCTGCATGTGAAGGGGCCCATAAAGGCTCTCATATGTGAAGGGCCATAAAGGCTCTCACATGTGAAGGGCCCATAAAGGCTCTCAGGCTGCATGTGAAGGGGCCCATAAAGGCTCTCATATGTGAAGGGGCCCATAAAGGCTCTCATATGTGAAGGGCCATAAAGGCTCTCACATGTGAAGGGCCCATAAAGGCTCTCAGGCTGCATGTGAAGGGGCCCATAAAGGCTCTCATATGTGAAGGGGCCCATAAAGGCTCTCACATGTGAAGGGCCATAAAGGCTCTCACATGTGAAGGGCCCATAAAGGCTCTCACATGTGAAGGGGCCCATAAAGGCTCTCATATGTGAAGGGGCCCATAAAGGCTCTCATATGTGAAGGGACCCATAAAGGCTCTCACATGTGAAGGGGCCATAAAGGCTCTCACATGTGAAGGGCCCATAAAGGCTCTCACATGTGAAGGGGCCCATAAAGGCTCTCACATGTGAAGGGCCCATAAAGGCTCTCAGGCTGCATGTGAAGGGGCCCATAAAGGCTCTCACATGTGAAGGGCCCATAAAGGCTCTCAGGCTGCATGTGAAGGGGCCCATAAAGGCTCTCACATGTGAAGGGCCCATAAAGGCTCTCACATGTGAAGGGGCCCATAAAGGCTCTCACATGTGAAGGGGCCCATAAAGGCTCTCACATGTGAAGGGCCCATAAAGGCTCTCAGGCTGCATGTGAAGGGGCCCATAAAGGCTCTCACATGTGAAGGGCCCATAAAGGCTCTCAGGCTGCATGTGAAGGGGACCGGAGCTATGTACCGTCGTCTCCTGGTTCCACGTTCTGATCGGGTCCACGTTTAGTCCCGGTTCTAGCAGCGCTATAGAGGTCGCTAACGTTGTGATGTCTTTGGTGGTTTCAGGTATAAAATGCTGATTCACATCCGCACTCACACCAACGAGAAGCCGCACCACTGCCTCACCTGCAGCAAGAGCTTCTCTCGGCTGGAGAACCTGAAGATACACACCCGCTCCCACACAGGTGAGGCCACGAGGCCATCCTCTGTGTCCGAGGGCTAGGTAGGGAGGCAGCCAGGTAGGGAGGCAGACAGGTAGGGGGCAGACAGGTAGGGAGGCAGACAGGTAGGGGGCAGACAGGTAGGGAGGCAGACAGGTAGGGGGGCAGACAGGTAGGGAGGCAGACAGGTAGGGGGGCAGACAGGTAGGGGGGCAGACAGGTAGGGAGGCAGACAGGTAGGGGGGCAGACAGGTAGGGAGGTAGACAGGTAGGGGGGCAGACAGGTAGGGGGGCAGACAGGTAGGGAGGCAGACAGGTAGGGGGGCAGACAGGTAGGGAGGTAGACAGGTAGGGGGGCAGACAGGTAGGGGGGCAGACAGGTAGGGAGGCAGACAGGTAGGGGGGCAGACAGGTAGGGAGGCAGACAGGTAGGGAGGTAGACAGGTAGGGGGGCAGACAGGTAGGGAGGTAGACAGGTAGGGGGGCAGACAGGTAGGGGGGCAGACAGGTAGGGAGGCAGACAGGTAGGGGGGCAGACAGGTAGGGGGGCAGACAGGTAGGGAGGCAGACAGGTAGGGGGGCAGACAGGTAGGGAGGTAGACAGGTAGGGGGGCAGACAGGTAGGGGGGCAGACAGGTAGGGAGGCAGACAGGTAGGGGGGCAGACAGGTAGGGGGGCAGACAGGTAGGGAGGCAGACAGGTAGGGGGGCAGACAGGTAGGGAGGCAGACAGGTAGGGAGGTAGACAGGTAGGGGGGCAGACAGGTAGGGAGGTAGACAGGTAGGGGGGCAGACAGGTAGGGGGGCAGACAGGTAGGGAGGCAGACAGGTAGGGGGGCAGACAGGTAGGGGGGCAGACAGGTAGGGAGGCAGACAGGTAGGGGGGCAGACAGGTAGGGAGGTAGACAGGTAGGGGGGCAGACAGGTAGGGGGGCAGACAGGTAGGGAGGCAGACAGGTAGGGGGGCAGACAGGTAGGGAGGCAGACAGGTAGGGGGGCAGACAGGTAGGGAGGCAGACAGGTAGGGAGGCAGACAGGTAGGGGGGAAGACAGGTAGGGAGGTAGACAGGTAGGGGGGCAGACAGGTAGGGGGGCAGACAGGTAGGGAGGCAGACAGGTAGGGGGGCAGACAGGTAGGGAGGTAGACAGGTAGGGGGGCAGACAGGTAGGGGGGCAGACAGGTAGGGAGGCAGACAGGTAGGGAAGTAGACAGGTAGGGGGGCAGACAGGTAGGGAGGCAGACAGGTAGGGAAGTAGACAGGTAGGGAAGTAGACAGGTAGGGGGCAGACAGGTAGGGAAGTAGACAGGTAGGGGGGCAGACAGGTAGGGAAGTAGACAGGTAGGGAGGCAGACAGGTAGGGAGGCAGACAGGTAGGGAGGTAGACAGGTAAAAGTCTGAATGCTGGAAAAAAAGATTTGAACCCGAGTGAAAGTTGAAAATATAAAATCTGTTACTGAAAACTGAAAAAATATATTTTATAAAAAAAGAAAAAAGAACTGAATCAAAATCATATTTAACCCCCAAAAACCTTTCATACACTTTCATACACACATATTTTTCAGGTTAAAATCTTTTTTTTCAAATGAACAAAACGTTTGTCAAGGATTCAGCTCCATATCGGTCCCGCCCTCTTTGGTTTGCTTTGTCACTTCCTGACAAAGAGTTCAGATTTGTTACCTGCTGAATTATTCCCAGTTGCATTATTCGTTTTGTGGAAGTGTGATACCAAACACCCGACTCGCCTCTTAACAGCCTTTTAAAAACCAAGCGCCCCCTCTGTTGAAGACTGAGAGATTGTTATATAAAACTGCAAATCATTGTTCAGCTTGTTTTATTGTTCAGCTTGTTTTATGAAAAACTGCTGTATTTTGATGTATTGAAACACCATAAGTAATATACAAGTGAAATATATGGTTTGGTACATGAGAACATTCAAATAGCCCAAATAGCCCCAATGGGCCAAATGGGCCCCAATGAGACCTCTCCTGAATGTTCTCTGTTCTAAACCCTCTCTAACTTTGTTCTGCTTCACTTTATCAAAGTCAACCTTTGCAGAGAGAATGTTCACATATTGAGCTATGATTTGGGTTAGAGAATGTTCACATATTGTGTTATGATTTGGGTTAGAGAATGTTCACATATTGTGTTATGATTTGGGTTAGAGAATGTTCACATATTGTGCTATGATTTAGGTTAGAGAATGTTCACATATTGTGCTATGATTTAGGTTAGAGAATGTTCACATATTGAGCTATGATTTGGGTTAGTGGATGTTCACATATTGTGCTATGATTTGGGTTAGAGAATGTTCACATATTGTGTTATGATTTGGGTTAGAGAATGTTCACATATTGAGCTATGATTTGGGTTAGAGAATGTTCACATATTGAGCTATGATTTGGGTTAGAGAATGTTCACATATTGAGCTATGATTTGGGTTAGTGAATGTTCACATATTGAGCTATGATTTGGGTTAGAGAATGTTCACATATTGAGCTATGATTTGGGTTAGAGAATGTTCACATATTGAGCTATGATTTGGGTTAGTGAATGTTCACATATTGTGCTATGATTTGGGTTAGAGAATGTTCACATATTGAGCTATGATTTGGGTTAGAGAATGTTCACATATTGAGCTATGATTTGGGTTAGAGTTGGACCTTACAGCTGCATCATTTCAAAGAAATAATCATCCTGAAAGTGATTTTTTTATAGGCGGACCTGAAACCTTTTCATTTTTTTCTGTGTGTCATCTTCATTTACTCTTAACCAGTAACATATAGACTGATATTTACACATCTGAACAACATCTCACATGTGTACCTTTTATTATAACATCAACATTATTCAAATAGCCCTAGTGGTTGCAGAGACACACCCTTTTTATTTTGGGGATGACATTTAGAGGAAAGGGCCTAAACATAGGTCCGTGTTCTATTGGTTAAAAGTTCTTGAAAAGCAAAGACGGGATAAAACTAGACGTGAATTGTTTACGGTGAAAACAGAATCCATGTCGTCCTGATGAAACATAGAATACCGTGCAGAGAGCCGGCAATCAAAGTCAAATGAAGACTTCCATTTAGTCAAAGCTGCATTATATCGACACTGCGATGAAGTTATTGATGAAGTTATTGATGAAGTTATCGATGAAGTTATCGATGAAGTTACTGATTCCTTCTCCCTCTGCCCCTGCAGGAGAGAAACCCTACGTCTGTCCCTACGAAGGCTGCAGCAAGCGCTACTCCAACTCCAGCGACCGCTTCAAGCACACGCGCACGCACTCCGTGGACAAGCCGTACGGCTGCAGGATGGCCGGCTGCCTGAAGCGCTACACCGACCCCAGCTCGCTGCGCAAGCACGTGAAGGCCCACGGGCACGCCGTGTCCCCGGGGCGCGCCGCCGCCGGCAGGCCGGGGCTCCCGGGGCCCCTGAGCGTCGCCGGTCTGCACGGCGCATGCGGCGGGGCCCGCCTCCTCCACCCCGGAGCCGCTCTCCTCGGGGGCCCCCTCGCCACCTTCTGCCACCGCGGGGCGCCGCTCTTCTCTGTGGTTCCACTCGGCCCGCCGGACGCTCCCCTCTTGCACTTTGGACTGTCGGCAGCGTCTGTGTTGGGGCTGGGAGCTTTGGGAGCTCTGGGAGCTCTGGGAGCTCTGGGGCGGGTGCACCGTGAGGAAGAGGAGGAGGAGGAAGGAGAGGAGGGTGGGCCGCTGAACCTGTCTGCGGGGGCGGGGCCCAGACGGAGGGGCCCTCAGTCCTGGCTCCTCCTCCAACCAGCTTCCGTCAGCTAGGGTGTGTGTGTGTGTGTGTGTGTGTGTGTGTGTGTGTGTGTGTGTGTGTGTGTGTGTGTGTGTGTGTGTGTGAGGGATCAAAGGTCGCTGTCACCTGCAGAACCATAACGAAACACTTCAGTCATTCCAGGCCAGAAGTCAACAGAAGACCTGGAGGTGTCGGTGTCGGGTTGCAGACGTCTTCAGTTCTTCAACCCGACACTCAACACCAAAACCCCTTCAGGCCACAGAGATCCGGTTCCACCAGCAGAGTCCACCTCATCTTTCTCCCTCTACTGTAGAGTCGGTGCATTCGTGGTCCCCGGTACACGGAGCTACTCGTGTGAGATGTTTCCCTCGAGGTGGACCAATGCAACATGTTCAGGACTGACCCTTTGACCTTCACCTGAACCTCGACAACCTCCACACAGCCTCCACACATAAAGATGGAGAGCAGGGTTCTGGAGAGCACCAGCCCTCATGGAACCGTGTTGCGGACTTCACTAACGTTAGTAATGACTCCGTCTAGTCTGACCACGCAGCGTGTGAGTGGAGATCTGAGAGAACGCTTATCTTAAAGAAGCTTTCTGTGGCTTTGATATCAGATTGTATTTTCCCATTAATCTTCTTCGACAACGATCTCCGCGTGGATCGGCCGCCAGACGAGAGCTTCAGGAGGAAGCCGTGGTCTGGATGTTGGACGACGGCCTCCTCGGCCCGCTGGTGTCTCGTGTTGCACCTGAACGCCTCACAGAGACGTTCCTACACGCAGCGCCATTAATGTGCAAATGATTCAATAACGTGACCCGAGTGAGACTCATCACTTCATGACGATGACTCCATGTCAATAAACATGAATATTAATATTCCCTCTGTCTTCTTTTTTATGGTATTTGATGTAATTTGCCTGAGGAACTTTGATAAAAGATTTTTAAAAAGGAGCAAAAGTGAAAATAAACTGATCTGTACAGTATGTACGACATCCAATCCAAGGCCACACACACACACACACATACACACACATACACATACACACACACACATACACACACATACACATACACATACACACACACACACACACACACACACACACACACACACACACACACACACACACACACACAGTGTGTACGACATCCAATCCAAGGCCAGGCGTTTGTTCTCTATGTTAATTATCGTCTCAGTTGTTCTGTCCCATCTGACGGGTTCTGTCCTATCTGATGGGTTCTGTCCTATCTGACGGGTTCTGTCCTATCTGACGGGTTCTGTCCCATCTGACGGGTTCTGTCCCATCTGACGGGTTCTGTCCCACTCTTCGTCAGTTCTGGGCCCCGGACCCTCCAGCTGTTTGATGGGTGATGATCTGAAGAACCAACCACACAGAGAGGACTCGTAATAAAAGATGTGTATTGCTGCTCCTCAGTGAACGATTCCTTTCACATAAACCAGATATTTACTCCCAAACGTTGAGGAAGTAAAAGGAGGGTCTTCAGGGTCTTCAGGCTATCAATACTCGTATCGGTTCTTTTGGATCATTTTGTGAGAATAAAAGACAATAATTAAAGAATCAGCTTTATTATTCTTGTATGCCAACAAAAGGTCTTTCTTGAGCTGCAACACAAGACGTCGTAAAACCGGAGAAGAACTTTGAGACGGGGACGTCTCCCTCCAGAACCAACAAAGAACCGATAACTCCGGACCTCATCAGGACTAACGGGTTCCACTCCTTCACAACCGGGTTTCGGGGAGGGTCCAACCTTCAGGGTTACGTCATGACCAGCTCAAGACTCATGCATGGTCACAGCCCCAGCCAGCATGTCCATGTGGGGCCCATAAGGTTTAAATTTGGGCTGCAGATAAGGGTCCCAAGTGGGTTTATTCACCGGTTTATTCACCGACTTTAAGAGGGATCTGACTGGGCTTTAAGTGGGACCCAAATAGGCTACATTATGGGTTTCGGTGAATAAACCCAGTATGGGCAAACACAGGTGAGGCCACCGTGGAAACTGTGGACAAACCCACTTGGGACCCTTATCTGCAGCCCAAATTTAAACCTTATGGGCCCCACATGGACATGCTGGCTGGGAGTGCATCTCTGAGATTGTAAAAGAAGAATAAACACGGTGACTCATGTGTTTGACTAAGGAGCTCCACCTCCTCGTTAAACTGTGAGGAGCGATTAGCTTCTCCTGGTCGTGATCATGTCGAGGTCACATAAGAGCTGCGGAACCACAACCACAGGCATAATTATCATGATTATTGTTTCAAAGAAATATGTCAAAGGCTCTTTCTGCCCCAGTGATTTAACAGAACCAAAGTCTTCCTCTTTTGTAGGAGGAAGAGCAAAGAGGAAGACTGGAACAGGAAGTGTGGTTTATGGCCTCAAGTGGCTTAAAGCTCTCTTCTTCCGATAATTATATTGTGATTTAGTCAAGCTGACACAAAGTCATTTTGCCATTTCTGTTTGTCAGATCGTCATATGGTTCATCTTAGCGTTGACTCCGCCCTGTGTTGCACGAGACGCTTCACACGCTGCTCTGCAGAAGAGGCCTGGAGGCTGCGTGAACTCTAGTCAACAGATCATCGAGTAAACGGAGAATAAAAGACATCGACGCTTCATCGTTTACATAGAAACTGAGACCGATCTGATAAATACGACTTGACTGCATTCCCAAACAATCCGACTCAGAGATGACCGGAGGCTTTACAAACACAACCGTAAAGACAATAACACAGAAATACGTGTTTAATCAACGTATTTGTAATATGTCAAACACAAACATAAGCAGGGAGGAGATACGTTTCTGATCCAACGTAATTGGGAATGCGTGTTAGTTCTGGGGGAACGTAACTTTTAGGAGACGGGTTGTCCGTGAGGAGGAGCAACTAGGGGTTCATGTCTCGCTAAAGGACATTTCCACACTGTGTGTGTCTGCACTGTGAGGAGGACGGGTATCGAACCGCCTACCTTGTGGTTCTAGGACGACCACTCTACCCCATGAGCCACACATATGAGGAGGGGTCGTCGGCATAGATGTGTGTTTAATGGACCTCAATGTAGCCGACACGTGACTGTATTTCATGTTCTCCTCTTGATAGTAATAACAGGTAAAATAGCGATACAATGTCAAGAATTATCTTTATTCTTGTTCTATAATTTCATAAATACAACAAACTATAGTTGTTGTATATATAATATGACTATATATAAAACTTTATAAGCTGTGATATCAAATAGCTTTTGCGGCTCCAGACAGTTTTTATTTGGTGGAAAAAAGGGCAAAATGGCTCTTTGGCAGTGAAAGCAAATTAATACGTCCACGCAGAGTTAAACTCTATATATTTCATATTATATTTCATTTTTTTATTATCCGTTGACAGTTTACTGAGGGCGGGGCTCTGCATATCATGAGTAGCCTGCAGGGGAAGACGCCTGACGGGATAGGATGTGACGCACTTTTAGTTAAACATATAAAAACATTTTGTATTTTCAGTGTCACAGAATCACCTCAAACTCTAAGATAAGAGATGTTCCCTTTGAAAGATTGTCCACTGGGCAAAAAAAAGATATCTTATATATATTTGTTTTGGTCAAAGCCTCAGAGAGCAGCACTAGAGGGGCTAAAGAGCAGCACCAGAGGGGCTAAAGAGCAGCACCAGAGGGGCTAAAGAGCAGCATTAGAGGGGCTAAAGAGCAGCATTAGAGGGGCTACAGAGCAGCACTAGAGGGGCTAAAGAGCAGCACCAGAGGGGCTAAAGAGCAGCATTAGAGGGGCTAAAGAGCAGCACTAGAGGGGCTAAAGAGCAGCACTAGAGGGGCTAAAGAGCAGCATTAGTGGGGCTAAAGAGCAGCACTAGAGGGGCTAAAGAGCAGCACTAGAGGGGCTAAAGAGCAGCATTAGTGGGGCTAAAGAGCAGCATTAGAGGGGCTAAAGAGCAGCACTAGAGGGGCTAAAGAGCAGCACTAGAGGGGCTAAAGAGCAGCATTAGAGGGGCTAAAGAGCAGCACTAGAGGGGCTAAAGAGCAGCACCAGAGGGGCTACAGAGCAGCACTAGAGGGGCTAAAGAGCAGCACTAGAGGGGCTAAAGAGCAGCATTAGTGGGGCTAAAGAGCAGCACTAGAGGGGCTAAAGAGCAGCACTAGAGGGGCTAAAGAGCAGCACTAGAGGGGCTAAAGAGCAGCACTAGAGGGCTAAAGAGCAGCATTAGTGGGGCTAAAGAGCAGCACTAGAGGGGCTAAAGAGCAGCACTAGAGGGGCTAAAGAGCAGCACTAGAGGGGCTAAAGAGCAGCATTAGAGGGGCTAAAGAGCAGCATTAGAGGGGCTAAAGAGCAGCACTAGAGGGGCTAAAGAGCAGCACTAGAGGGGCTAAAGAGCAGCATTAGAGGGGCTAAAGAGCAGCACTAGAGGGGCTAAAGAGCAGCATTAGAGGGGCTAAAGAGCAGCACTAGAGGGGCTAAAGAGCACTGGATTAGGTTGGGATGGGGTCTAGGAGCCAGGTAGAGGGTCTAGGAGCCAGGTAGAGGGTCTAGACTCTAGACCCTCTACCTGACTCTAGACCCTCTACCTGACTCATAGACCCTCTAACTGACTCTAGACCCTCTACCTGGCTCTAGACTCTAGAGCCAGGTAGAGGGTCTAGAGTCAGTTAGAGGGTCTAGAGTCAGGTAGAGGGTCTAGAGCCAGGTAGAGGGTCTAGAGCCAGGTAGAGGGTCTAGAGTCAGGTAGAGGGTCTAGAGCCAGGTAGAGGGTCTAGAGTCAGGTAGAGGGTCTAGAGCCAGGTAGAGGGTCTAGAGTCAGGTAGAGGGTCTAGAGCCAGGTAGAGGGTCTAGAGCCATGTTCGGCAGAAAAAAACAAAAAGGCAGTTTGACTATGAGCCTGCAGCAAGAGAGATAGAGAGGGAGAGGGAGAAAGTGAGAAAACGTAGTGCGTTTTGTGTAGACCCAACACATGAATGAGACTGCAATTGTTTGTGGCTGTTTTGTAACTCTTCCAATTTTGATCTAAAACATGTAAGGGGCTTCTGACTTGCACTGCATGCTTGGTGTTCAGGTGGCGGCGCTAATAAGAGGGCTTCAGACAGCTGTTAGCCAGAACCTCACTGCACAACACCACTGTGGCTTCGGGCAATCTGCATTGCCAATCCAAGTGAAGCCCAGACCCAGATAATTGTCATCATATTTCCTCTTTTTGTTCCCAGTCTGATGCTCACTCTGGTTTCCTCTTTTTTCACCTTGACCCCGCGATGGGCCTCTGTGCTCCCGGTTTGTCTGTGATATCCTTCCTCCTTCTCGGTCTCCTCTTTCTCCGACTCCCGGTCGGTTTCTTCTCCCGGTCTCTCCGTTTCTCTCGCCTCCGGTTCCTCACTCTCTCTCTGTCCCTCTCCTCTTTTATTACTGATAGCTTCAGATGTCACCTGACAGCTTCCCCGAGTTCAGCCAGTTTAACATGTTTTCATGGATGTTGTGAATGAATGAAATGACGTTAGGGGCACAAGCTAGGCTAGCTAGTGTGTATAAAAGACAGTCTGGCGGCCGGACCGGAAGTGCATCTATTTATTAAATTGTACGTTTTTAATTTTAAATCTTACAAAGGGAATTTTTATAATTAAAAAATCCTACTTAATTTTTTTTTAATTATGTTTAATATTAATTATTACACCATTAGACCACCATTACATTTTTCCTCTCGCGCGCCCCCTAGAGGCAGCTCGCGCACCCCCTAGAGGCAGCTCGCGCACCCCCTAGAGGCAGCTCGCGCACCCCCTAGAGGCAGCTCGCGCACCCCCTAGAGGCAGCTCGCGCACCCCCTAGAGGCAGCTCGCGCGCCCCCTAGAGGCAGCTCGCGCACCCCCTAGAGGCAGCTCGCGCACCCCCTAGAGGCAGCTCGCGCACCACACTTTGTGAATCCCTGCTCTACAGGTACAGCTCCTACATCTGCATCATGTTGGTGTGAAGACCTGAGGACATGTCAACAAGTAGGACTCTGTGATGTGGAGAACTCTCTCTCTCTCTCTCTCTCTCACACACACACACACACACACACACACACACACACACACACACACACACACACACACACACACACACACCATAAACAGTGCTGGTTTTCCTGGCATTTTGGCAGACAGGTGTTATTTGAAACTGTATTCTCTGTTCGGTTCCATCGTGACTATTAGTTTGTGTAGTGCTACACTTTGTGTGTTCTCTGCTCTCCATCTTCATTTTGGAGTAAAGAAGTGTATGCAGGGTTTAAAGGGGAAGTATTTTTTCCTCCTCTCCAACCTTTACTTCCCTGTAGATTAGCTTTACCTGCCTATCCACCATTCAGTCGGTAAAATCTTTTTTCGTTCTCTTTTAAAGATCGGATGGGGGGCCCCATACATACCTTCGCCTTTGCTAAATCCGCCACTGTATATAATGTTGTGTATATTATACATAATATTGTGTATATTATACATAATATTGTGTATATTATACATAATATTGTGTATATTATATATAATGTTGTGTATATTATACATAATGTTGTGTATATTATACATAATATTGTGTATATTATACATAATATTGTGTATATTATATATAATGTTGTGTATATTATACACAATATTGTGTATATTATACATAATATTGTGTATATTATATATAATGTTGTGTATATTATACACAATATTGTGTATATTATATATAATGTTGTGTATATTATACACAATATTGTGTATATTATATATAATGTTGTGTATATTATACATAATATTGTGTATATTATATATAATGTTGTGTATATTATACATAATATTGTGTATATTATACATAATGTTGTGTATATTATGAGCTCGTGTTAGGAAACATCTTCAACCAGGAATGTATCTCTCTGTTTATTGACGTGAAGCCCCGCCCCCAAAGCAGGTGACCCGTTTCCTTCCACAAAACAAAGAGTCGCCAGAAGGTGATGTGACACAGCCTTCCTCCTCCTCCTCTTCCTCCTCCTCCTCCTCCTCCTCCCACCACGCGCCCTCTTAGTCCATGAAGTTATGGGCTCGTCATTCTGGAGTCTGGTCCGTGGCCCCGGCGCAGTGTGGTCTTTGGGGGGGCAGAGGAAGACCGGCTCTCGGACTCATGGAGGACTCAGGTGTGAGCCGGCTGCACAGGTGAGCCCCGACCCTCAGCGCGCGCACGAGACCGTGACGTGTTCCGCTCGGTCCTCCAGCAGATACAACATTATAATAATAAATATAAACACGGTTCATATAGAGAATGACGTTTGTTTAAAAACACGTTTCATCCGGTGCGTGTTTTACGCGCGGAGACGCACCGGATCACTCTCCACCCGGTCTGTGGTCCGGGTCTCTGGTCCCGGTCTGTGGTCCGGGTCTCTGGTCCGGGTCTGTGGTCCCGGTCTCTGGTCCGGGTCTGTGGTCCCGGTCTGTGGTCCCGGTCTGTGGTCCGGGTCTCTGGTCCCGGTCTGTGGTCCAGGTCTCTGGTCCCGGTCTGTGGTCTCTGGTCCCGGTCTGTGGTCTCTGGTCCCGGTCTGTGGTCTCTGGTCCCGGTCTGTGGTCTCTGGTCCCGGTCTGTGGTCTCTGGTCCCGGTCTGTGGTCTACCTGGTTATGAGACGTCTCGAGGCTTCTTGAGGCTGTCTGTCTGCCTGTGGTTCTATCTGTCTGTGGTTCTGTCTATGGTTCTGTCTGTCTGTGGTTCTGTCTATGGTTCTGTCTGTCTGTGGTTCTGTCTGTGGTTCTGTCTATGGTTCTGTCTGCCTGTGGTTCTATCTGTCTGTGGTTCTGTCTATGGTTCTGTCTGTCTGTGGTTCTGTCTATGGTTCTGTCTGTCTGTGGTTCTGTCTGTGGTTCTGTCTATGGTTCTGTCTGCCTGTGGTTCTGTCTGTGGTTCTGTCTATGGTTCTGTCTGTCTGTGGTTCTGTCTGTGGTTCTGTCTGTGGTTCTGTCTGTCTGTGGTTCTATCTGTGGTTCTGTCTGTCTGTGGTTCTGTCTATGGTTCTGTCTGTCTGTGGTTCTGTCTGTCTGTGGTTCTATCTGTGGTTCTGTCTGTCTGTGGTTCTGTCTGTCTGTGGTTCTGTCTATGGTTCTGTCTGCCTGTGGTTCTGTCTGTCTGTGGTTCTGTCTGTGGTTCTGTCTATGGTTCTGTCTGTCTGTGGTTCTGTCTGTCTGTGGTTCTATCTGTGGTTCTGTCTGTCTGTGGTTCTGTCTGTCTGTGGTTCTGTCTATGGTTCTGTCTGTCTGTGGTTCTGTCTATGGTTCTGTCTGCCTGTGGTTCTGTCTATCTGTGGTTCTGTCTGCCTGTGGTTCTGTCTATGGTTCTGTCTGTCTGTGGTTCTGTCTGTCTGTGGTTCTGTCTGTGGTTCTGTCTGTGGTTCTGTCTGTCTATGGTTCTGTCTGTCTGTGGTTCTGTCTGTGGTTCTGTCTGCCTGTGGTTCTGTCTATGGTTCTGTCTGTCTATGGTTCTGTCTGCCTGTGGTTCTGTCTGCCTGTGGTTCTGTCTATGGTTCTGTCTATCTGTGGTTCTGTCTGTCTGTGGTTCTGTCTGTGGTTCTGTCTGTCTATGGTTCTGTCTATCTATGGTTCTGTCTGCCTGTGGTTCTGTCTGTGGTTCTGTCTATGGTTCTGTCTGCCTGTGGTTCCGTCTGCCTGTGGTTCTATCTGTGGTTCTGTCTGCCTGTGGTTCTGTCTATGGTTCTGTCTATCTGTGGTTCTGTCTGTCTGTGGTTCTGTCTGTGGTTCTGTCTGTCTATGGTTCTGTCTATCTATGGTTCTGTCTGCCTGTGGTTCTGTCTGTGGTTCTGTCTATGGTTCTGTCTGCCTGTGGTTCCGTCTGCCTGTGGTTCTATCTGTGGTTCTGTCTGCCTGTGGTTCTGTCTGCCTGTGGTTCTATCTGTGGTTCTGTCTGTCTGTGGTTCTGTCTGTGGTTCTGTCTGCCTGTGGTTCTATCTGTGGTTCTGTCTGTCTGTGGTTCTGACTGTGGTTCTGTCTGCCTGTGGTTCTGTCTGTCTGTGGTTCTGTCTATGGTTCTGTCTGCCTGTGGTTCTGTCTGCCTGTGGTTCTGTCTGTGGTTCTGTCTGTCTGTGGTTCTGTCTGCCTGTGGTTCTGTCTATGGTTCTGTCTGCCTGTGGTTCTGTCTGTGGTTCTGTCTGTCTATGGTTCTGTCTATGGTTCTGTCTGTGGTTCTGTCTGTCTATGGTTCTGTCTGCCTGTGGTTCTGCCTGTGGTTCTGCCTGTGGTTCTGTCTGTCTGTGGTTCTGCCTGTGGTTCTGTCTGTCTGTGGTTCTGCCTGTTGTTCTGTCTGTCTATGGTTCTGTCTGTGGTTCTGTCTGTCTATGGTTCTGTCTGTGGTTCTGTCTGTCTGTGGGAGATGTAGTCTATGGTCATATACACTGTAAAGCAGCATAGACTTTAACTGTATGCCTTTCAGGCTGTCGAGGGCCACATCAAATGACGTGGCGGGCCGGATTTGGCCCGCAGGCCTTGAGTTTGACACCTATGATCTAAATTATAAAAGTTATATTTCCAATGAAACACACAAATCAAAGATTGTGTTTTCATTAATAAAATAGTGTTAATGAAGTGTAACAATGAGCTGTTAGGAAGTTAAACATCATAATTCATCTCTAAAATCTATTTTATATTCATGTGAAAACATCTGGATTTATTCTAGTTCATCACCAACACTACATTTTACTAGATTACACCTGAACGCATCATGAGAACGTTATCGTTTACCTTCAGCCAGTACTCATGTTCACCGAGTGGAGCCTGAACGCATCATGAGAACATTATCATCTACCTTCAGCCAGTACTCATGTTCGCGGAGCCTGAACGCATCATGAGAGCTTTATCATCTACAGTGTTTACTCCAGGTTTACAGCTTCAGACACAAACACTTAAAGCAGTGGTTCTCTCACTTGTTCTGTGAAGTTTAGCCAGAAGTTTATTCTGAAAAGACGCTGCTCTGCGTCTCCAGGAGCGCCGGGTTTGAGCAACAAAACCACCGGCTGGGTTTCAGAAGACATCTCGGTTTGGGGTTAAAACCCCAGCGGCGGAGATCCGAGTGAAAGTCCTGAGTTAGTTTGAGCTCCGGGAGGTTTGGCTCTCGATTAAGTTATTCCCCAGACGGAAGTCCATTCCTTCCATCAAACCATACGAACCAACAAATAATCCATCATCATAATCCATCATGATGACACATCATGATGACTTCCTGTACGAGCTCACATCATCATGATGACTTCCTGTAGAGCTCACATCATCATGATGACTTCCTGTACGAGCTCACATCATCATGATGACTTCCTGTATGAGCTCACATCATCATGATGACTTCCTGTAGAGCTCACATCATCATGATGACTTCCTGTAGAGCTCACATCATCATGATGACTTCCTGTACGAGCTCACATCATCATGATGACTTCCTGTATGAGCTCACATCATCATGATGACTTCCTGTAGAGCTCACATCATCATGATGACTTCCTGTAGAGCTCACATCATCATGATGACTTCCTGTACGAGCTCACATCATCATGATGACTTCCTGTAGAGCTCACATCATCATGATGACTTCCTGTAGAGCTCACATCATCATGATGACTTCCTGTACGAGCTCACATCATCATGATGACTTCCTGTAGAGCTCACATCATCATGATGACTTCCTGTACGAGCTCACATCATCATGATGACTTCCTGTAGAGCTCACATCATCATGATGACTTCCTGTATGAGCTCACATCATCATGATGACTTCCTGTAGAGCTCACATCATCATGACTTCCTGTAGAGCTCACATCATCATGATGACTTCCTGTAGAGCTCACATCATCATGATGACTTCCTGTACGAGCTCACATCATCATGATGACTTCCTGTAGAGCTCACATCATCATGATGACTTCCTGTATGAGCTCACATCATCATGATGACTTCCTGTAGAGCTCACATCATCATGATGACTTCCTGTAGAGCTCACATCATCATGATGACTTCCTGTACGAGCTCACATCATCATGATGACTTCCTGTAGAGCTCACATCATCATGATGACTTCCTGTAGAGCTCACATCAACATGACTTCCTGTACGAGCTCACATCATCATGATGACTTCCTGTAGAGCTCACATCATCATGATGACTTCCTGTAGAGCTCACATCAACATGACTTCCTGTACGAGCTCACATCATCATGATGACTTCCTGTAGAGCTCACATCATCATGATGACTTCCTGTACGAGCTCACATCATCATGATGACTTCCTGTAGAGCTCACATCAACATGACTTCCTGTACGAGCTCACATCATCATGATGACTTCCTGTACGAGCTCACATCATCATGATGACTTCCTGTAGAGCTCACATCAACATGACTTCCTGTACGAGCTCACATCATCATGATGACTTCCTGTAGAGCTCACATCATCATGATGACTTCCTGTAGAGCTCACATCATCATGATGACTTCCTGTACGAGCTCACATCATGATGATGACTTCCTGTAGAGCTCACATCATCATGATGACTTCCTGTAGAGCTCACATCATCATGATGACTTCCTGTACGAGCTCACATCATCATGACTTCCTGTACGAGCTCACATCATCATGATGACTTCCTATACGAGCTCACATCATCATGATGACTTCCTGTACGAGCTCACATCATCATGATGACTTCCTGTACGAGCTCACATCATCATGATGACTTCCTGTATGAGCTCACATCATCATGATGACTTCCTGTAGAGCTCACATCATCATGATGACTTCCTGTACGAGCTCACATCATCATGATGACTTCCTGTACGAGCTCACATCATCATGATGACTTCCTGTATGAGCTCACATCATCATGATGACTTCCTGTACGAGCTCACATCATCATGATGACTTCCTGTAGAGCTCACATCATCATGATGACTTCCTGTACGAGCTCACATCATCATGATGACTTCCTGTATGAGCTCACATCATGATGACTTCCTGTATGAGCTCACATCATCATGATGACTTCCTGTAGAGCTCACATCAACATGACTTCCTGTACGAGCTCACATCATCATGATGACTTCCTGTAGAGCTCACATCATCATGATGACTTCCTGTACGAGCTCACATCATCATGATGACTTCCTGTACGAGCTCACATCATCATGATGACTTCCTGTATGAGCTCACATCATCATGATGACTTCCTGTAGAGCTCACATCATCATGACTTCCTGTACGAGCTCACATCATCATGATGACTTCCTGTAGAGCTCACATCATCATGATGACTTCCTGTACGAGCTCACATCATCATGATGACTTCCTGTACGAGCTCACATCATCATGATGACTTCCTGTACGAGCTCACATCATCATGATGACTTCCTGTACGAGCTCACATCATCATGATGACTTCCTGTACGAGCTCACATCATCATGATGACTTCCTGTATGAGCTCACATCATCATGATGACTTCCTGTACGAGCTCACATCATCATGATGACTTCCTCTACGAGCTCACATCATCATGATGACTTCCTGTAGAGCTCACATCAACATGACTTCCTGTAGAGCTCACATCAACATGACTTCCTGTACGAGCTCACATCATCATCATGACTTCCTGTACGAGCTCACATCATCATGATGACTTCCTGTACGAGCTCACATCATCATGATGACTTCCTGTATGAGCTCACATCATCATGATGACTTCCTGTAGAGCTCACATCAACATGACTTCCTGTACGAGCTCACATCATCATGATGACTTCCTGTATGAGCTCACATCATCATGACTTCCTGTACGAGCTCACATCATCATGATGACTTCCTGTATGAGCTCACATCATCATGATGACTTCCTGTATGAGCTCACGTCATCATGACTTCTCATAATGAGAACTCATAATGAGAACTCAACATGAGTACTCATAATTATATGACAGTGTTATTAGTACACCATACATATCATTATTGTAGAAAATGATTAAGGTGGACTCATGATGAGAATACAGAGAATCACACACATTTTCTTTTCACTGCTTCAATTGATTGAATTTCTGATTATGAATAATACATATATACTGATCCACCCATACACATATTCAAACTCCTAGTTATATGGTAATTTACACATACATGTATATACACATATATAGTACATGATACATACGCGCATACAGTACATATATCCTCATAAGTATATATTTATTCGTATACTACTGCCAGCAGGCACATTTAAATAAATATAATCTGATTGATTTGGGTGATGACGCACTTAAAATTAGCTGATACATTTTCCCAACACTTATGCATTTAACTTGTCTGATATTTTGCCATACTTATGTCGGCAGCGGTGGTGGTGTTAAGCTGCGTTCACATAAAAAATGTTGATGTGATGTTAACGCAGCATTAGACTTTGCCATAATTATGGTCTTGAATTCCTCATATGCGTTCATGATCATCTCCTGCTCGTCAGCGGAGAAAGAAGAGGCTCTTTCTCTGGTCTTATTTGCCATGTTGTAGCGTTAGAAGGTCATGGGGGTAATTTAAGCTGGAGAATAGGACTTAGAATTAGAATACTTTATTGTCATTGTCACGAAAACAACCGACTTAGTTGAACCAGACGTGAACCTGCCATATTTACATATTTTGTAGGATTATGAATGAGTGCCTGAGGGGCCGGTCCTGTATTACAGGTTGCTCTCTATTGCTGAGCGACAGAGAGACTCAGATATGACATCTGAATCATCTCGCATCTCTTTATGCTGATTCAGCATGTGGACTTATGAGTGACCTCTCACGTGTCTTGCTGTGCCATAAATCCTGCGTAGCGCGGCGCTCTCTTTAAGGCTGTGGTTCTCAAACTTTTTTTGTCACGCCCCACTTTGGAGGAAGAAAAATGTTCACACCCCACCGCCCCAACAAAAAGCCGATCTCCGTGAGATAGGCTTTTTGCGTAACCTGCGTAACCTGTTCATGAAAGTACAGCATTTCTCCATGTATTTATTAATGAGGTTTTATGTCCATGTACTTTGTGCTTTTGTACTATATAAGGTTCTCATGTAGCTCATGGAGAGTGGTCGTCCTGAAACCACAAGGTAGCCGGTTCCATCCCTGGGTCTCCCCATAGTTTGCATTTTGAAGAGTCCTTGAGAAAGACACTGAACCCCCAGTTGCTCCCCGGGCGCTTCACAGTAGCACACGGCTCCTAAATTACTACGCATGGGCAAATTCAGAGAATAATTTCCCCACTGTGGGGTTAATAAATGATTCTTAAAAAAATTAAATAATCTGCATCTCCCGCGGCGGTGTGATGGGACCTGCCGGCTCCCGTAGTCCTCATCCGGGTTTATCATGCGCTGCTTCCTTTTTGCATCAGCTCGTATACAGACAAATATAATAAGGAGTCACAGGTCAAACAATAATGAATGACGTCACAGCATCCTTCTGTTGAGAGCCAAGTGCTCGTCAGGCAGCTGGTAAATAAGTCAAGTTTAAACATGCAGAATATGTCAAATATTAGTTTAGGTTCACGTCCTAAGGGCCCACTTAAAAGGTTACAATGCAAATGTAAATAAGACCGTTTATATCTACATACGGAGCTGGACGCCACGTTTCTACAGGAGCCCAGGGAGGACAAACCAAACCCCGGCTCTAGAGAGGGACAGAGTCTCTGTAATCTCTGAACTACTTGCAATTAAATCAAAGCAAAATCTGTTTATTTTGGGTTCATAGCTGTGCCAGCTGTAGATCATGGTGAGAGTGGTCGTTCTGAAACCACAAGGTTCACGGTTCTATCCCTGGTCTCCCCATAGTTTGAATGTCCAAGTGTCGTTGAGCAAGACTCTGAACCCCAGTTGCTCCCCGGGCGCCTCTAACCTTGACCTTTCGTGTCCTTTCAGACCGCTTGCTGAGAGCCTGTGTCGCCAGAAGAGGCCTTTATTCTCCTCGTTCCTGTTCCTGCTCGGTCTGGTGTTCCTGGTCTGGTGTTGCATCCTGTCCAGCAGCTCTCTATCCCAGTGGGAGAGCTCTTCCCTGCATGAGTACTACCACAGGTTCCTCAACCAAACCAGTCGGGTTAATCTACCTCCTCCGTATCGTGTCCATCCAAAACACAGACTCAGACCAACGGAAATGCATGAAACCACCGAAAGCCCCACTGTACCGCCGACCGTGCCTCCTACAGGTGCTCAGTTCCATCAGGCCCACCCACGCAACTACCACTTCATCGTGGATCACCAAGAGGTATGCAAGACCAAGGTTCCTTTCCTGGTCCTGATGGTTCCAGTGGCACCAAAAGACCTAGCGGCTCGGGACGCCATCCGGCAGACGTGGGGCAAAGACGGCGTGGTTCAGGGCCAGACGGTGCTCACTTTGTTCATGCTGGGCCTCTCTGGGGGAGCTGACGTCCAAGAGGAGCTCCGACAGGAAAACCTCCAGCACCGCGACTTGATCCAGAGCGACTTCATGGACACGTACCTCAACCTGACCATCAAAACCATGGTGATCATGGACTGGCTGGCCACTCGCTGCACGTCGGCCGCCTACGCCATGAAGATCGACTCGGATATGTTCCTGAACGTCGACAATTTAGTGGCCATGCTCCAGAAGCCGGACATCCCCAAGGTGAACTACCTGACGGGGATGCTCATGTGGAACAGGCCGGTCATCCGTTCAAAGGACTCCAAGTGGTACGTCCCCGAGGAGATTTACCCGGATGCCCAATACCCGACCTACGCTCTGGGCATGGGGTACATCTTCTCCAACGACCTCCCAGAGAAATTTGTGGAGGCATCAAAATCCATCAAGGCCTTCAACATCGAGGACGCTTACATCGGGATGTGCATGAAGAAGCTGGGACTTGCGCTGGCGTCTCCGCCGAATCCCTCCCAGTTCAGGGCCTACAACCGACGATACGACCGCTGTGAATACTCCAAGATCATCACCTACATTCTTGGGACTTCAGAAGAGTTGGTAAAATACTGGAACGACTTGAAGAAGCCAGGACCACCTTGTTAGGACAATGATGTGGGTGGAAGGGTGGCACAGATTTCTACTCTACTGGTTTATGATGAAATAAAGCTTTGAGGTCACTGAGGTAGAACAGTTGAAGGTCTCAGAACAATTGCACTATAGAAATGGTCAAGAGAAGACATTTTTTTTGTACGTGTGTGTGTTATGAATGTAGGGGGGGAAAAAATCACTGAATGCTGTTCACCTCCCTGCCTGAGGGGGGTGCTGTGAGATATTTGGCCGTGCTTTGTTCCTGCAGGTGATTGGACAGTGGTATATAAGGGGGAACCTGGGGAGGCCGTCTCTCTCTCCACCTTCCACCCAGGCCATGCTGCACCAGAGGGATCCTTGGGGTGGTGGGGTTAGGAAGTGTGTCGGTAGGGGTGAGCAGCCATTTTGTTTAGCCATGTTTTCTCCTGTTTACGGGTAGGGAGATAGGTAATTCAATTCAATTCAGTTTATTTTATATAGCCCAACATCACAAATACAAGTTTGCCTCGGAGGGCTTTACAATCTGTACACATAACATCCTGTCCCGGGACCTCACATCGGATCAGGAAAAACTCCCCTAGAAAGATAGTAAAAACCCTTTCACAGGGAAAAAAAGGGAAGAAACCTGAGGGAGAGCAACAGAGGAGGATCCCTCTCCGGATGGACAGAAGCAATAGATGTCATGTGGCCAGAATGAATAGCGTAGTTACAGCACATTCAATGAATATGACAGAAATTATTCATATAATGAGTATTAGGCATGGTCCATGATCCTGATAATCCATGAAGCAGAAGGCGGTAGAGAGGAGGGGGGCATCAGAAGGGCCATGGCAGCAGGTAGGACCGGTTCCAGGCAAGTCATCTGTATTTTCTTTTGTTCCTTTTGTGGTCTAGGGAAGTTAGATTACACACCCAGATTGTTTTGTTTGTTGTTTTGGGCCAGGCTCACCCTGAAGATTTTGTGACACCGGGTAAATAAAGTAATAAAAGCATCATGGTACGACACCTCTGCAGCATTGGTCCTATTTTGGGAGGTGGGGAGACCCATACGCATGTTGCGCCCAGGCTCCCCTAGGCCGGGCGTAACTGTGTGTGTGTTTAAAACTATTTTCAGGTTCTGGAACACCTGAACCGCCTTTAAATTAAACTAAAGAAGCCGAACTATTGAAAAGGACCTTTTGAAAGTAATTCATACAATGTGTCACACAATGGGTTCAAAGAGAATGAACTTTGCATTGAATGAGTTTGTATTATCTTTTAAATCAGAACTAGATACTCTCCTGTCGTCTGTTAGGAAGCGAGAAGGGTTCTTAAAGGAGAGATCAGGTGTGTTTTATTGAACCCGTAATGAAACATAATGAGCAATGAAGTTCTGGACCCTTTAAACAACCAGAACCAGAACCATCTCTGTGGAGTGACATCTACCTGAGCAGAGAAGTTGTGTTGTTATCAGAGCTCCTTCTTTTCATGGTGTAAATTGTCCGGCCTTTTAGTAAATGAGTCCAAGGCTGCAGTCATAATGCATGTCCTTTCCTAATGTCCTTTCCTCACCACTTCTCCTTGACCTGGTGGAAAACGTCACACGGTTACAGAGCGATGTGCTCGGTGATCAAAGACCGCCATGACCGGCGGCTACAGAGGTTTGTTTGTTTTACAATGACTTCATTCAAAACACACACAGAGAGAACAGGTGGAGCAGCGTCGTCCTTCAATCAGAAGACCGGCGGCTCGATCCCCTGGCTCTGCTCGTCCATGTCGATGTGTCCTTGGAAAAGACACCTAACCACGCTAACCACGAAACTACGTTTCGTAATCATTTCTTCCTCTATTCGTGAATGCATGAAAGAGTTATACACGGTCCGGGAAATTTAAAGATGAAAAATATTGAATCCGTGTGTTCACCCGGAGCTCTTGGATACGTCATATCAGTACAGACGAAACTATGAATGTATGCGTATGAATCACAGACTGTCTTTGGTTCAAACAATAACGTCGCCGCAGTATTTATGCTTAAATTATGCTATTTTAAGTGTTGATGGAGCGGCTACAATGTTAGCATGAGGGACTGTGGCTCAGTGGTTAGCATGCCTGTCCTTCAATCAGAGGATCGGTGGTTTGAGCCCCGGCTCCGCCAATCCACGTCGATGTGTCCTTGAGCAAGACACTTAACCCCAAATTGCCCCCATTGCTGTGTCTACGCTGCAAATAAAAATGTAAGTCGCTTTGGATAAAAGCGTCAGCTAAATGTAATGTCATAGCTTAGCACTAAGCAAAATCTTTATTTTGGGTTCATACAGCTGCAGTGAAGCAGCCGACGTGTGCAAAGCAGCGAGAGTTATTTCGGCTGGTTGGTGAAACATTACCGGTGTCTATATGGAGATAAGCCCCTCCTCCTCTTTGACGCGTCTAAGAGGCACATGTAAACATTGGCTCTGTGTTGGGCGCAAACATCCTCTGGACGTCCGTGTGATGACGCCCTGCTGCTCGGCCTCTACAGAGGCTACGAGTAGAGAAGAGAGAGCTTTATGACCTTAGAGATAGTATTCACTGTGAAGGGGCCGTCCACTCATGAAGAACAAGAAAGACATTTCTACAGAAAGGAGAACAACGAGGCTCAAACACTCTGGAAGTTCAACGTGGATGTTTAGAACAAAGACACACAGAGCGACTACAAAGACACACAGAGCGACTACAAAGAGACACACAGAGCGACTACAGAGACACACAGAGCGACTACAGAGACACACAGAGCGACTACAGAGACACACAGAGCGACTACAGAGACACACAGAGCGACTACAGAGACACACAGAGCGACTACAGAGACACAGAGCGACTACAGAGACACACAGAGCGACTACAAAGAGACACAGAGCGACTACAGAGACACACAGAGCGACTACAGAGACACACAGAGCGACTACAAAGAGACACAGAGCGACTACAGAGACACACAGAGCGACTACAGAGAGACACAGAGAGACTACAGAGACACACAGAGCGACTACAGAGAGACACAGAGAGACTACAGAGACACACAGAGCGACTACAGAGACACACAGAGCGACTACAGAGAGACACAGAGCGACTACAGAGACACAGAGCGACTACAAAGACACACAGAGCGACTACAAAGAGACACAGAGCGACTACAAAGACACACAGAGCGACTACAAAGAGACACAGAGCGACTACAGAGACACACAGAGCGACTACAGAGACACACAGAGCGACTACAAAGAGACACAGAGCGACTACAGAGACACACAGAGCGACTACAAAGAGACACAGAGCGACTACAAAGACACACAGAGCGACTACAAAGAGACACAGAGCGACTACAGAGACACACAGAGCGACTACAGAGACACACAGAGCGACTACAAAGAGACACAGAGCGACTACAGAGACACACAGAGCGACTACAGAGAGACACAGAGAGACTACAGAGACACACAGAGCGACTACAGAGAGACACAGAGAGACTACAGAGACACACAGAGCGACTACAGAGACACACAGAGCGACTACAGAGACACACAGAGCGACTACAGAGACACACAGAGCGACTACAGAGAGACACAGAGCGACTACAGAGAGACACAGAGCGACTACAGAGAGACACAGAGCGACTACAGAGCGACTACAGAGACACACAGAGCGACTACAGAGACACACAGAGCGACTACAGAGACACACAGAGCGACTACAGAGACACACAGAGCGACTACAGAGACACACAGAGCGACTACAAAGACACACAGAGCGACTACAGAGAGACACAGAGCGACTACAGAGAGACACAGAGCGACTACAGAGAGACACAGAGCGACTACAGAGAGACACAGAGCGACTACAGAGAGACACAGAGCGACTACAGAGACACACAGAGCGACTACAAAGACACACAGAGCGACTACAGAGACACACAGAGCGACTACAGAGACACACAGAGCGACTACAGAGAGACACAGAGCGACTACAGAGAGACACAGAGCGACTACAAAGAGACACAGAGCGACTACAGAGACACACAGAGCGACTACAAAGACACACAGAGCGACTACAGAGAGACACAGAGCGACTACAAAGAGACACAGAGCGACTACAAAGAGACACAGAGCGACTACAGAGAGACACAGAGCGACTACAGAGACACACAGAGCGACTACAGAGACACACAGAGCGACTACAAAGAGACACAGAGCGACTACAGAGACACACAGAGCGACTACAGAGACACACAGAGCGACTACAAAGAGACACAGAGCGACTACAGAGACACACAGAGCGACTACAAAGAGACACAGAGCGACTACAAAGAGACACAGAGCGACTACAAAGAGACACAGAGCGACTACAAAGAGACACAGAGCGACTACAAAGAGACACAGAGCGACTACAGAGAGACACAGAGCGACTACAAAGAGACACAGAGCGACTACAGAGAGACACAGAGCGACTACAGAGACACACAGAGCGACTACAAAGAGACACAGAGCGACTACAGAGACACACAGAGCGACTACAAAGAGACACAGAGCGACTACAAAGAGACACAGAGCGACTACAAAGAGACACAGAGCGACTACAAAGAGACACAGAGCGACTACAAAGAGACACAGAGCGACTACAGAGAGACACAGAGCGACTACAGAGAGACACAGAGCGACTACAAAGAGACACAGAGCGACTACAAAGAGACACAGAGCGACTACAAAGAGACACAGAGCGACTACAGAGCGACTACAAAGAGACACAGAGCGACTACAAAGAGACACAGAGCGACTACAAAGAGACACAGAGCGACTACAGAGACACAGAGCGACTACAAAGAGACACAGAGCGACTACAAAGAGACACAGAGCGACTACAGAGCGACTACAGAGCGACTACAGAGAGACACAGAGCGACTACAAAGAGACACAGAGCGACTACAAAGACACAGAGCGACTACAAAGAGACACAGAGAGACACAGAGCGACTACAGAGAGACACAGAGCGACTACAGAGAGACACAAAGCGACTACAGAGCGACTACAGAGCGACTACAGAGACACAGAGAGACACAGAGCGACTACAGAGCGACTACAGAGCGACTACAGAGACACAGAGAGACACAGAGCGACTACAGAGAGACACAGAGCGACTACAGAGAGACACAAAGCGACTACAGAGAGACACAGAGCGACTACAAAGAGACACAGAGCGACTACAGAGCGACTACAGAGCGACTACAGAGAGACACAGAGTGACTACAGAGACACAGAGAGACACAGAGCGACTACAGAGAGACACAGAGCGACTACAAAGAGACACAGAGCGACTACAAAGAGACACAGAGCGACTACAAAGAGACACAGAGCGACTACAAAGAGACACAGAGCGACTACAGAGCGACTACAGAGAGACACAGAGTGACTACAGAGACACAGAGAGACACAGAGCGACTACAGAGAGACACAGAGCGACTACAAAGAGACACAGAGCGACTACAAAGAGACACAGAGCGACTACAGAGCGACTACAGAGCGACTACAGAGAGACACAGAGTGACTACAGAGACACAGAGAGACACAGAGCGACTACAGAGAGACACAGAGCGACTACAAAGAGACACAGAGCGACTACAAAGAGACACAGAGCGACTACAGAGAGACACAGAGCGACTACAGAGAGACACAGAGCGACTACAAAGAGACACAGAGCGACTACAGAGAGACACAGAGCGACTACAGAGAGACACAGAGCGACTACAGAGAGACACAGAGCGACTACAGAGAGACACAGAGCGACTACAGAGAGACACAGAGCGACTACAGAGAGACACAGAGCGACTACAAAGAGACACAGAGCGACTACAAAGAGACACAGAGCGACTACACATCAACGTTACCTTCACTAGTAGGGGCGGCTGTAGCTCAGGGGGATGAGTGGTCGTCCCACAACCAAAAGGTAGCCGGCTCAATCCCCAGTCCCCCCATAGGGGCAAGTTGTGTATAGCTGGTGTTCACTGACAGCCAATGAGATTGCAGCATTATTAAAGCCTCTCTGAGTGGATGAAAATCCCTGTTTTCAGCATCTGAGACTCAAATATTCTCCTGTTCTGTTCTATTCTTGAGTCGTTTTGGGCAAAGCCACACATCAATGATGAAGAGCTAATTATGAATTAATAAAAGTGTACTGTAATAAGTTTACTGTCACTATTGTAGTGGCAGACAGATATTATATATATATATATATATATGACAAGCCCACTTCCACCCCGCCCAACTGCTCCATCATCGAACAATCACCTCCACTCTCTGCCTCACCTCTCCCATCCAACCCCCCACCGGCACTGAGGATCTGCGAAGAGGATGTGAGTCGGCTCTTTCAGAGACAGAAGATCAGGAAGGCTCCGGGCCCAGACGGTGTGTCCCCCTCCTGCCTGAAAGTCTGTGCTGACCAGCTGGCCCCCATCTTCACGGAGATCTTCAACCGATCACTGGAGTTATGTGAAGTCCCTTCCTGCTTCAAGCGCTCCATGATCATCCCGGTCCCCAAGAAATCCTCCATCACAGGATTAAATGACTACAGACCCGTCGCCCTGACGTCTGTGGTCATGAAGTCCTTTGAGAGGCTGGTGTTGACCCATCTGAAGGACCTCACAGGGCCCCTGCTGGACCCCCTGCAGTTTTCCTACCGTGCAAACAGGTCGGTGGATGATGCAGTAAATATGGGACTGCACCATATTCTGCAACACCTCGACTCCCCAGGGAGATATGCAAGGGTTCTGTTTGTGGACTTCAGCTCTATCAACACGATCATCCCGGAGGTTCTTCAACCCAAACTCTCCCAGCTCACCGTGCCAGCCCCCACCTGCCGGTGGATCACAAACTTCCTGACAGACAGGACGCAGCAGGTGAGGCTGGGAAAAATCATATCCAGCACCCGGACTATAAGCACTGGCGCCCCCCAGGGATGTGTGCTCTCTCCACTGCTCTTCTCCCTCTACACCAACGACTGCACCTCAGGGGACCCGTCTGTTAAACTCCTGAAGTTCGCAGACGACACAACGGTCATCGGCCTCATCAGCGACGGGGACGAGTCTGCGTACAGACGGGAGGTTGAACAGCTGGTTCTCTGGTGTGGTCAGAACCACCTGGAGCTGAACAAGGCCAAAACTGTGGAGATGACAGTGGACTTCAGGAGGAGCCCCCCAACACTACCCCCCCTCACAATACACAACAGCACTGTTTCTGGTGGAGACCTTCAAGTTTCTGGGATCCACAATCTCCCGGGACCTGAAGTGGACCTCCAACATCAACACCATCCGGAAAAAGGCCCAGCAGAGGCTGTACTTCCTGCGCCAGCTCAGGAAATTCAACCTGCCTCAGGAGCTGCTGATCCTGTTCTACACCGCCATCATCCAGTCTGTCCTCTGCTCTTCATCATCCAGTCTGTCCTCTGCTCTTCATCATCCAGTCTGTCCTCTGCTCTTCCATCACTGTGTGGTCTGGATCACCAAACAGGACAGAGTCAGACTCCAACGGATCGTCAGGTCTGCAGAGAGAACCATTGGTTCCAGCCTGCCCTCCATCCTGGACTTGCACACCGCCAGAGTCAGGAAGCGGGCTGTAAAGATCACCACAGACCCCTCACACCCTGGACACAAGCTGTTCAACTCCTCCCCTCTGGAAGGCGCTACAGAGCACTGTACGCCAAAACCACCAGACACAGAAACAGCTTCTTCCCACTGGCCGTCACTCTGATGAACAGTTAAACAGACTCTTCATCTGCACTATCTGCACTTTTTTGTTGTCTTACTACTGTCTTTAATGTCCTTTTTATATTTTTATATTTATCTTGTATATTGTGTGTGGAAAAAAGTACGAGAGCCAGTGAAACCGGAGTCAAATTCCATGTATGTGAAAATTTACATGGCCATTAAAGCTGATTCTGATTCTGATATATATATATATATATATATATATATATATATATATATATATATATATATATATATATATATATATATATATATATATATATACACACACACTTGACTTATGAACATGTTAATTACAATTACTTCAATTACATATTTCTTTACTGTTAATGGTTCACATATTAATAAGACTTGTAGACATTAGTCCATGAAATATATTTATTAACCACAACATGACGGTAAATATTGAACACAGAGTCCACAGTCAAACAAACACAACACTAAATGTAAACAAATATAATAATGATATGCTGTTGCTTTGTCTTCATCAGGATCCTCTGCTGCTGTGAACCGGTCCGTGCTGACGTGGTGGAAGCAGGAAGCTGTGAGGACATGACGGCTCAGCTAGACGAGAATAAAGACAAAGACAATGAGTACAATAGTGCGTAACTTGATGTCATCTTTTTAAAATGAACACAACCAAATGAAGAACATTAAAAAACTGACTTTGATCTCTTTGTTCAGTTGACCGGCTCTGCAGACGTCTCAGGAGGAACCAGGAGGGCCTCTGACTCTACAGAGAACATTGAACATGTTCAGGGTACCCCCAGGATTTTTCATCTCAAATTTAAGACTTTTTAAGACCTTTTCAAGACCACTTTAAATGAAATTTAAGACCAACATCGCACCTTTCCTGATATGCGTATGAATGAAAAAAAAAATAGGAAATCAATCAATCAAATAACTTTAATCATAAGACAGAACCATTTAAAACAATAACTGTGAGGGGTGTACGTGTGTGTGTGTGGATATGTCTGTGGGTGCACCTGTGTGCGGTTGTAGTACAACAGATGGTGGTCTTCGTGTTTAGTTAGTCTATTTTGAATGTAATTTAATTTGACCCTGTGTGCATTCAGTTCATTAAAATGTACTCTAACATTTTGGTCTACGTGTCTTATTTTATTGTATTGTTATATAATAATGAATAATATATTTTTTTAATGAACAATATTTTCTTATCGTATATTATTATATCCATCCATCCATTATCAGCCGCTTATCCGGGGTCGGGTCTCGGTGGCAGCAGGTCCAGCAGGCCGACCCAGGCTTCCCTCTCACCCGCAACACTTTCCAGCTCATCCTGGGGGACCCCGAGGCGTTCCAAGGCCAGCCGGGAGATATAATCCCTCCAGCGTGTCCTCGGTCTTCCCCGGGGTCTCCTACCAGTTGGACGTGCCTGGAAAACCTCTAATGGGAGGCGTCCAGGAGGCATCCTGACTAGATGCTGAACCACCTCAGCTGACTCCTTTAGACACGAAGGAGCAGCGACTCGACTCCAAGCTCCCCCCTGATGTCCGAGCTCCTTACTCTATCTCTAAGGCTGAGCCCGGCCACCCTACGGAGGAAGCTCATTTCGGCCGCTTGTATCCGAGACCTCGTTCTTTCGGTCTTGACCCAGAGTTCGTGACCATAGGTGAGGGTTGGAACGTAGACCGACCAGTAAATGGAGAGCTTCGCCTTCCGGCTCAGCTCCTCTTCACCAAGACGGACCGGTACAGCTTCTGTTTTACTGCTGCAGCCGCACCGATCCGCCTGTCCATCTCACGCTCTACCTTACCCTCACTAGAGAACAAGACCCCGAGATACTTGAACTCCTTCGCTTGGGGTAGGCAGTTTGTCCCCACCTGGAGGGAGCAGTCCACCGGTTTCCGGCAGAGCACCATGGCCTCAGATGTGGAGGTGCTAACTCTCATCCCTGCCGCTTCACACTCGGCTGCAAAACGCCCCAGTGAATGCTGGAGGTCACGGTCCGAGGAGGCAAACAGGACCACATCATCCGCGAACAGCAGAGATGCGATCCCGAGATTCCCGAACCGGATCCTCTCCGCCCTCTGGCTGCTCCTAGATATCCTGTCCCTGAAAGTCAGGAACAGGACCGGTGATAAAGGGCAGCCCTGGTGGAGGCCAACACCCACCGGGAACGTGTCTGACTTACTACCGAGGATACGAACACAGCTCCTACTGCAGTACAGAGACCGGATGGCCCGTGCCAACGGGTCCGGCACCCCATACTCCCGCAGCACCCCCCACAAAACCCCCCGAGGGACCCGGTCGAAAGCCTTTTCCAAGTCCACAAAGCACATGTAGACTGGTTGGGCAAACTCCCAGGACCCCTCCAGTAGTCTTGCGAGGGTAAAGAGCTGGTCCACTGTTCCACGGCTGGGACGGAATCCACACTGTTCGTCTTGAATCTGAGGTTCGACAAGCGGTCGGAGCCTCCTTTCCAGCACCCTGGCATAAGCTTTTCCCGGGAGGCTGAGCAGTGTGATCCTGGTAGTTCAGCACACTCTCCGGTCCCCCTTCTTGAAGATGGGAACCACCACCCCGGTCTGCCAGTCCATGGGCACTGTTCCCGACCCCCATGCGACACTGCAAAGGCGTGTCAGCCAAGACAGCCCAACAATGTCCAGCGCCTTCAGCATCTCAGGGCGAATCTCATCCACCCCTGGCGCCTTGCCACCAAGGAGCTTTTTGACTACCTTAGTGACCTCTGCCAGGGATATGGGTGCAACCACCCCAAGGACTTCAGGCGCTGCCCCCTCTCCAGGGGACATGTTGGCCGGGTTTAGGAGTTCCTCAAAGTGCTCTTTCCACCGCCCGACGATGTCCACGGTCCGGGTCAGCAGTCCCCCCCCCCCACGCTGAGCACAGCCTGGGGTAGGCCCTGCTTTCCCTTCCTGAGCCGTCGGAAGGTTGTTCTTCTGGAGCTGGAGGTTGTTCTTCTGGAGCTGGAGGTTGTTCTACTGGAGCTGGAGGTTGTTCTCCTGGAGCTGGAGGTTGTTCTTCTGGAGCTAGAGGTTGTTCTCCTGGAGCTGGAGGTTGTTCTCCTGGAGCTGGAGGTTGTTCTCCTGGAGCTGGAGGTTGTTCTTCTGGAGCTAGAGGTTGTTCTCCTGGAGCTGGAGGTTGTTCTTCTGGAGCTAGAGGTTGTTCTCCTGGAGCTGGAGGTTGTTCTACTGGAGCTGGAGGTTGTTCTTCTGGAGCTGGAGGTTGTTCTTCTGGAGCTGGAGGTTGAGCCTCTTGGTCCCTGCAGCACGGTGTTTCTTCACATGAAGATGCAGAGTCATCCTCCTGCTGTCCCACATCTCTGAAGAGTGAAGAGTCTCCTCAAGAAACGCCTCTGACATCCCAAACAGACATGTGGCATATGATTATTATGTAATAAACAACTCTATCATATTCTGGTGTTCTCAGATTTTTTACAGATCTTGTACATCAGTAAAACAAATGATATGACATGGTGTAAATAATGTAAATACTCTTTAACAAGTATGAGTCCTGTATATTAGTTGAGTATGTGTTGTATGATAACCTTAATCTGCTAAATAACTAGGACCTCATTAGTAACTCTTTCTGTCACATACATGTGGAGCAGTTAATGTACATGACTCTAACGGTTCGGTGGACCAGGACCCAGAAGCACAACTCGGAGACGGAGATACGGAATATAAGGATCTTTACTCAACCAGGCAGCCAGGGTCGGAACAGGCAGAACACAAGGAACTCACAAGGAACACTGGAGATCGGGATCAGAAAACACCAAATACAAACTGGCAGGGGACAAGTGCAAGTGAAGGGACCTAAGTAGGGAAGACTAACAAGGGAATGTGCTACTACTACTACTGTAAACTACTACTATTATAAACTACTACTACTATAAACTACTACTATTACTACTGTTAAAACATGAACCTTGAAGTGACGTTACTCAGCACGTGCACGTGTATGCACGTTCACGTGATTCAAATGAAGCTTAAACAACACTGAAGAAACACGACTAACTTTACAGCTTTCAAGTGAATAACAACATGTCAGCACTTATTCTCATCACATTTCAGGTCATTGTTATTAATTTAAATGACTTACTGTTTCACGTAGAGGCCACGCAACGGAGAGCTGCAGAAAATACGTGTTGCGCGGGTCACATGTCTCATGTCCCTGAGCAAGACACTGAACCCTCAACTGCTCCCCGGGCGCCTCACAGGGCTGCCCACTGCTCCCTATCCAGGGATGGGTCACATGCAGAGAAGAATTTCCCCAAGGGGATTAATAAAAGTGCATGTTTCTGTTTTTTTCTGTTTCTAGTGCACTAGGCTGCAAACAGGAGGTCACACCATGTGCTTCCTTTACAAGACACGTCCAGGCTTTGAGGAAGTAGATAGTTTATTACATGTGTCAGAGATAAGCCGGAGCTCGTTAACAGCCTTTACTAGTGTTGACACCTAGTTTAATCTTTAACCTAAAGACACTGAGTTTGTTTCAGGAACGTGTGAGAATAACTCCCTCTGATACCAACACTGCATGAAGAGAAACAATCTTGGTTGTCATTTAGTTATTTTAAATATAACGTCAACATTTCTTTTACATCTATTCAGTTAGAATAGTAAGTTTCTTCCAAACGTACTAAAATGTGTATTTTAAGCTAGTTATGTCTCTGAAGTCATACCTGTGTGGTGTGTTCACGCTGCATCGTATTCACTTATAACACTTTTGTTCCTTAGCACTGCTCATATCTTCTACCGATACTGCAGGCGTGTATCTACGTCTATACATTCATCGTGGAGTGCGGTTCCACCTCTATTGTTTTGTGACGTTCGACGACAGGATATCATGTCGCATTCAAAGACTGAAGTGTCGGGTACACATGTCCTCGTATGGTCACCGTGTTTGAACTACGCTTTGCAGGCAGGCGGCTTGTTTTCTTGTCACATTTGAATCGCTGCATGTCATAGCAAAGGCTGGCGGCTCTGTGTGTCCAGGGCTGTAACTCTGTTTGGAGGTTAGTGGGACACACCTGCAGGCCCAGGTGTGTCTGTCAGCCTGTGGATGTTGGTTCCTTTCCTTTGGAACTTATCTACCACACTAGTATCACTGACGTCATGTTACTGAGCAGGCTTACAGCTTCAGCTAGAAAATGTCACTCATAGAGAGGCGTTCCAACCAGGAAGACTTAAAATGACCACAGAGAAAAAAATACAACCTCAAAAGACCAAAAGAACCTCAAACAGGCACAAAATCACAGTTTTGCAAATACACACAAAGCAAAGATACAAAACACAACAACGAAGAGATGCAAAGTGACTACAAAGAGACACAAAACAACTACAAAGAGACACATAGTGACTACAAAGACACTCAAAACAACTACAAAGAGACACAAAACAACTACAAAGAGACTCAAAACAACTACAAAGAGACTCAAAACAACTACAAAGAGACACAAAACAACTACAAAGAGACTCAAAACAACTACAAAGAGACACAAATCAACTACAAAGACAAACAAAACAACTACAAAGAGATCAAACAACTACAAAGAGACGCAAAGTGACTACAAAGAGACACTAATCAACTACAAAGAGACACTAATCAACAGAGACACAGAGTGACTTCAAAGACAAACAAAACAACTACAAAGAGCCACACATCAACTACAAAGAGACGCAAAGTGACTACAAAGAGACACACATCAACTACAAAGAGACACAAAGTGACTAGAAAGAGACACAAAACAACTACAAAGACAAACAAATCACCTACAAAGACATCAAACAACTACAAAGAGACACAGAGTGACTTCAAAGAGATACAAAACAACTACAAAGAGACATCAATATAACTACAAAGAGACACGGCCACAGAGGCCCAGTAAAGTCTGTCTGTCCAACTATCTGGTTGCCTGTTCTTGGTTATTTTGTGGTTAATATGATTTAATTGGTTCGTATTAATTCACAAAATGCTTCTTTTCTGTGGTTGGTATGTGACAATAAACACAGTGCAATAATAAACGACATCATTTAAAAATAGAAAATATGAACATTTACAATAAAATATGACAAACAAACCAACTAAAAAAGAGCAAGTTAAAACAAGTAAAGAGACGTGTGTACAGAGTAGAGTATCTGTGTTAATACATAACAGAGTCCTTCGTTTCATATCTACACTGCGTGGGATTAGAATTCATATGGCAAGTAATTGACTGATGTCATTTATTGACCCAACAGGTTTCATACAACAGTTATCAGTTATTAAAATACTTCAGCCCGCACGTACCCCTATTGGGGTACGTGCTTCTACAGGTGTTCTACAGCTCATATGACCTTGATATGAATACCAGCCCCTATTGTCCTTGATCTCTAAAGAATCAGCAACTCCTTGCCTTTAAAAATAAAAAAATAAAAAAATAAAAAAATATTATTAATTTTCTGCATAAATTTGATCAAAAGTCAAGAATCTGGTCAAAAAGGTTAATGTATGAGCAGTCAAACCTGTAGCTTCAGATAACTCTGGATAAGAAGTCAGTGGGACATCTAGTGGTGAAACATCATCATTCATGCAATCCATAATGTAGCTCCTCTAATGATCCACCTGAAACTGCATTCATAAGAAGAGCTGCGATCACTAATTATAGTTAACATGTGGACATGTTCATTTTGGACGATATTGTTTTTATTTCTCTACATTTCAACCCATTAAAAAAGACACAAAAGTAAATTAGTTGTTTCTTATCAACACAGATTTATTTATTCATGAACTATATTCATGTTGTGAAACTATGAACATGTGAATAATCAGCCTGCAACAGATTCACTGTAAACGTGATGAATAAAGTGCCCCCTCATTCCTTCAGTTCAGTCCCGGAGGTTCAGGTTCAGGTTTCATGCGCACTGCGCATGCTGCACTGCGCATGTGGCGCACGGGGGAGGGGCGGGCAGGTGTGGGCGTGGTCAGTCTCAGGTGACGCTCAGCTCTTGTCTGGACCTGCGGAATCCTGACAGTTTGGTGACTTTTACCACCGAAGAAGAAAAAGAAGAAGAAGAAAAAGAAGAAGAAGAAGAAGAAGAAGAAGAAGCAGCGGCTGAAAGGTCCAGGTAAACACCTGAAGCCGCTCCTCCCTGGAGGGCTGGAAGCTGTCCAGTCCTCCAGGAAGAGACGCAGTTTGTGACGTTTTTATTGATTAAAAACATAAACTAGACACATTGTGGGTCATAAAGCTTTTAAAATAATATTCAGAGAGCCAGAACGTTGGATCAGTGTTGATCATGAGGAACATTCATTCTTATATTTCATGTACTTTGATATCAATAGAGACTGAGCAAAGTGCAAAGGAAGAGCTGCTCTGGACTAGACTACTTCCTGGCTGGAGGCAGATCTGGTGTGGACTAGACTACTTCCTGGCTGGAGGCAGATCTGGTGTGGACTAGACTACTTCCTGGCTGGAGGCAGATCTGGTGTGGACTAGACTTCTTCCTGGCTGGAGGCAGAGCTGGTGTGGACTAGACTACTTCCTGGCTGGAGGCAGATCTGGTGTGGACTAGACTACTTCCTGGCTGGAGGCAGATCTGGTGTGGACTAGACTTCTTCCTGGCTGGAGGCAGAGCTGGTGTGGACTAGACTACTTCCTGGCTGGAGGCAGACCTGGCCCTGCAGCCCCCCCTACAGGTAAATGTGTTCTCTTTGATTGTTCACACAGCTATATATAGAATTAAAGCTGCGAGCAGCTGTGAGCGGGTCTTCGCTCTAGCACGTTCGGTCTGACGTTCTTTTACCCCGGTGGAGCGCGTGACGCCGGAAATTTCCCTTTGCAAGCACTTCATCGGTTCCCGCATCCGCCCTGTGGCGATAGACGACACGCTGGACGACATGCGTCATGTTTCTCTACGTGAAGAGTAGACCAGGTTGCGTAAATGTCATGTCAATCCGATGCCTTTTGGCAACCAACGCTGATTTACTTTCGCCAGTAGGTGGCGCTTTGACTGGAAGTGGAAAAAAGGCTTGTCGATATCCTCAGGCCATGACCTGTAGCAACACGACAAGTCTGAAGCAGATTGGAGGAAGTCCAGTGGAGTTACAGGAGCTTGTTTAATGTCTTTGGCCAGTAGGTGGCGCTATGACAATGGGAACATGCATCATGTTTCTCTACGTGAAGAGTAGACCAGGTCATTTAAATTGCATGTAAATCGGATGCCATTTGGCTGATTTCGTTTGGCCAGTAGGTGGCGCTATGACAATGTGAACATGTCTTCACATACATGTGCTCAGGTCCGGACCGGCATCATGCATGAGGAGTTAGGGCAGATTGCATGGAGTTCCAATAGCTTCCTCTCACATAGCAAACGGCTCAAAGTGGGTGTGTCTTTGGGTTCCCGCCACGTCGAGGCCGTTGGCGGCGTTCACAAACAAAGCACAAGGCATACTCACGAGGGTCTTGAGATCATCTTTGAACAGAATTGAAGTCGATTGCATAAAGATTGGTGGCGTCCACCTCGTTAAACGTGTCACTATCTGCAGACTCTGCAGTTTAAAACATTCCTCAAAACATTTTTCTTCATCATCCACAAATGCATTTTTTGTGCATGTTTCTAAATATCTTGTTTTCCCCGGCGAGATGGAATGATCCCCGAGCTCCTGAACCCCCAGCGCCTCTTTTGCACACAACAATCTGGTTTTTTAAAACGTAATTATCTCCGCAACCACATGGTTTATTAACTTCATTTAAATTACTACAATACCGTAACCTTTGTGAGAAGAGAGCGATGGTTTAAAAAATATATATAATAAGTACAACGTCAGATTTCACTAACAGACACATCCCGTAACCCTGCGGGCTTGTGGGAGTCTAACGAAGCAAAACATCCTTATAAACCCTGTTAGTACCTGCTGGAGTTTTCTGTTTTTTCCTCCGCCGGACGTTTGACTCCTGAAGTCTTCTGGTCCGTGGATGTTTCTTAAACCGCGTCATACAGAACGTGTGGAAGCTGCTGAACATTTCAATACCCAGCATGCCTGAATCGGACACTGTTTTGGCTTGGCAGTTTTTTGACTGAAACTCCTTCCTATCATGCCAATGCTTTGTTTTATTGAGATTCCGATTCTTTAGGTCCTAATCTTTCCTAAAATGTGTGTTATTAGTATGTGGGTTGTTGTTTCGACCCTGAACCATACAGTTTGAAAAACTATAAAATACGACTACTTGAACACGGGGAACCAGAGGTGCAGAAGGCTTTTAGCCCCCATGTTTGGGGGCTCTGGGGCTTATAAGGCTCTGATCCTCTGCCTGAGAGCTTCCGGCGTCGGGTAGCGGAAGCTGAGGTGGAAGTACGATCACATCGGCATGAACAGGATGGAAGAGTCGTAGCGCTCACAGCTTTTTGCATCGCAGCCACGGCTCACATGTGTGGACGGAGAGCAGTGAGTATGAACGGAGAGAGTGAAGGAAGGAAGAGTGAAGGAAGGAAGAGTGAAGCGGCGGACAGCTTCAGGACAGAGGGGCTACTTCCTGAAAGTTAGTGGTGCGACTCCATCTTACTTCCTCTTTCTTCAGTCTACACCGCCTGAGAACCAAAACATTGACAGTAAATTAATTTAATGTAATAGTCTTTAGATTTAATAGTATTTCAGCTCCGTAAAATGTAATATTTTACACAACGTTGAGTCGCATGTTGCTGTCAGTGAAACCACACGCGAGTTTTTTCTGTGGAAGCGGAAATGAGGCTCGTGCTCACGCCCAGTGATGAAGCGGCTTCATAAATGAGAGGAAACGGATGCACGTTTCTGTCCTCTGGACGGACACTTTTATGATCTGTCCCCGTGGTGGTTTGATACACGCTGAGGCGACCGAACGGGAAGAGTTAAAGACTGAGGGAGGAAGTCAACTACAACTCCCAAGGTGCATTTCACCAGGAAGCAAAAAGCCACTATGCTTAAAAAGTGAATGAACCCATATCTGGACACAAAATACTGAAGCCAACCTGTCATTGTTTACTAACTGTAAAGAGTCTGTACATTATGACGGGATCACTAAAGCCTTAAAACACATCAAAACAGAATTTAATTAATATCCAACCTAATGAAGCTCATCTTTAAAGGCTCGGGTAGCGTACGCTAGATAATAGAAAGTACAACACAAAACCAGCTCAGTGTTACCAACTCCAATGACAGGATCTAGCATCATGAGCATCATGAGCATCACTAGCATCACTAGCATCACTAGCATCACGAGCATCATGAGCATCATGAGCATCACTAGCATCACGAGCATCATGAGCATCATGAGCATCATTAGCATCACTAGCATCATGAGCATCATGAGCATCATGAGCATCACGAGCATCACGAGCATCATGAGCATCACTAGCATCATGAGCATCATGAGCATCACTAGCATCATGAGCATCATTAGTATCATGAGCATCATGAGCATCATGAGCATCACTAGCATCACTAGCATCACGAGCATCACGAGCATCATGAGCATCATTAGCATCATTAGCATCATGAGCATCATTAGCATCACTAGCATCACTAGCATCACGAGCATCATGAGCCTCATTAGCATCATGAGCCTCATTAGAATCACTAGCATCATGAGCATCACTAGCATCACGAGCATCACGAGCATCACGAGCATCATGAGCATCACGAGCATCACGAGCATCACGAGCATCATGAGCATAATTAGCATCATGAGCATCATGAGCATCACGAGCATCACGAGCATCACGAGCATCACGAGCATAATTAGCATCATGAGCATCATGAGTATAATTAGCATCATGAGCATCATTAGCATCATGAGCATCATGAGCATCATTAGCATCATTAGCATCATGAGCATCATTAGCATCATGAGCATCATGAGCATCATTAGCATCATGAGCATCATGAGCATAATTAGCATAATTAGCATCACTAGCATCATGAGCATCATGAGCATCACTAGCATCACGAGCATCATGAGCATCATGAGCATAATGAGCATCATGAGCATCACTAGCATCACTAGCATCACGAGCATCACTAGCATCATTAGCATCATGAGCATCATGAGCATCATTAGCATAATTAATTAGCATTATGAGCATCATTAGCATCACTAGCATAATTAGCATCATTAGCATCACTAACATAATTAGCATCATGAGCCTCATTAGCATTATTAGCATCATGAGCCTCATTAGCATCATGAGCATCATTAGCATCATGAGCATCACTAGCATCATTAGCATCATGAGCATCATGAGCATCACTAGCATCACTAGCATCACTAGCATCATGAGCATCATTAGCATCATGAGCATCATTAGCATCATGAGCATCATGAGCATCACTAGCATCATTAGCATCATGAGCATCACTAGCATCATGAGCATCATTAGCATCATGAGCATCATGAGCATCACTAGCATCATTAGCATCATGAGCATCACTAGCATCACTAGCATCACTAGCATCATGAGCATCATTAGCATCATGAGCATCATTAGCATCATGAGCATCACTAGCATCACTAGCATCACTAGCATCATGAGCATCACTAGCATCACTAGCATCACGAGCATCACGAGCATCACGAGCATCATGAGCATCATGAGCATCACTAGCATCATGAGCATCACTAGCATCATTAGCATCATTAGCATCATTAGTCTCAGTCTCCCCCTGAACCCTCAGGACTCCCTGATCTCCTCTAGTGTTGAGTTGAGAGGCTTCAGGCTTGATGGTGTGAATATGAATGACAGCCAACATGCCAGTCCCAACCTCCACCTCAAGGACTCAGCCTGTGAGGCTCCGTGAAGTCCTTGAGGTGGAGGTTGGGACTGGCATGTTGGGCCCTTTCCTAAGGGAATTACCCAGAGTTCATAGCAATGAGACGTTAAACACGCAGTTCCCAATGGAAGCATGAAGACGTAAAAGAGAGACGTGATAAAACACCTTCACACGACAACATTACAGATTAAAGATGGACATGAAAACATGAAATCAGAGGAATGAGCAGAGAATATATTTATAATATTTATTTACATTCAAACATTTAGTTTTGACAAAACGAGTAAATAGATCATTTAAAATGACTTCTCATCTCCTGAGGAAGACGTTCAAATCAGTGAATAAAAAGTATAAAATAAATATGTCATGTAGTCACGTGATGTGTTGTTATGTAGTCATGGTAACGTGATGTGTCATTCATATTCACACCATCGAGCCTGAACCTCTCACCACTAGAGGGGGTCGGGTCCTGAGGGTTCTGGGTTCAGAGGGAGACTGAGACTGGCCAGACGGTGACAGTCCGTCCCTCGTGGTCTCCGTTGACACGCCCCCAATGTCCTCACTTTGTAAACAACCAACATGGCTGCCGTTCGTCCTCACAGCTGTTGAGGAAGCAGCTGGTGGACGACTGACAAGGAGCAGCCTCCTCTGGCCCGTGGTAACGCGTGTCTTCTCTCTGTAGTCCTGATGGAGAACGGGAGGAGACTCTGCAGACGCGTCTCCATCGGCATCCTGGGAGCAGCGGCCATCTTCCTCATCTACCTCAGCTGGGACTGGACCCCGGCGAGCAGGACTCCCCCGGCGAACAGGACTCGTCCGGCGCCGTGGGCCGATCCCGGGCCGTATCACGTGGCCTACCCCCGGAACTACCGATACATCATGGACGACACGCCCACCTGCAGAACCAAGACCCCCTTCCTGGTCCTGATGGTTCACGTTGCGACCGGCGACCTCGCAGCTCGGGACGCCATCAGGAAGACGTGGGGAAGCGAGAAGCTGGTCCTGGGTCAGCCGGTGGAGACGCTCTTCGTCCTGGGGCTCCCCGGGGGGCCGGGGGCCGAGCGGCAGCAGGAGGAGCTCCGCCGGGAGAACCTGCGGCACCGGGACCTGGTCCAGAGCGACTTCCGGGACAGCTACCGCAACCTGACCATCAAGACCATGATGATGCTGGAGTGGCTGTCGGCGCGCTGCGGCGGGGCGTCCTACGCCATGAAGGTGGACTCCGACGTGCTGCTGCACGTCCGCAACGCGGTGCGGCTGCTGCTGGACCCCGGCACGGCCCGACGGGACTACGTGACGGGTCTGGTGTGGTGGCACAGCCCGGTGCTGAGGAACCCGTTCAACAAGTTCTACATGCCGAGGGACGCGGTGGCCGAGCCGGAGTACCCGCCCTACCCCCTGGGCCTGGCCTACGTCCTGTCCCTGGACCTGCCGGCCAAGATCCTGGCCGTGTCTGCCGGGGTGAAGCCCATCTTCATCGAGGACGCGTACCTGGGCCTCTGCCTGCGGCGCCTGGGCGTGGCGCCCACCGACCCGCCCGAGAGGACCATGTTCATCGTGGACCCCGAGCATCCTCTGAGCCGCTGCAGCCTCTCCCGAGTGATCGCCGTGACGACGACGAGCATCCCCCAGATGACGAGTTACTGGGCGAGCAGCCGGCAGCCGGGCGCCCGGTGCTGAGGCGCCACCCCGGAGCCCGTCTTCAGGCCAGGAGGCCTTCTGGGTGGCGCCCGGTGCTGAGGCGCCCCGGAGCCCGTCTTCAGGCCAGGAGGCCTTCTGGGTGGCGCCCGGTGCTGAGGCGCCGCCCCGGAGCCCGTCTTCAGGCCAGGAGGCCTTCTGGGTGGCGCCCGGTGCTGAGGCGCCCAGGAGCCCGTCTTCAGGCCAGGAGGCCTTCTGGGTAGACGCTGCATGGAACGAGGCGCGTCACAAAGGTGCCTCCTGAGCTCCCGTAGCCTCGTCTCCCCCACAATGCAATGCTGTTTGCTGTTTAGAATGTGAGGAAGATGATACCGCACTATTCATGCTCACACTGCTGCGTGTCATAAGGTTTAGTGTTTCTTTAGCCTCTTTGGCGGCATTTCATTACGTCATATATTATTATTAATAATATATATGCTTTATATATATTATATTTATTATAATATATCATAATTTATAAATATACATTTCCCTTTGTTAAAGTGAATTCTCTGCTGAGTCACTGGAGCTCATGCAGTTGTTGTTTTTGTCCACTTGGTGTCGCTGTTGTCCTGCTGAGCTCCAGACTAATGGTGTAAACATCACTTTGTTGTAGGGAACGGGAAAGACTTCTTCTTCTTCTTCTTCTTCTTCTTCTTCTTCTACTTCTCCTTCTTCTTCTTCTACTTCTTCTCCTTCTCCTTCTCCTTCTTCTTCTTCTTCTCCTTCTCCTTCTTCTTCTTCTACTTCTTCTCCTTCTCCTTCTTCTACTTCTTCTACTTCTTCTTCTACTTCTACTTCTACTTCTTCTTCTACTACTTCTACTACTTCTTCTTCTACTACTTCTACTTCTTCTTCTTCTTCTTCTACTACTTCTACTTCTACTTCTTCTTCTTCTTCTTCTTCTACTACTTCTACTTCTTCTTCTACTTCTTCTTCTTCTACTTCTTCTTCTACTTCTTCTTCTTCTACTTCTTCTTCTTCTTCTTCTTCTTCTACTTCTTCTTCTTCTTCTTCTTCTTCTTCTTCCACGATGCAGCAGATATGTAATAATTCACCACTATATGCATAATATTTAGTCTCATTCTGTTGTTGATGCATTTCATTTATCCAGGTGTACCTAATAAACTGGCAGCTGAGTTTTTAATCCTATTTTATCTTTCTATGATTTTGAGAACACTTAAAACTCATTGGTTACTTTTGTTCCACAAGCAATTATAAATATTTAGTTTATTACAGAATATTCTGTAATAAACTAAATATTCTGTAATAAACTGAATATTTAGTTTATTACAGAATATTCTGTAATAAACAGAATATTCTGTAATAAAATAAACTAAATATTCTGTAATAAAATAAATATTTTGTAATAAACTAAATATTCTGTAATAAATATTCAGACTCAGTCCTGAAATACAACTTCAGCCCAAAGAAATCATTTCACTAAAGAGGACGTTTACATCCCATAATAAGCAGTTAACTCTCGGTCAAAGTGTCCCGACTCCTCCGGTGTCCCTGAACGCACCACAGCTTTAATAACCCGTAACATGAACTACAGATTCTGAACCCTTTCACAATAAAAGCCTCCCTCCTGCTCAAGATGTGGCTTGCAGGTGCAGCCCGCCTCGGGGACGCGCTCGGCGGCGCGCCCCCGGCTCTGGAACGGCCCCGCCCACTTCCCTCAGCCCGTTTAAAGCGCGCGCCCCCTCGCGTCGGTGAGCCTGCGGTCGGACGCACGCGGACCGGGTCTAGCCGAGACTGGAGGACTCTACTGACACTACGGACACGTCTGTGGCTGTGGACGGACATGCGGAGGACCGGGACCGGGAGCGGCCGTGCACGCGCACAGAGCGGATACAAAGCAGGAGCTGCTGGAGCGCATGCCCGCGGACTTTGGATAACTTTTGCCAAGGTGAGCTCCGCTCGCGCGCCTTTAACCGAGGACGTGCGCGTGTGTTTGAATGCGTGCGCGTGCTGTTCCTCGGGGTGGGGAGACCCCGTAGAGGCGGGTATCGATCACGGAGTCGGTGGGTTGATCCCCGACCGGCTGCTGATCGATCCACACGCCGATGCTCCGAGGCGCGGGCGCGCGGGTCTCTCTCGGGTCAGGACCGGCCGCGCTCCCGATGCGCGGCCATGTGGAGCTCTGTAGGGCTGTCTGTCTGTGGTTCTGTCTGTCTGTGGTTCTGTCTGTGGTTCTGTCTGTGGTTCTGTCTGTCTGTGGTTCTGTCTGTGGTTCTGTCTGTCTGTGGTTCTGTCTGTCTGTGGTTCTGTCTGTGGTTCTGTCTGTGGTTCTGTCTGTCTGTGGTTCTGTCTGTCTGTGGTTCTGTCTGTCTGTGGTTCTGTCTGTCTGTGGTTCTGTCTGTGGTTCTGTCTGTGGTTCTGTCTGTCTGTGGTTCTGTCTGTGGTTCTGTCTGTCTGTGGTTCTGTCTGTCTGTGGTTCTGTCTCTTCACAGCTGCACTGAGCCAGACAGATGTTCTTTATTATATTATTTTTCCTTACGTCCTCATCTGATCCATAGAGTGTGTGTGTGTGTGTGTGTGTGTGTGTGTGTGTGTGTGTGTGTGTGTGGACAGGTTGTGAGAGGCAGAGCAAACATTCCTGACTCGCTGTCTCAGCGACTTAATTAAAGTTTCTGTGAGAAGCTGCAGGGAACAGAGACCTGAGGGGAGATCTTCATCATCTTCATCATCACCCGCTTGGACTAATCCCAAAGGTCAGCTCATAAGTGTCAGGGTCATACCACCATGACAACGGGACAGGGACAATAGGTGAAGAGGACACACACACACACACACACACACACACACACACACACACACACATGAGGACATGTCCAGAGGACGATGCTAGAAGCTGAAGGACACACACACACATGAGGACATGTCCAGAGGACGATGCTAGAAGCTGAAGGACAGACACACACATGAGGACATGTCCAGAGGACGATGCTAGAAGCTGAAGGACACACACACACATGAGGACATGTCCAGAGGACGATGCTAGAAGCTGAAGGACACACACACACACACACATGAGGACATGTCCAGAGGACGATGCTAGAAGCTGAAGGACACACACACACACATGAGGACATGTCCAGAGGACGATGCTAGAAGCTGAAGGACACACACACACACATGAGGACATGTCCAGAGGACGGTGCTAGAAGCTAAAGGACACACACACACATGAGGACATGTCCAGAGGACGATGCTAGAAGCTGAAGGACACACACACACATGAGGACATGTCCAGAGGACGATGCTAGAAGCTGAAGGACACACACACACACACGAGGACATGTCCAGAGGACGATGCTAGAAGCTGAAGGACACACACACACACACGAGGACATGTCCAGAGGACGATGCTAGAAGCTGAAGGACACACACACACACACGAGGACATGTCCAGAGGACGATGCTAGAAGCTGAAGGACACACACACACACACGAGGACATGTCCAGAGGACGATGCTAGAAGCTGAAGGACACACACACACACATGAGGACATGTCCAGAGGACGGTGCTAGAAGCTAAAGGACACACACACACACATGAGGACATGTCCAGAGGACGATGCTAGAAGCTGAAGGACACACACACACACACGAGGACATGTCCAGAGGACGATGCTAGAAGCTGAAGGACACACACACACACATGAGGACATGTCCAGAGGATGATGCTAGAAGCTGAAGGACACACACACACATGAGGACATGTCCAGAGGACGATGCTAGAAGCTGAAGGACACACACACACATGAGGACATGTCCAGAGGACGATGCTAGAAGCTGAAGGACACACACACACATGAGGACATGTCCAGAGGATGATGCTAGAAGCTGAAGGACACACACACACATGAGGACATGTCCAGAGGACGATGCTAGAAGCTAAAGGACACACACACACATGAGGACATGTCCAGAGGACGGTGCTAGAAGCTGAAGGACACACACACACACATGAGGACATGTCCAGAGGACGATGCTAGAAGCTGAAGGACACACACACACATGAGGACATGTCCAGAGGACGGTGCTAGAAGCTGAAGGACACACACACACATGAGGACATGTCCAGAGGACGGTGCTAGAAGCTAAAGGACACACACACACACATGAGGACATGTCCAGAGGATGATGCTAGAAGCTGAAGGACACACACACACATGAGGACATGTCCAGAGGACGATGCTAGAAGCTAAAGGACACACACACACATGAGGACATGTCCAGAGGACGGTGCTAGAAGCTGAAGGACACACACACACACATGAGGACATGTCCAGAGGACGGTGCTAGAAGCTAAAGGACACACACACACACACGAGGACATGTCCAGAGGACGATGCTAGAAGCTGAAGGACACACACACACACATGAGGACATGTCCAGAGGACGGTGCTAGAAGCTGAAGGACACACACACACACATGAGGACATGTCCAGAGGACGGTGCTAGAAGCTGAAGGACACACACACACATGAGGACATGTCCAGAGGACGGTGCATGAAGGAAGACCTGTTGTCACAGCTGATGTGAGGAAATCTGATTTCCAGCTCTGATTCGGTTGAAACTCGACTCCTGTTGAGTCCCATGGAAAGCAGAAGATAAGATCTTAGGATCTTCACATCTTCACATCTTCAGAGGAATGCGAGAAGCTTGACGTCTCCATCAGTTCTGCTGCTAAAGTTAGAAACACCTGAAACATGCAGATAATCTGAGACCACGAGGTCTAGACATCTGTTCCTTCAGCATCTTCAGGCGCTTGTAGATTCTAGTACTACTAATGTAGTGGTGTACTGTGTAGTTTTGTAGTAGTGTAGTAGTATTGTAGTGGTGTGGTAATGTATTGTTGTAGTATTGTGTAGTAGTGTGTAGTATTGTGGTGTTGTATTGTGGGAGTTTTGTAGTATTGTAGTGGTAATGTACTGTAGTATTGTAGTTGTACTGTAGTTGTGTAGCGGTGTAGTACTGTAGTTGTACTGTAGTTGTGTAGTATTGTAGTTGTACTGTAGTTGTGTAGTATTGTAGTTGTGTAGTACTGTAGTTGTACTGTAGTTGTGTAGGTGTCCTACAGCGTGCCTGACATCAGCTGTCCTCTTGAACACCAGATGGTTCAGACGGTTTCTTTGTTTCTGGGTGAAAAACAGACGACTTCAACTCAAACAAACAGTTGAGCTCTGATTGATTCTCCGTCCAGCAGAGTTTACTCTCAAGGGTCCGTCAGAGGTTTAAGTACATAGAGACGTGACAAAGTCAACACACACACACACACACACACACACACACACACACACACACACACTCTAACAGTACTCATTTTCACTGAGCAGAGCCTGAATGCATCATGATGTAACTGAAGTGAACCTCTGTTGGTTCTCCGTTAGCGGTGCTGCTAACGTTACTAGCTCTCCTCCTATTGGTTCTGTTAGCGGTGCTGCTAACGTTACTAGCGCTCCTCCTGTTGGTTCTCCGTTAGCGGTGCTGCTAACGTTACTAGCGCTCCTCCTGTTGGTTCTCCGTTAGCGGTGCTGCTAACGTTACTAGCGCTCCTCCTGTTGGTTCTCCGTTAGCGGTGCTGCTAACGTTACTAGCGCTCCTCCTGTTGGTTCTCCGTTAGCGGTGCTGCTAACGTTACTAGCGCTCCTCCTGTTGGTTCTCCGTTAGCGGTGCTGCTAACGTTACTAGCGCTCCTCCTGTTGGTTCTCCGTTAGCGGTGCTGCTAACGTTACTAGCGCTCCTCCTGTTGGTTCTCCGTTAGCGGTGCTGCTAACGTTACTAGCGCTCCTCCTGTTGGTTCTCTGTTAGCGGTGCTGCTAACGTTGCATGTATGCATACATACAGAGGCGGACCATGATGAGGCGGACCATGATGAGGCGGACCATGATGAGGACCATGATGAGGCGGACCATGATGAGGACCATGAGTGTGCGCAACATGTTTTGTTGTAAAGCCTGAAGCCGTTGGACTGATTCCAGGTGTTAACAGGATGCTCCTCTTGAGGAATGTTTCTCTTACTGACTCTCGTCCTCCATGAAAATGAAGTAATCTCCCCGAAGACCAGGTTTCTACCACGATTATGATCCCGTTCTCCTTCTTTGTACCTTCACTCTGGAATTCCTCCTCCTCCTCCTTCCGTGTGTGTGTGTGTGTGTTGCTTCTCATGTAAACTTAAAATTATGCTAATTTTTTTTGTTATTACTGAGAGTTAAAAGGTCTTAAGGATCTCTCTTTCCTCTCTCGTGTGTGTCACGGTGACGGCCATGTTTAACTTTCATCAATCCTCCTTCTCCTCGCAGCAGAAAACAAATCAGAAATCCAGAGAACTCAATGTTTTGGGGAGGAGGAGCAGGAGGAGGAGGAGGAGGAGGAGCAGGAGGAGGAGCAGGAGGAGGAGGAGCAGGAGGAGCAGGAGGAGCAGGAGGAGGAGGAGGAGGAGGAGGAGGGCGGCTGCGTTACGTTTCAAACTTCATTTCAGCAGTTTTGTTGCCTGAACTAACCAATTGTTTCACAACTTAAATCCTGTCCTTGTGTGTCTGAGCGCATCGTCAGAGGCCGATATGGATGTGAAACGTATATCTGGTTCAGAAATGTTGACGTTCAACGTGTCCTGTGGTTCGCAGAAAAGTACGATGCCAACAGTTTTTCTGATGACTTGGTCGACAAATTTATTGTGTGATCTTGTTTTTGAACTTTTTTCGTACACACACTAACCCCCAATTTCCTGTGTGTGTGTGCATGGAAGCTAAGGGTTGTTGGGTAAAGTGTGCTTGTATTCATTTGATTGTACTAAACTGCTTGTCTGTGTTTGAATGTGATCGTATGGACACATTTGTGGAAGGGATAACGACAAAATCCTCTGGCATTTATTATGAGCAAATAGAATTAAGGCTTTAGGAATTAGATTCACAAAAGACTTCCTGCATAACTTTAATTTCTTTCTCAGGAACGACATTGTTTGTAAGACTATTTACAGCCTATTTTCTGTCTGGATGTGTTTCTTATTGTAAAGCCTCTCTTTAACCGTGACCTGCCTATTAAGCGAATGGTGATTAACGGCAGCCTCTTTCTGTGTCGTGTCTTTCAGAGACTTCGGCCCGACACCATGCTGCCTTACTTCCTGCTCTTCCTCCTCTCGCCTGGTCGGGTGTTATCCTCTGACTGCCCGGCCGACTGTTCCTGCCAGGCCCAGGGCTCCATATTCTGCATCCATCGTCGCTCCGGCGTTGTTCCCCGTGTTCCCACCACCACCCAAAATCTTTACATCTTCCAGAACGGCATCGACACTTTGACCCAAGAGGACTTCAAAGGCCTGGGGGAGTTGGAGCTGCTGGATCTGAGCCAGAATGAGCTGGCGGAGATTCCAGATGGTGTGTTTGAGATGCTGTCAAGGCTGAAGAACTTAGACCTGTCCTCAAACCACATTGCCCACATTTCCAAAGACAGTTTTTCTGGGTTGGTCCAGCTGGAGAGGCTGTACCTCCACGCCAACCGCATTCAGAGCATCCATTCGGAAGCGTTTGAAGGTTTAGAGATGCTACTGGAACTTAAGCTCCAAGGAAACCAGCTCAGCTCTCTGCCATCCCTTCATTTCCAGAAACTTCTGCTTCTAGACCTCAGCTACAACAACATCCCAACCCTGGGGCCCTCAGACCTCCAGACCCCCCACCTGGAGGCCCTAAAGGTGGCCTCACTGGGGCTTACCGCTTTGGATGAGGGTCTCGTCGCTTCTCTGGGGAACCTCCATGAGCTTGACATCTCCACAAACCAGTTAACTGAGGTGCCCCCGGCCCTGAAGCAGGACTCCCTCAAGGGGCTGATCAAGCTCAGCCTGGCTACCAACCCATTGGGCGAGCTCAGGGTGGAGGACTTCCAGAAACTGAGTGGGCTTCAAGAACTGGATCTCAGTGGACTTAATCTCCAGGGATTTTCCCAGAGTTTCTTCCAGACCTTCCCAAGGTTGATGCACCTGACTGCAGCTGAGAACCCATTTAACTGTTTGTGTCCATTAGCCTGGTTCCCCGTTTGGCTAAAGGATAAGGATGTGAATCTGGGGAGGCCTGAGGAAACCAGATGTCACTTCCCTTTAGTTAATGCTGGGAAGATGCTTTCAGCGCTGGAGCACAAAGATTTTGGGTGTCCACCTACCACAACAGTGCTGATAGGCTCCCCCATTGGAAGTACTCCGGTTCCCCAGATGCCCACCACATCTCCAGATACCTTCCATACCAACGCCATTCCTCCTCCTCCTCCACCCAGCGAGGCAGCCGTCTCCTCAAAGACAGACGGTGCCCCTTCACCAGAACCTCCAGTCTCCCCGAGCTCCACCAGCGGGGAGCCCGGGGAGCACATCTGCCCACCAAACATCTGCCTCAATGGGGGCACTTGTCATTTTGATCCATTGGGTCAACTCGGCTGTCTGTGTCCATTGGGAACCTCTGGCCTCTACTGTGAAAACGTGGATGAGGTTCCTGAGACGCCGAAACCTTCAGCGACAGAGGTTTCGCTCGTTGCCCCTGTGATGCCGGCAGAGCTGGACGCCATCAGCTCACGGCAGGTCACCTCCACCTCCATCCTTCTTGACCTGCACCGTTTCATCGAGACACGGCCACACATCCGTGGCATCCGGTTGACCTACCGTAACCTCTCAGGGCCTGACCGCCGCCCCATTATCCTGAGCGTGCCGGCGTCCTACCCGGAGTACACATTGCGTGGGTTGAGACCCAACTGTACCTACTCAGTGTGTGCCAGTCCTCTGGGTGAAAGAGCCAACTCGAGGTCCAACAGCTCCGTAGAAACAGGGTCCTGTACGGAGGCTCGCACCGAAGGGCTTCCTCTGTCATCCTCGGAGCCCTGGGTGGAGACGCAGAGCCCGCTGACGTACACGCTCATCCCCGCCGTGGCTGCGCTGGCACTAGTGCTGGGGTTGGCCGCGGTGGCTGGGGCAATCATCTGTGTCCGAAAGAGGAGGCAGTCCAAGGCAGGACTGCAGCTGGAGCTGGGCCCGGCAGAGCCCATGGAGCTGGGGGGGATAAAGACCTGCCGGGACAATGGGGGGAATGGTACACTAACCCACAAACTGCCTGAGATTGACCGCTGTCACACTCTTCAGCCGCCTCCATCTTTGCAACCAAATGGGGGTTTGGACTATGAGTTACCCTTGATGCAAGGACACGGCCCATCAAATAACAATGTAGCATCCTTAAAGCCATCTTATTTCTAAGATGCAATAAACTGTAAACCTTTGTAAAGACATTGGAGGCAGTGGGCCCATCAGGACCTGAGGAATCCTGCTACGGTGATTGAAATTCTAATTTTCATTCCAATATCAGATATCCACAATTAAGAAAAGTGGCACTTTTTATACTTTTATTGAAAATGACACTACAGACTGGATCGTCTATTTTAGAGACACTAAATGATGAATTTAAGATTATAGCATATTGGAAATGTACTGAACCACCAGGATGGTTTGATGCCATCTAGCAGAGTCTGATGGTGGTGAAACCCAAACTAAGTGCAATCGACTAGAAGGGTCTTAGTAGCAGACTGGAAACAGAAGTGCCTTTTTGCCTCGACTCATCGGTAACCAGTGGCTCCTTTTTTGTATCTGTGTTTATATAAAAGAAATTAGGGGAATAAATTGTAATCCTGTTGCTGGATTTGGGAGGTACCGTCTGGAGAAAAGGGCCCCATCAGCGTTTGGGCTACCGAACTGGAGGAAGTGGTTTTAAATGAAAACAGTGATGCAGATGTGGGACGACCACACGATTCAGTATTAAAAATGGGTTCTCGACCACAACTCCTCCGGCTCCGTGGGGATTACGAGAACTTGCACTGAAAATAAAGTTATTTGTTATCCTTTCCAGTGTCCCAAAGACTGATGAGGGCCACATAAAGAAATGCAATAACTCTGCAAATAGGTTGATGACAGTAAAGCGGTATGAAATCTTTATTTTTTCTGTTGACATTATTTAATCTGAAACGAGTTTCTTTCCAGTTGGATTCTTCAGTGTCAACAGATGCCCCATAATTCTCTCCACACCCCGAAGCGTGTGGCCGTGGAGATGAATCTGCTGTGAAAGATAAACAGACTGAACAAACCTGATGCTTCTGTTCCGGGACCGGAAAGCTGTTTTGTGTAGCTTCTGTCATGATAATGTGTTTTTTCATGTTTTTATTTTTGTTGTTGTTGATGTCCATTCAGTATTTTTTGGTTGAACCAATATTAATTATTCTCTTAAGAGAAAAAACCAGCTTGAGGCCCCGATCACAAAACCGTTTTCCTTTTCCAAAAAGTTTAAATATCTTCAACTTGACCGACGCAGCCAATCAAATCAAAGCAAGAGGCGGGCTTTACTACTTTCCCACCTACTTCCTGGTTTGATGCCGGTGATGTGGTGGGATCGGACAAAAGAATCAGAATCAGAAACCGTTTATTTGCCAGGAATGTTTACACAAACGAGGAATATTTCTAGGCGGAAGGTGCAAACATTAGACGAGACAAACAACAATCAACGACAACAACAGTGCAATGGGTATTAAATCAAGTATAAGATAAAGGTTGATATTGTCAGTTTTTAATAACGATGAACTTAATAATTCAAGCTCGCCTCGTGATTCAAACACTAATCTCAGAACACGAGCGTGGAGTCGACTGGTGGATCGGCCTGGTGGATCGGCCTGGTGGTGCACGCACCCCCACTCCACCACGCTCCCCAGCTGTTTAGCCAGGAGGCGTTTTGGAAGTAACCCTCGCCTGTTGCGACACGCCTTCCAGTCAGCGTGGAGCTGGTGCTTCCCAGAGCTCCTTGCAGAGGAAACACAAGCTTACATTCTTGAGCTGCAACCAGTAACAACCAGAGAACTACTTAAAAAGATGAAACGAAGGCGCAGTCGTCTCTACGCCGTGCACAGAAGGGAATGTAGCTATCAAGTGTGAGTTTGTTTTCTCCGCCAGCACCACAGACGGCTCACTCGCGGCCAAACCGCCCAAATCTGTGTTCAAAGGCCCTTTTTTAAATATGTTTTTGCCACAGAAGCCAGTCCTTAAAGCAGCACACGCGCGCCGAGAAAAGAAAGCGAGTTCAAAGAGCTGGAGGGAGGTTTGCTGTGTTTGAGGCAGCAGCTTCTCTTGGTGCTGCCGGGCCGAGTGCTTCTGGTCTAGACAGCCGGGTGCTTCGGTCGACACGGATTATTGGCTTGTGCGTTCGGAGACTGTTTTGCTTGTTTGTTCTCTTTCTTTTCTTGTCTGGGGCCTGGGAACGTCCCTCGGGTCGAGTGTTTCCTAGCAGCATTCGTGCAGAGCCTCACTGACGTCTCCTATGGACATGAGACACTGATATAGGGCCTTAACAGGTAAAACTCATAACATAAACAATTTGTAACACTAATAATTGTACAATTATAAAATGACACCGCCGAACTGCATGCTGGGTAAAGCTCGCCCACTATCACAACAAGAAGAAACCTTTCCGGTCTGTCTCTTCCTGTTTTCTTTTCACCTACATTCCCCTGGGTCCTAAGTCCCTCCAAGTTTAGCTTCCTAACACCCTCTATGTACCAACGTACAAACAGCTGCTCACCAACAGCTGTTCAGTTGGCCGGCGGTCCTATTCGATGTCAATGAATTAATGTGTTTACTCAAAAAAAAAAAAAATACCGTGAAACCGCCAGAATCTTACAAAATACCGTGATATGAATTTTTGGTGGGCATACCGCCCAGCCCTACACTGATGTGTAGTCCAAGAACACAAACGCCTACAAGTCCTCCCCGGCTCGTGACGTCCAGGAACCGCAGAACGCCCGGACGGTGTTTCGTCGGTCGGTTGGTTCAGGTGCAGAAGCAGTTCATGCACTTCACTGCAGCTCTGTCCAGAATCAACTTGGCTTCCTTCATTCTGTCAGTGTTCCACTATAAACACAGACACTCGACGCTCCATCTATCAACTGGAAGAGGGAATGTTTGAAATATTTTCAAAATGTGTGAAAACCTTCCCTGATTATTGAGGGGAGCCTTTCTGTGTTTTTTTCTTATTTTTGTCGTGTTGTTTTGTGTTTGTTGTTTACGTCAGTTAACATTGTGTGTGTGTGTGTGTGTTTGCCAGAAAAAAGAAGCGCTGAGAAAAAAAGAACAGTATTAAAATCTTAAAATCTGCCTGTGAGTTTGTTTCCTTCAGAACGGTAAAGCACAGTGAGTGAGTTCTGAATGCTGTCGCAGAGAAAAACAGGAACGATTTCCAGAACCAACAGAAGCTGGTATCTCTCAGTACCTCATTACACACACACACACACACACACACACACACACACACTCAACCCACCACAACAGGATTACTGGGACGTGGAGCTGCTTTGGGGAGGGAGCTCACTGAAGCTCATAGCCAGGAACAGATGCCAGTGGAAAATATTACTGAATAACTGTTATAGCAATGCCGGTTATTGCTGCTGCTTTCTGGCTGACTCAGCGTCTTGTCATCTTGGACACAGTAAAAGGCCAAAGGTCCACGCGGCCGGTGAGCATTTCTTTACTGAAACACTTCTTCTGCTACTGAAATGCTTCTTCTGCTGCAGAACGGACATGAAACAGTTTTTTTGTTCATTCGACCTGAACAAAAGACATTACGATAGTTTGGCGCTCTGGTGACAACACGTTCAGAGGAGCTGTAGAGCTTTTTTACAGCTTGCTGATAAGGGAGCAGACTCAGACGATGGCTGGCTAGTTAGCTCGTTAGCTAGTTAGCTTCTCTTGGGCGGTGGGGAGTGAGGTGCTGTTCGGCTAATTTTCCTGAATGGTGGCATTAGCTCGCTAGCTAATGCCACCATGCTTAAATGCTACATTGGTGAAATCAAATGAAACCACCATGAAGTGCCGTCACCATGACTCCGCCCACTTCTCATCTACAGTCTGGACGGCGAGGTACTGACGACGTTTCACCCCGTAAGAGTTCCCAAAGAACAAACCCAAAAGAAACGGGCAACATTTGGACCCAGTTAAAAAGAGTTATTCTCACATAAACTAGATTTTGATGGGAACTTACTCAAACTTCTTCAATCAGATAAACACAGAAGAAATGCATTGAGAAGACGTGACTTAAACACAACTCTATACTGAGGTTTGAAAACCAAAAGAAAGTATTTACAGAAAACAAATCCCTAATTACATAATCACACAACAAATAAGCCTTCAGCTTCAACGAAGAGGATCCTTTTCAGCTGTGCCTCAGAGGCTTCTTTAGGTCATCCTCGTGAATTCCACAGAAAATTACTAGGAGGCAACATTTTTGTTGGTGTGTTTTTTCGTGTTTGTTAAAACGTGCCTCTTTAGAAGTGTGTGGCCTCGAGCGGCATGCTGTGAGTTTCTGTTTTTAGGATTCAGCAAAAAGGTTCGTTGTGGACACAAAGTCTAATTGGTGAAAGAAGAAACCGCTAAAAGAAATATTGTTTTGTTTGCAGTCAAAGACACCTACATCACACAGGTCTGATCACAGGTTCTCAGTTCCACAGGATGGAGGGGATGAGAAGGTCCAATAACGAAATAATGAAGGTCCAATAAAGAAGGTCCGATAACGAAGGTCCATTAAAGAAGGTCCATTAACGAAGGTCCGATAACCAAGGTCCGATAACGAGGGTCCGATAACGAGGGTCCGATAACGAAGGTCCGATAACGAAGGTCCGATAACCAAGGTCCAATAACGAAGGTCCATTAAAGAAGGTCCATTAACCAAGGTCCATTAACCAAGGTCCGATAACGAGGGTCCGATAACGAGGGTCCGATAACGAAGGTCCGATAACGAAGGTCCGATAACGAAGGTCCGATAACGTCCCGCTGGACGGATGTGGCCCGCTGAGCCGCTGATGTTCAGACCAACATCATCGGCACAAACTGGATGTTGAGGAGAGAAAAGTTTCGCTAGCTGGTCGAGAGAGTTCAGAGACCAGCTCTCTTACAAATGAAACTTCTTTGTCAGGTATATTTGTTTTTTTTAATGAATCAGATATCAGAATCAGGGAGGATGGACGGGTCCAACATGTACCGTGTGAAACCAAAAGTAACCTTTATTTGAATCCAAAATCACCTTCTCTGAGGGAATCGCCAAGTACCCAGACACGATAGCGTTGATATGCGCGTATCTAGAAATGTCGATTTTTGGTTCAGCTTTACTTTAGGGGCGGGGCTACAAGGTGATTGACAGGTTGACACCAGAGACGTATACGCCGTCTCTACGTCACTCCTTCTCAGTCCAGATATGGGCACTTCCTGTTCACCGGTTGCACACAAACAACAGATGGCGACGGCGAAATATTTCGCCGAACTAAAGGTTTCAAAACATTAACAAACCACCAAGAGACGTCACCATGACAACGTCCACTTCTCACAGACAGGCGATGGTTAAAACCAACCAACAGTCGGTCGATACGTCCTCAACACACTCTGGAGCCACAAGCGTTCCCTAAATGAACACAAGCCTCCCAACCTCACAGCCCATCTCATCAGCCACAAAATGTGCTTCTCGTTTAGCGACTGTCCTCCAGGGGGGGGGGAGAGGGAGGGGGGAGACAGAGGGGGGAGAGAGAGACAGAGGGGGGAGACAGAGAGGGGGAGAGAGAGGTATTTAAACAATCTGGTGGTAATGAAAGCAGTCAGCTTGCTGGAGAAGGATGGATGGTGTGGAGGAAAGAGGGAATGGGACCAAATCCAACTGCAGACAGATTGTTGAACTTGATAATGGTTTAAACGTGTGTGTGTGTGTGTGTGTGTGTGTGTGTGTGTGTGTGTGTGTCTAACCCACCGTGCAGTGTATCGTACCTGTGTAATATGTAAAGAGAGAACGTTTACTTCTGGCTGAATTTATGCCTTTCGGACGTTTTGAAGAGTTCGGATGTTTCGGGTAAAAAGGGATCCCATCCTTCAGTGTTGGAACTCATTTACAAATGCACTAAACCTGCTGGCACTGATTCACAGCACAGATCTTTGCTCCATTTGTACTCCGTAATCTCTCCAAGCTGAGGTTTTATGTCCCTGTGAATCCTCCAAACCAAGCAATCAATATGTCGTCTGTCCTCACTCTTGGAAGCGTTTTCTGATCCTCTTTCGGAGAGAAATCCTCGGTCTGTGTTTCCCCAAACCATCTCATGCTCACGCTATGACTGAGGTTTGGTTGGGTTTAGGGAACCATCGGGACTCTCCAAAGTGGCTTTCATCAATTCTCATGAGAAAACTCGGAGGATAGCGCTGAGGTCGGCTCTTTTCCCGTGGACCGGAGGTCTCCGGTTACCCCGGGGCCTTCATGGCTTCCATCTCCTCCGGGAGCAGAAAGTCTTCCTCAGAGGACCACCGAGCTCTCGCCCATCGCTCAGACCTTTTCCTGAAGAATGTGGGCTTCAGTTCGTGATCTACGGTTGCTGAAGGAAGAAATAAGATGAAGAAAGCAACAGAAAGGAGGTGAAGGTCATCTGAAGTTCAAACTGTGTCTCTAAACATGTCAAGAACAAACTGTCTTTTGTGTGTTTGAAAATGATGATTCATGTGTAAAGTAGAAATGCCCCTTAGTCGAGAAAGAGGAACGTAAGACGTTTTACTCATGTTTTACCTTTTGGTTCCTCAGGTAAATCTGGTGACATGATCACATGGTTACAAGTTACCTGGTGAAAGGAAGCTTTTAGTCTGAACGTGATGAAGATTTGAGATGAGATGACACATTAAAAACTCACTTAGATTAGATCAGATCAGATTAGATTAAATTAAATCAGATCAGATCAGATCATATCATATGACCGTTCATAAAGAGCAGAGTACTGGGAATCATTTCATCTGTTTATGAACAATACCATTCTAGTTCAGGTATTTCAAAACCTATAGTTTAATAAATATCATTACTGTGATCTATATTTACTAACTTCAATCCATCCATCCATTATCACCCTCTGGTCCAGCAGGCCGACCCAGACTTCCTCACCAGCAACATGTTCAGATCATTCTGGGATCCAGAGGCGTTCCCAGGCCAGCCAGGAGATATCCTATATATACTGTGTATATATATATATATATATATATATATATATATATATATATACACTCCGACGCTGCGTTCACAACAAACGTGTTTATCGCTTTGATTACAAAGTCAATGCAAAGACACCAGAAGGCGTGAATTATGGAACGACGAGACAAGAAAAGATAAACTAAACTAAGCTATGCTAAAATAAGATGAATTAAGCTAAACTAAGCTAAAATAATATAAGCTAAACTAAGATCAAATAAACTAAGATAAGATAAAGTAAGTTAAACTAAACTATACTAAGATAAGCTAAAGTCAAATAAGCTCAAATAAAATAAAATAAGATAAGTTAAACTAAGCTAAAATAAACTAAACTAAGATCCAAAGTAAAACAAGCTATGCTACGCTAAAATAAAATAAACTAAGATTAGTTTAATTTATCTTAGTTTAACTTATCTTAGTTTAACTTAACTAAGATCAAATAAACTAAGCTAAACTATGCTAAAATAAACTAAAATAAGATAAGTTAAACTAAGCTAAAATAAACTAAACTAAGATCCAAAGTAAAACAAGCTATGCTACGCTAAAATAAAATAAACTAAGATAAGTTTAACTTATCTTAGTTTAACTTAACTAAGATCAAATAAACTAAGCTAAACTATGCTAAAATAAACTAAAATAAGATAAGTTAAACTAAGCTAAAATAAACTAAAATCAAATAAACTAAGCTAAACTATGCTAAAATAAACTAAAATAAGATAAGTTAAACTAAGCTAAAATAAAATAAACTAAGATCAAATAAACTAAGCTAAACTATGTTAAAATAAACTAAAATAAGATAAGTTAAACTAAGCTAAAAGAAACTAAACTAAGATAAAATAAGATAAGTTAAACTAAGCTATACTAAGATAAACTAAAGTAAAATAAGCTAAGCTAAAATAAGCTAAGCTAAAATAAGCGTTTTCCTCACTTCATATTTAATGGTGGTATACATCTTTTGATCCAGCTGTCAGCATGAAATTGAATAACATTGTTCTGTTAATCTTCTTTAAATGTTTTCCAGATCATAAAAGTGTTGTTTCTCTTCAGACGGAGCAGAAACTCTCCGTGTTGTTTTTAGCGGTTTCCAGTTGGAGGCGAGGACCTTCAGAGCAGGAAGTGGGCGGAGAACGTCCAATATTTCATAACCTCATTTTGTTGCCTGGACGATTTTACGACCTTTTTTTTTTTTTACTCCACACCGTTAAAATGTCAAATAGTTGTTAGTTTCTAGTCTGTGAGTTCTTCCTCCTCCGTCTCTATCGGATGAGGAAGTATTTCATCTGGACTTTGGACTCCAGCAGGTTCAGGTTCACCCGGGAGACGGATCGCTATCCAATTAGTTCTGTAGCGTCCTCAGAGCTTCACGTCTGTCCTCAGACCACCGGCGCCGACCTTTGTAGTTCGTATGAACTTAAAATGATTGAAAGAAAGAATAGGCTGTGATTTACGTCTTTATACTTTTTTAAGAGTTCATGAATAACACACAATGTCTATGAGTGCTTCCTCTAACTTTCACAAGTCCGCATCAAAAACTGCCGATGTAACGGAGTTGATGATTCCACTTGCCATCACTGTCCTTTATTTACAATGTGTTGTCAGTTGGCCACGGAGACTAGCGTGCTGTGTGACATTAGCGCCACGCCCCTACTGGGCCCCTGCGGTCTTGAGCGGTGCACCCCGTGCGTTCTGCCCAGTCTACAGCACGTTGTCTCCGTGGTAAGTGGATTTGTATTAAGCTCCGTTGTGGTATTTAAATAAGTGTATATTTGTTAATAAGAATATTATGGGTTGTGTTTAAAAATTATTGTTTTGCCAGGTATGTTAAGTTGAGGTGTTCTTTTATTCTCTCCCAGTCTACAGCACGTTGTCTCCGTGTCTACAGCACGTTGTCTCCATGTACGGTAACTCCGTGTGACGGAATTGGTGAATAAACGGCTGGTTGGAGCCAATGACAAATCCAGTGTTTCTTGACTGACTAAGACACAACGCGAGAGTACATAACTGCTACACCGACACTGACGGAAAATAAAGATTTTTGGGGGGAAATTTGCACAAACAATTCTTCATCATTTGGATGTAAAACTAAAATGTAATTTCTTTCCAGAAGTATTTTCTCTCAAAACTGTTTTTCCGCATTTAAGAAACATTTGAGAGAAATCTGACAATAAAGTGGGATCTTTTTTTATTTATCGGTGAAAACGGAGCCTGACGTGTGAGGGAGGTTTGTTGTCGAGGACATTTAAATCCAGAAAGTGAACTTTAAAATGAATACATCTTCGGAAATGTTATTGACATTTTCTGAATTCATAAACCTCACTGCAGCGAGCTAATTAGCCAGCTATCTGACTGATTAGCTCGCTGGCTAGTTATCTAGCTTGCTAATTAGCTAGCTCGCTGTAATGAAGACCCTCCATTATCCTTCACTTGTATGGAGTATAAACTGTTTCCTCGTGCACGGTCAAAGATGCAATGTGTTCAAGTAATTTACCTCTGTTGTGTCTCCTCTCCAGGGTGTTCCATCTAAAAGAGTCCCTGGGGTGCCTGAGCACCAATTTATGGTTCCGGGAGATACCAAGTGATAATTAGTTGAGGGCGGTTGTTGATTTGATGTAAAGTTGATTTCCCTCTTTCGGGCTTTATATGATCTCTAGGGTGACGTGTGGCACCACTAGAGATCATGCAGATTATTAGGGGATAGGAATGTATATAAATGTATGTATTAGGGTGGAGGTAAGTGTGTGTTCAGGGGAGGGGCAGTTACCTGTACTGCGGTGGGGTCGAGGGCCGAATCAGTAGCAGGCTATATAAGCTGCCGCATGCCATAGAGCTGGGTCCAGCTGCTGGGACCACACGCTGCCGTGGTACACCATGACGGTCCTGTTTGTCCTTAATGTTGGTGAAATAAACACCCGGTTGGCCACCATGTAAACTTCTGTGTCGAGCTTCCTGCTTCCGAAATCCAGTCGCTATATGGCCATCCTAACACTCGCTAATTCACCCGTGCTTTCTTCTCCTCCTGTGTGGAGGTGAAGAGGTTACATTTCACTAGCTTACTCTCTGCTTCGCCACGTTTTAGTCGTTAGCGTAAAACCTCGGTGAGTCGGTGGCCTGACGTACATCAGAGAACGTGATATGGACGCCAGCTACGATGAAAATGGCGGCCGCTCTGATGCTCATGGCTGTGTTTATTTAACGTGTTCTTCTCTTATCCTCCTTCTTTGTGCACCAGCTAATGAAACTAGGCAGCGAGCTAATTAGCGAGCTATCTGACTAATTAGCTCGCTGGCTAGTTATCTAGCTGGCTAATTAGCTAGCTCGCCAATTTACCCGTGCTTTCTTCTCCTCCTGTGTTTATTTAACGTGTTCTTCTCTTATCCTCCTTCTTTGTGCACCAGCTAATGAAACTAACTAACCAGTTACAGACATTGAAGTTAGCTGGTTAGCTATTCTTCATCCGTACGACGGACAGCTCTGTTTCAGTTCTCATCTGGTTTCCTCGTTGCCTCTCTGAGGAGCGCCGCCTGACGGCTGTTCAGAAGTTAAGGAGGTGCTAACGCTGTGGCGGCGCTCCCTGCAGTACCTCATCGTGGTTAATCACCACCATGCCCGCCACTTGCCCCCGACTTTCCACAAATTAAAGCAGTCTCTCTTTTCCCCTCGTTGATCTTTTTTCATACAGTGGAAAGTTTACACAAAGGCGACCCTGATCCCCGGAGCCTCTCGCTCTCCTTTCCAAATACCTGCAGGATGAAATCAAACTCCCTTTTCAAAAATCACATTATGAAGTCTCTCTGAGCCGGGCAGCTTTCCCACTCTCCAGGAGAGGAGCAGCCGTCATTCTGTGGGCGTCAGATGTCGGTGCAGGTCTTAATTAACACAAGTGGGGGTTTCATGGGAGGAAGGGTTCTGCCAGAGAAAATACAGGAAGCTGGAAGCGCTAAGATTTAGATGGATGGATGGATGGAGCATTATTAGCAGATGACTCACAAGGCTGAACCTCTGGTTCTTAAATGTGAAGTCAAAGCTTCATGTGTTAAAGCTGCATTCTCTC
>JBAMJR010000018.1:0-30271 GCA_038501785.1 Myoxocephalus aenaeus | reverse complement strand
ATTCTCTTCTAGAATGCGTACATTCCATGATTTCCTTCAGTTAATGTATCTCAGAACACCATACTTTCATGTTTCATTATAATGTAAGAGTACCTGATGCTCTCATCACGTTTTACTACCTTAAGCTGCATTTCCAACTTGTATGTCAAAGAACGACTTTTCAGCTTAGACAGAGTCCAAAAGTGGATTCTCTTCTAGAATGCGTACATTCCATGATTTCCTTCAGTTAATGTATCTCAGAACACCATACTTTCATGTTTCATTATAATGTAAGAGTACCTGATGCTCTCATCACGTTTTACTACCTTAAGCTGCATTTCCAACTTGTATGTCAAAGAACGACTTTTCAGCCTAGACAGAGTCCAAAGCTGCGTTTCCAACTTTTATGTCAAAAAACGACTTTTCAGCCTAGACAGAGTCCAAAAGTGGATTCTCTTCTAGAATGCTTACATTCCATGATTTCCTTCAGTTAATGTATCTCAGAACACCATACTTTCATGTTTCATTATAATGTAAGAGTACCTGATGCTCTCATCACGTTTTACTACCTTAAGCTGCATTTCCAACTTGTATGTCAAAGAACGACTTTTCAGCCTAGACAGAGTCCAAAGCTGCGTTTCCAACTTTTATGTCAAAAAACGACTTTTCAGCCTAGACAGAGTCCAAAAGTGGATTCTCTTCTAGAATGCTTACATTCCATGATTTCCTTCAGTTAATGTATCTCAGAACACCATACTTTCATGTTTCATTATAATGTAAGAGTACCTGATGCTCTCATCACGTTTTACTACCTTAAGCTGCATTTCCAACTTGTATGTCAAAAAACGACTTTTCAGCCTAGACAGAGTCCAAAAGTGGATTCTCTTCTAGAATGCTTACATTCCATGATTTCCTTCAGTTAATGTATCTCAGAACACCATACTTTCATGTTTCATTATAATGTAAGAGTACCTGATGCTCTCATCACGTTTTACTACCTTAAGCTGCATTTTCAACTTTTATGTCAAAAAACGACTTTTCAGCCTAGACAGAGTCCAAAAGTGGATTCTCTTCTAGAATGCGTACATTCCATGATTTCCTTCAGTTAATGTATCTCAGAACACCATACTTTCATGTTTCATTATAATGTAAGAGTACCTGATGTTCTCATCACGTTTTACTACCTTAAGCTGCATTTCCAACTTGTATGTCAAAGAACGACTTTTCAGCTTAGACAGAGTCCAAAAGTGGATTCTCTTCTAGAATGCTTACATTCCATGATTTCCTTCAGTTAATGTATCTCAGAACACCATACTTTCATGTTTCATTATAATGTAAGAGTACCTGATGCTCTCATCACGTTTTACTACCTTAAGCTGCATTTCCAACTTGTATGTCAAAGAACGACTTTTCAGCCTAGACAGAGTCCAAAGCTGCGTTTCCAACTTTTATGTCAAAAAACGACTTTTCAGCCTAGACAGAGTCCAAAAGTGGATTCTCTTCTAGAATGCTTACATTCCATGATTTCCTTCAGTTAATGTATCTCAGAACACCATACTTTCATGTTTCATTATAATGTAAGAGTACCTGATGCTCTCATCACGTTTTACTACCTTAAGCTGCATTTCCAACTTGTATGTCAAAAAACGACTTTTCAGCCTAGACAGAGTCCAAAAGTGGATTCTCTTCTAGAATGCTTACATTCCATGATTTCCTTCAGTTAATGTATCTCAGAACACCATACTTTCATGTTTCATTATAATGTAAGAGTACCTGATGCTCTCATCACGTTTTACTACCTTAAGCTGCATTTTCAACTTTTATGTCAAAAAACGACTTTTCAGCCTAGACAGAGTCCAAAAGTGGATTCTCTTCTAGAATGCGTACATTCCATGATTTCCTTCAGTTAATGTATCTCAGAACACCATACTTTCATGTTTCATTATAATGTAAGAGTACCTGATGCTCTCATCACGTTTTACTACCTTAAGCTGCATTTCCAACTTGTATGTCAAAGAACGACTTTTCAGCTTAGACAGAGTCCAAAAGTGGATTCTCTTCTAGAATGCTTACATTCCATGATTTCCTTCAGTTAATGTATCTCAGAACACCATACTTTCATGTTTCATTATAATGTAAGAGTACCTGATGCTCTCATCACGTTTTACTACCTTAAGCTGCATTTCCAACTTGTATGTCAAAAAACGACTTTTCAGCCTAGACAGAGTCCAAAGCTGCGTTTTCAACTTTTATGTCAAAAAACGACTTTTCAGCCTAGACAGAGTCCAAAAGTGGATTCTCTTCTAGAATGCTTACATTCCATGATTTCCTTCAGTTAATGTATCTCAGAACACCATACTTTCATGTTTCATTATAATGTAAGAGTACCTGATGCTCTCATCACGTTTTACTACCTTAAGCTGCATTTCCAACTTGTATGTCAAAGAACGACTTTTCAGCCTAGACAGAGTCCAAAAGTGGATTCTCTTCTAGAATGCTTACATTCCATGATTTCCTTCAGTTAATGTATATCAGAACACCATACTTTCATGTTTCATTATAATGTAAGAGTACCTGATGCTCTCATCACGTTTTACTACCTTAAGCTGCATTTCCAACTTGTATGTCAAAAAACGACTTTTCAGCCTAGACAGAGTCCAAAGCTGCGTTTCCAACTTTTATGTCAAAAAACGACTTTTCAGCCTAGACAGAGTCCAAAAGTGGATTCTCTTCTAGAATGCTTACATTCCATGATTTCCTTCAGTTAATGTATCTCAGAACACCATACTTTCATGTTTCATTATAATGTAAGAGTACCTGATGCTCTCATCACGTTTTACTACCTTAAGCTGCATTTCCAACTTGTATGTCAAAAAACGACTTTTCAGCCTAGACAGAGTCCAAAAGTGGATTCTCTTCTAGAATGCTTACATTCCATGATTTCCTTCAGTTAATGTATCTCAGAACACCATACTTTCATGTTTCATTATAATGTAAGAGTACCTGATGCTCTCATCACGTTTTACTACCTTAAGCTGCATTTTCAACTTTTATGTCAAAAAACGACTTTTCAGCCTAGACAGAGTCCAAAAGTGGATTCTCTTCTAGAATGCGTACATTCCATGATTTCCTTCAGTTAATGTATCTCAGAACACCATACTTTCATGTTTCATTATAATGTAAGAGTACCTGATGCTCTCATCACGTTTTACTACCTTAAGCTGCATTTCCAACTTGTATGTCAAAGAACGACTTTTCAGCTTAGACAGAGTCCAAAAGTGGATTCTCTTCTAGAATGCTTACATTCCATGATTTCCTTCAGTTAATGTATCTCAGAACACCATACTTTCATGTTTCATTATAATGTAAGAGTACCTGATGCTCTCATCACGTTTTACTACCTTAAGCTGCATTTCCAACTTGTATGTCAAAAAACGACTTTTCAGCCTAGACAGAGTCCAAAGCTGCGTTTTCAACTTTTATGTCAAAAAACGACTTTTCAGCCTAGACAGAGTCCAAAAGTGGATTCTCTTCTAGAATGCTTACATTCCATGATTTCCTTCAGTTAATGTATCTCAGAACACCATACATTCATGTTTCATTATAATGTAAGAGTACCTGATGCTCTCATCACGTTTTACTACCTTAAGCTGCATTTCCAACTTGTATGTCAAAGAACGACTTTTCAGCCTAGACAGAGTCCAAAAGTGGATTCTCTTCTAGAATGCTTACATTCCATGATTTCCTTCAGTTAATGTATATCAGAACACCATACTTTCATGTTTCATTATAATGTAAGAGTACCTGATGCTCTCATCACGTTTTACTACCTTAAGCTGCATTTCCAACTTGTATGTCAAAAAACGACTTTTCAGCCTAGACAGAGTCCAAAGCTGCGTTTCCAACTTTTATGTCAAAAAACGACTTTTCAGCCTAGACAGAGTCCAAAAGTGGATTCTCTTCTAGAATGCTTACATTCCATGATTTCCTTCAGTTAATGTATCTCAGAACACCATACTTTCATGTTTCATTATAATGTAAGAGTACCTGATGCTCTCATCACGTTTTACTACCTTAAGCTGCATTTCCAACTTGTATGTCAAAAAACGACTTTTCAGCCTAGACAGAGTCCAAAGCTGCGTTTCCAACTTTTATGTCAAAAAAACGACTTTTCAGCCTAGACAGAGTCCAAAAGTGGATTCTCTTCTAGAATGCTTACATTCCATGATTTCCTTCAGTTAATGTATCTCAGAACACCATACTTTCATGTTTCATTATAATGTAAGAGTACCTGATGCTCTCATCACGTTTTACTACCTTAAGCTGCATTTCCAACTTGTATGTCAAAGAACGACTTTTCAGCCTAGACAGAGTCCAAAGCTGCGTTTCCAACTTTTATGTCAAAAAACGACTTTTCAGCCTAGACAGAGTCCAAAAGTGGATTCTCTTCTAGAATGCTTACATTCCATGATTTCCTTCAGTTAATGTATCTCAGAACACCATACTTTCATGTTTCATTATAATGTAAGAGTACCTGATGCTCTCATCACGTTTTACTACCTTAAGCTGCATTTCCAACTTGTATGTCAAAAAACGACTTTTCAGCCTAGACAGAGTCCAAAAGTGGATTCTCTTCTAGAATGCTTACATTCCATGATTTCCTTCAGTTAATGTATATCAGAACACCATACTTTCATGTTTCATTATAATGTAAGAGTACCTGATGCTCTCATCACGTTTTACTACCTTAAGCTGCATTTCCAACTTGTATGTCAAAAAACGACTTTTCAGCCTAGACAGAGTCCAAAGCTGCGTTTCCAACTTTTATGTCAAAAAACGACTTTTCAGCCTAGACAGAGTCCAAAAGTGGATTCTCTTCTAGAATGCTTACATTCCATGATTTCCTTCAGTTAATGTATCTCAGAACACCATACTTTCATGTTTCATTATAATGTAAGAGTACCTGATGCTCTCATCACGTTTTACTACCTTAAGCTGCATTTCCAACTTGTATGTCAAAGAACGACTTTTCAGCCTAGACAGAGTCCAAAGCTGCGTTTCCAACTTTTATGTCAAAAAACGACTTTTCAGCCTAGACAGAGTCCCAAAAGTGGATTCTCTTCTAGAATGCTTACATTCCATGATTTCCTTCAGTTAATGTATCTCAGAACACCATACTTTCATGTTTCATTATAATGTAAGAGTACCTGATGCTCTCATCACGTTTTACTACCTTAAGCTGCATTTCCAACTTGTATGTCAAAAAACGACTTTTCAGCCTAGACAGAGTCCAAAAGTGGATTCTCTTCTAGAATGCTTACATTCCATGATTTCCTTCAGTTAATGTATCTCAGAACACCATACTTTCATGTTTCATTATAATGTAAGAGTACCTGATGCTCTCATCACGTTTTACTACCTTAAGCTGCATTTTCAACTTCTATGTCAAAAAACGACTTTTCAGCCTAGACAGAGTCCAAAAGTGGATTCTCTTCTAGAATGCGTACATTCCATGATTTCCTTCAGTTAATGTATCTCAGAACACCATACTTTCATGTTTCATTATAATGTAAGAGTACCTGATGCTCTCATCACGTTTTACTACCTTAAGCTGCATTTCCAACTTGTATGTCAAAGAACGACTTTTCAGCTTAGACAGAGTCCAAAAGTGGATTCTCTTCTAGAATGCTTACATTCCATGATTTCCTTCAGTTAATGTATCTCAGAACACCATACTTTCATGTTTCATTATGATGTAAGAGTACCTGATGCTCTCATCACGTTTTACTACCTTAAGCTGCATTTCCAACTTGTATGTCAAAAAACGACTTTTCAGCCTAGACAGAGTCCAAAGCTGCGTTTTCAACTTTTATGTCAAAAAACGACTTTTCAGCCTAGACAGAGTCCAAAAGTGGATTCTCTTCTAGAATGCTTACATTCCATGATTTCCTTCAGTTAATGTATCTCAGAACACCATACTTTCATGTTTCATTATAATGTAAGAGTACCTGATGCTCTCATCACGTTTTACTACCTTAAGCTGCATTTCCAACTTGTATGTCAAAGAACGACTTTTCAGCCTAGACAGAGTCCAAAAGTGGATTCTCTTCTAGAATGCTTACATTCCATGATTTCCTTCAGTTAATGTATCTCAGAACACCATACTTTCATGTTTCATTATAATGTAAGAGTACCTGATGCTCTCATCACGTTTTACTACCTTAAGCTGCATTTCCAACTTGTATGTCAAAGAACGACTTTTCAGCCTAGACAGAGTCCAAAGCTGCGTTTCCAACTTTTATGTCAAAAAACGACTTTTCAGCCTAGACAGAGTCCAAAAGTGGATTCTCTTCTAGAATGCTTACATTCCATGATTTCCTTCAGTTAATGTATCTCAGAACACCATACTTTCATGTTTCATTATAATGTAAGAGTACCTGATGCTCTCATCACGTTTTACTACCTTAAGCTGCATTTCCAACTTGTATGTCAAAGAACGACTTTTCAGCCTAGACAGAGTCCAAAGCTGCGTTTCCAACTTTTATGTCAAAAAACGACTTTTCAGCCTAGACAGAGTCCAAAAGTGGATTCTCTTCTAGAATGCTTACATTCCATGATTTCCTTCAGTTAATGTATCTCAGAACACCATACTTTCATGTTTCATTATAATGTAAGAGTACCTGATGCTCTCATCACGTTTTACTACCTTAAGCTGCATTTCCAACTTGTATGTCAAAAAACGACTTTTCAGCCTAGACAGAGTCCAAAAGTGGATTCTCTTCTAGAATGCTTACATTCCATGATTTCCTTCAGTTAATGTATCTCAGAACACCATACTTTCATGTTTCATTATAATGTAAGAGTACCTGATGCTCTCATCACGTTTTACTACCTTAAGCTGCATTTTCAACTTCTATGTCAAAAAACGACTTTTCAGCCTAGACAGAGTCCAAAAGTGGATTCTCTTCTAGAATGCGTACATTCCATGATTTCCTTCAGTTAATGTATCTCAGAACACCATACTTTCATGTTTCATTATAATGTAAGAGTACCTGATGCTCTCATCACGTTTTACTACCTTAAGCTGCATTTCCAACTTGTATGTCAAAGAACGACTTTTCAGCTTAGACAGAGTCCAAAAGTGGATTCTCTTCTAGAATGCTTACATTCCATGATTTCCTTCAGTTAATGTATCTCAGAACACCATACTTTCATGTTTCATTATGATGTAAGAGTACCTGATGCTCTCATCACGTTTTACTACCTTAAGCTGCATTTCCAACTTGTATGTCAAAAAACGACTTTTCAGCCTAGACAGAGTCCAAAGCTGCGTTTTCAACTTTTATGTCAAAAAACGACTTTTCAGCCTAGACAGAGTCCAAAAGTGGATTCTCTTCTAGAATGCTTACATTCCATGATTTCCTTCAGTTAATGTATCTCAGAACACCATACTTTCATGTTTCATTATAATGTAAGAGTACCTGATGCTCTCATCACGTTTTACTACCTTAAGCTGCATTTCCAACTTGTATGTCAAAGAACGACTTTTCAGCCTAGACAGAGTCCAAAAGTGGATTCTCTTCTAGAATGCTTACATTCCATGATTTCCTTCAGTTAATGTATCTCAGAACACCATACTTTCATGTTTCATTATAATGTAAGAGTACCTGATGCTCTCATCACGTTTTACTACCTTAAGCTGCATTTCCAACTTGTATGTCAAAGAACGACTTTTCAGCCTAGACAGAGTCCAAAGCTGCGTTTCCAACTTTTATGTCAAAAAACGACTTTTCAGCCTAGACAGAGTCCAAAAGTGGATTCTCTTCTAGAATGCTTACATTCCATGATTTCCTTCAGTTAATGTATCTCAGAACACCATACTTTCATGTTTCATTATAATGTAAGAGTACCTGATGCTCTCATCACGTTTTACTACCTTAAGCTGCATTTCCAACTTGTATGTCAAAAAACGACTTTTCAGCCTAGACAGAGTCCAAAAGTGGATTCTCTTCTAGAATGCTTACATTCCATGATTTCCTTCAGTTAATGTATCTCAGAACACCATACTTTCATGTTTCATTATAATGTAAGAGTACCTGATGCTCTCATCACGTTTTACTACCTTAAGCTGCATTTTCAACTTCTATGTCAAAAAACGACTTTTCAGCCTAGACAGAGTCCAAAAGTGGATTCTCTTCTAGAATGCGTACATTCCATGATTTCCTTCAGTTAATGTATCTCAGAACACCATACTTTCATGTTTCATTATAATGTAAGAGTACCTGATGCTCTCATCACGTTTTACTACCTTAAGCTGCATTTCCAACTTGTATGTCAAAGAACGACTTTTCAGCTTAGACAGAGTCCAAAAGTGGATTCTCTTCTAGAATGCTTACATTCCATGATTTCCTTCAGTTAATGTATCTCAGAACACCATACTTTCATGTTTCATTATGATGTAAGAGTACCTGATGCTCTCATCACGTTTTACTACCTTAAGCTGCATTTCCAACTTGTATGTCAAAAAACGACTTTTCAGCCTAGACAGAGTCCAAAGCTGCGTTTTCAACTTTTATGTCAAAAAACGACTTTTCAGCCTAGACAGAGTCCAAAAGTGGATTCTCTTCTAGAATGCTTACATTCCATGATTTCCTTCAGTTAATGTATCTCAGAACACCATACTTTCATGTTTCATTATAATGTAAGAGTACCTGATGCTCTCATCACGTTTTACTACCTTAAGCTGCATTTCCAACTTGTATGTCAAAGAACGACTTTTCAGCCTAGACAGAGTCCAAAAGTGGATTCTCTTCTAGAATGCTTACATTCCATGATTTCCTTCAGTTAATGTATCTCAGAACACCATACTTTCATGTTTCATTATAATGTAAGAGTACCTGATGCTCTCATCACGTTTTACTACCTTAAGCTGCATTTCCAACTTGTATGTCAAAGAACGACTTTTCAGCCTAGACAGAGTCCAAAGCTGCGTTTCCAACTTTTATGTCAAAAAACGACTTTTCAGCCTAGACAGAGTGCAAAAGTGGATTCTCTTCTAGAATGCTTACATTCCATGATTTCCTTCAGTTAATGTATCTCAGAACACCATACTTTCATGTTTCATTATAATGTAAGAGTACCTGATGCTCTCATCACGTTTTACTACCTTAAGCTGCATTTTCAACTTTTATGTCAAAAAACGACTTTTCAGCCTAGACAGAGTCCAAAAGTGGATTCTCTTCTAGAATGCGTACATTCCATGATTTCCTTCAGTTAATGTATCTCAGAACACCATACTTTCATGTTTCATTATAATGTAAGAGTACCTGATGCTCTCATCACGTTTTACTACCTTAAGCTGCATTTCCAACTTGTATGTCAAAGAACGACTTTTCAGCTTAGACAGAGTCCAAAAGTGGATTCTCTTCTAGAATGCTTACATTCCATGATTTCCTTCAGTTAATGTATCTCAGAACACCATACTTTCATGTTTCATTATAATGTAAGAGTACCTGATGCTCTCATCACGTTTTACTACCTTAAGCTGCATTTCCAACTTGTATGTCAAAGAACGACTTTTCAGCCTAGACAGAGTCCAAAAGTGGATTCTCTTCTAGAATGCTTACATTCCATGATTTCCTTCAGTTAATGTATCTCAGAACACCATACTTTCATGTTTCATTATAATGTAAGAGTACCTGATGCTCTCATCACGTTTTACTACCTTAAGCTGCATTTCCAACTTGTATGTCAAAAAACGACTTTTCAGCCTAGACAGAGTCCAAAGCTGCGTTTCCAACTTTTATGTCAAAAAACGACTTTTCAGCCTAGACAGAGTCCAAAAGTGGATTCTCTTCTAGAATGCTTACATTCCATGATTTCCTTCAGTTAATGTATCTCAGAACACCATACTTTCATGTTTCATTATAATGTAAGAGTACCTGATGCTCTCATCACGTTTTACTACCTTAAGCTGCATTTCCAACTTGTATGTCAAAGAACGACTTTTCAGCCTAGACAGAGTCCAAAGCTGCGTTTCCAACTTTTATGTCAAAAAACGACTTTTCAGCCTAGACAGAGTCCAAAAGTGGATTCTCTTCTAGAATGCTTACATTCCATGATTTCCTTCAGTTAATGTATCTCAGAACACCATACTTTCATGTTTCATTATAATGTAAGAGTACCTGATGCTCTCATCACGTTTTACTACCTTAAGCTGCATTTCCAACTTGTATGTCAAAAAACGACTTTTCAGCCTAGACAGAGTCCAAAAGTGGATTCTCTTCTAGAATGCTTACATTCCATGATTTCCTTCAGTTAATGTATCTCAGAACACCATACTTTCATGTTTCATTATAATGTAAGAGTACCTGATGCTCTCATCACGTTTTACTACCTTAAGCTTTATTTCCAACTTGTATGTCAAAAAACGACTTTTCAGCCTAGACAGAGTCCAAAAGTGGATTCTCTTCTAGAATGCTTACATTCCATGATTTCCTTCAGTTAATGTATCTCAGAACACCATACTTTCATGTTTCATTATAATGTAAGAGTACCTGATGCTCTCATCACGTTTTACTACCTTAAGCTGCATTTTCAACTTTTATGTCAAAAAACGACTTTTCAGCCTAGACAGAGTCCAAAAGTGGATTCTCTTCTAGAATGCGTACATTCCATGATTTCCTTCAGTTAATGTATCTCAGAACACCATACGTTCATGTTTCATTATAATGTAAGAGTACCTGATGCTCTCATCACGTTTTACTACCTTAAGCTGCATTTCCAACTTGACGTGACGTGACGTGGTGACGTGACGGTGTTTTAGTTCCTGACACGACACGTCGTCACGTCGTCACGTGACGTGATGTGACGTGGTGACGTGTCGTGGTGACGTGTCGTGGTGACGTGTCGTGGTGACGTGACGTGGTGACGTGACGTGTCGTGGTGACGTGTCGTGGTGACGTGACGTGGTGACGTGTCGTGGTGACGTGACGTGGTGACGTGTCGTGGTGACGTGACGTGGTGACGTGACGACGTGACGACGTGGTGACGTGACGTGACGACGTGTCGTGGTGACGTGACGACGTGACGTGCTCTGACGTGTCGTGGTGACGTGACGACGTGTCGTGGTGACGTGACGTGTCGTGGTGACGTGACGTGGTGACGTGTCGTCGTGTCGTCGTGACGTGACGACGTGACGACGTGACGTGGTGACGTGACGTGACGTGGTGACGTGACGTGACGACGTGATGTGACGACGTGACGTGACGACGTGACGTGGTCTGACGTGTCGTGGTGACGTGACGTGGTGACGTGCCGTGGTGACGTGACGTGGTGACGTGTCGTCGTGACGTGGTGAAGTGTCGTGGCGACGTGACGTGGTGACGTGACGACGTGACGACGTGACGTGGTGACGTGACGTGACGACGTGTCGTGGTGACGTGACGACGTGACGTGGTGACGTGGTCTGACGTGTCGTGGTGACGTGACGACGTGACGTGACGTGGTGACGTGACGTGGTGACGTGTCGTGGTGACGTGACGTGGTGACGTGTCGTGGTGACGTGGTGACGTGACGACGTGACGACGTGACGACGTGACGACGTGACGTGGTCTGACGTGTCGTGGTGACGTGACGACGTGACGTGACGTGGTGACGTGACGTGTCGTGGTGACGTGACGACGTGACGTGGTCTGACGTGTCGTGGTGACGTGACGACGTGACGTGGTCTGACGTGTCGTGGTGACGTGACGACGTGACGTGACGTGGTGACGTGACGTGACGTGGTGACGTGACGTGACGTGTCGTGGTGACGTGACGTGGTGACGTGTCGTGGTGACGTGACGTGTCGTGGTGACGTGACGTGGTGACGTGTCGTCGTGACGTGACGACGTCACGACGTGACGTGACGTGGTGACGTGTCGTGGTGACGTGACGTGTCGTGGTGACGTGACGTGGTGACGTGTCGTCGTGACGTGACGACGTGACGACGTGACGTGACGTGACGACGTGACGTGACGACGTGACGTGGTCTGACGTGTCGTGGTGACGTGACGTGGTGACGTGTCGTGGTGACGTGACGTGGTGACGTGTCGTCGTGACGTGGTGACGTGTTGTGGCGACGTGACGTGGTGACGTGACGACGTGACGTGACGACGTGACGTGACGACGTGACGTGACGACGTGACGACGTGACGTGACGTGGTGACGTGACGTGACGTGGTGACGTGACGTGACGATGTGACGTGACGACGTGACGTGACGACGTGACGTGACGACGTGACGTGGTCTGACGTGTCGTGGTGACGTGACGACGTGACGTGGTGACGTGACGTGCTGACGTGACGTGTCGTGGTGACGTGACGTGGTGACGTGACGTGGTGACGTGTCGTCGTGACGTGGTGACGTGTCGTGTCGTGGTGACGTGTCGTGGTGACGTGACGTGGTGACGTGACGACGTGACGACGTGACGTGACGTGACGTGACGTGACGTGGTGACGTGACGTGACAGAGTCCAAAGCTGCGTTTTCAACTTTTATGTCAAAAAACGACTTTTCAGCCTAGACAGAGTCCAAAAGTGGATTCTCTTCTAGAATGCTTACATTCCATGATTTCCTTCAGTTAATGTATCTCAGAACACCATACTTTCATGTTTCATTATAATGTAAGAGTACCTGATGCTCTCATCACGTTTTACTACCTTAAGCTGCATTTCCAACTTGTATGTCAAAAAACGACTTTACAGCCGAGACAGAGTCCAAAAGTGGATTATCTTCTAGAATACTTAGATTCCATGATTTCCTTCAGTTAATGTATCTCAGAACACCAGACTTTCATGTTTCATTATAATGTAAGAGTACCTGATGCTCTCATCACGTTTTACTACCTTAAGCTGCATTTCCAACTTGTTTGTCAAAAAACGACTTTTCAGCCTAGACAGAGTCCAAAGCTGCGTTTCCAACTTTTTTGTCAAAAAACGACTTTTCAGCCTAGACAGAGTCCAAAAGTGGATTCTCTTCTAGAATACTTAGATTCCATGATTTCCTTCAGTTAATGTATCTCAGAACACCAGACTTTCATGTTTCATTATAATGTAAGAGTACCTGATGCTCTCATCACGTTTTACTACCTTAAGCTGCATTTCCAACTTGTATGTCAAAAAACGACTTTTCAGCCTAGACAGAGTCCAAAAGTGGATTCTCTTCTAGAACACTTAGATTCCTTGATTTCCTTCAGTTAATGTATCTCAGAACACCATACTTTCATGATTCATTATAATGTAAGAGTACCTGATGCTCTCATCACGTTTTACTACCTTAAGCTGCATTTCCAACTTGTTTGTCAAAAAACGACTTTTCAGCCTAGACAGAGTCCAAAGCTGCGTTTCCAACTTTTTTGTCAAAAAACGACTTTTCAGCCTAGACAGAGTCCAAAAGTGGATTCTCTTCTAGAATACTTAGATTCCATGATTTCCTTCAGTTAATGTATCTCAGAACACCAGACTTTCATGTTTCATTATAATGTAAGAGTACCCGATGCTCTCATCACATTTTACTACCTTAAGCTGCATTTCCAACTTTTATGTCAAAAAACGACTTTTCAGCCTAGACAAAATCCAAAAGTGGATTCTCTTCTAGAATAATTAGATTCCATGATTTCCTTCAGTTAATGTATCTCAGAACACCATACGTTCATGTTTCATTATAATGTAAGAGTACCTGATGCTCTCATCACGTTTTACTACCTTAAGCTGCATTTCCAACTTGACGTGACGTGACGTGGTGACGTGACGGTGTTTTAGTTCCTGACACGACACGTCGTCACGTCGTCACGTGACGTGATGTGACGTGGTGACGTGTCGTGGTGACGTGTCGTGGTGACGTGGTGACGTGACGTGGTGACGTGACGTGGTGACGTGACGTGTCGTGGTGACGTGTCGTGTTGACGTGACGTGGTGACGTGTCGTGGTGACGTGTCGTGGTGACGTGACGTGGTGACGTGACGACGTGACGACGTGGTGACGTGACGTGACGACGTGTCGTGGTGACGTGACGACGTGACGTGGTCTGACGTGTCGTGGTGACGTGACGACGTGTCGTGGTGACGCGACGTGTCGTGGTGACGTGACGTGACAACGTGTCGTGGTGACGTGACGACGTGACGTGGTCTGACGTGTCGTGGTGACGTGACGACGTGACGTGGTCTGACGTGTCGTGGTGACGTGACGACGTGACGTGGTGACGTGACGTGGTGACGTGACGTGGTGACGTGTCGTCGTGACGTGGTGACGTGTCGTGGCGACGTGACGTGGTGACGTGACGACGTGACGACGTGACGACGTGACGTGACGTGACGTGACGTGGTGACGTGACGTGACGACGTGTCGTGGTGACGTGACGACGTGACGACGTGACGTGGTCTGACGTGTCGTGGTGACGTGACGACGTGACGTGGTCTGACGTGTCGTGGTGACGTGACGACGTGACGTGGTGACGTGACGTGACGTGTCGTGGTGACGTGACGTGGTGACGTGACGTGGTGACGTGTCGTGGTGACGTGACGTGTCGTGGTGACGTGACGTGGTGACGTGTCGTCGTGACGTGACGACGTGACGTGACGTGGTGACGTGACGTGACGTGGTGACGTGACGTGACGACGTGACGTGACGACGTGACGTGACGACGTGACGTGACGACGTGACGTGGTCTGACGTGTCGTGGTGACGTGACGTGGTGACGTGTCGTGGTGACGTGACGTGGTGACGTGTCGTCGTGACGTGGTGACGTGTTGTGGCGACGTGACGTGGTGACGTGACGACGTGACGTGACGACGTGACGTGACGACGTGACGACGTGACGTGACGTGGTGACGTGACGTGACGTGACGACGTGACGTGACGACGTGACGTGACGACGTGACGTGACGACGTGACGTGACGACGTGACGTGACGACGTGACGTGACGACGTGACGTGACGACGTGACGTGACGACGTGACGTGACGACGTGACGTGACGACGTGACGTGACGACGTGACGTGGTCTGACGTGTCGTGGTGACGTGACGACGTGACGTGGTCTGACGTGTCGTGGTGACGTGACGACGTGACGTGGTGACGTGACGTGACGTGTCGTGGTGACGTGACGTGGTGACGTGACGTGGTGACGTGTCGTGGTGACGTGACGTGTCGTGGTGACGTGACGTGGTGACGTGTCGTCGTGACGTGACGACGTGACGTGACGTGGTGACGTGACGTGACGTGGTGACGTGACGTGACGACGTGACGTGACGACGTGACGTGACGACGTGACGTGACGACGTGACGTGACGACGTGACGTGGTCTGACGTGTCGTGGTGACGTGACGTGGTGACGTGTCGTGGTGACGTGACGTGGTGACGTGTCGTCGTGACGTGGTGACGTGTTGTGGCGACGTGACGTGGTGACGTGACGACGTGACGTGACGACGTGACGTGACGACGTGACGTGACGACGTGACGACGTGACGTGACGTGGTGACGTGACGTGACGTGACGACGTGACGTGACGACGTGACGTGACGACGTGACGTGACGACGTGACGTGACGACGTGACGTGACGACGTGACGTGACGACGTGACGTGACGACGTGACGTGACGACGTGACGTGACGACGTGACGTGACGACGTGACGTGACGACGTGACGTGGTCTGACGTGTCGTGGTGACGTGACGACGTGACGTGGTCTGACGTGTCGTGGTGACGTGACGACGTGACGTGGTGACGTGACGTGACGTGTCGTGGTGACGTGACGTGGTGACGTGACGTGGTGACGTGTCGTGGTGACGTGACGTGTCGTGGTGACGTGACGTGGTGACGTGTCGTCGTGACGTGACGACGTGACGTGACGTGGTGACGTGACGTGACGTGGTGACGTGACGTGACGACGTGACGTGACGACGTGACGTGACGACGTGACGTGACGACGTGACGTGGTCTGACGTGTCGTGGTGACGTGACGTGGTGACGTGTCGTGGTGACGTGACGTGGTGACGTGTCGTCGTGACGTGGTGACGTGTTGTGGCGACGTGACGTGGTGACGTGACGACGTGACGTGACGACGTGACGTGACGACGTGACGACGTGACGTGACGTGGTGACGTGACGTGACGTGACGACGTGACGTGACGACGTGACGTGACGACGTGACGTGACGACGTGACGTGACGACGTGACGTGACGACGTGACGTGACGACGTGACGTGACGACGTGACGTGACGACGTGACGTGACGACGTGACGTGGTCTGACGTGTCGTGGTGACGTGACGACGTGACGTGGTCTGACGTGTCGTGGTGACGTGACGACGTGACGTGGTGACGTGACGTGACGTGTCGTGGTGACGTGACGTGGTGACGTGACGTGGTGACGTGACGTGGTGACGTGTCGTGGTGACGTGACGTGTCGTGGTGACGTGACGTGGTGACGTGTCGTCGTGACGTGACGACGTGACGTGACGTGGTGACGTGACGTGACGTGGTGACGTGACGTGACGACGTGACGTGACGACGTGACGTGACGACGTGACGTGACGACGTGACGTGGTCTGACGTGTCGTGGTGACGTGACGTGGTGACGTGTCGTGGTGACGTGACGTGGTGACGTGTCGTCGTGACGTGGTGACGTGTTGTGGCGACGTGACGTGGTGACGTGACGACGTGACGTGACGACGTGACGTGACGACGTGACGACGTGACGTGACGTGGTGACGTGACGTGACGTGACGACGTGACGTGACGACGTGACGTGACGACGTGACGTGACGACGTGACGTGACGACGTGACGTGACGACGTGACGTGACGACGTGACGTGACGACGTGACGTGGTCTGACGTGTCGTGGTGACGTGACGACGTGACGTGGTCTGACGTGTCGTGGTGACGTGACGACGTGACGTGGTGACGTGACGTGACGTGTCGTGGTGACGTGACGTGGTGACGTGACGTGGTGACGTGTCGTGGTGACGTGACGTGTCGTGGTGACGTGACGTGGTGACGTGTCGTCGTGACGTGACGACGTGACGTGACGTGGTGACGTGACGTGACGTGGTGACGTGACGTGACGACGTGACGTGACGACGTGACGTGACGACGTGACGTGACGACGTGACGTGACGACGTGACGTGGTCTGACGTGTCGTGGTGACGTGACGTGGTGACGTGTCGTGGTGACGTGACGTGGTGACGTGTCGTCGTGACGTGGTGACGTGTTGTGGCGACGTGACGTGGTGACGTGACGACGTGACGTGACGACGTGACGTGACGACGTGACGTGACGACGTGACGACGTGACGTGACGTGGTGACGTGACGTGACGTGACGACGTGACGTGACGACGTGACGTGACGACGTGACGTGACGACGTGACGTGACGACGTGACGTGACGACGTGACGTGACGACGTGACGTGACGACGTGACGTGGTCTGACGTGTCGTGGTGACGTGACGACGTGACGTGGTGACGTGACGTGGTGACGTGACGACGACGTGTCGTGGTGACGTGACGTGACGACGTGACGACGTGACGTGGTGACGTGACGTGTCGTGGTGACGTGACGTGGTGACGTGACGTGGTGACGTGTCGTGTCGTGGTGACGTGTCGTGGTGACGTGACGTGGTGACGTGACGACGTGACGTGACGTGACGTGGTGACGTGACGTGACAGAGTCCAAAGCTGCGTTTTCAACTTTTATGTCAAAAAACGACTTTTCAGCCTAGACAGAGTCCAAAAGTGGATTCTCTTCTAGAATGCTTACATTCCATGATTTCCTTCAGTTAATGTATCTCAGAACACCATACTTTCATGTTTCATTATAATGTAAGAGTACCTGATGCTCTCATCACGTTTTACTACCTTAAGCTGCATTTCCAACTTGTATGTCAAAAAACGACTTTTCAGCCGAGACAGAGTCCAAAAGTGGATTATCTTCTAGAATACTTAGATTCCATGATTTCCTTCAGTTAATGTATCTCAGAACACCATACTTTCATGTTTCATTATAATGTAAGAGTACCTGATGCTCTCATCACGTTTTACTACCTTAAGCTGCATTTCCAACTTGTATGTCAAAAAACGACTTTTCAGCCGAGACAGAGTCCAAAAGTGGATTATCTTCTAGAATACTTAGATTCCATGATTTCCTTCAGTTAATGTATCTCAGAACACCATACTTTCATGTTTCATTATAATGTAAGAGTACCTGATGCTCTCATCACGTTTTACTACCTTAAGCTGCATTTCCAACTTGTATGTCAAAAAACGACTTTTCAGCCTAGACAGAGTCCAAAAGTGGATTCTCTTCTAGAATGCTTACATTCCATGATTTCCTTCAGTTAATGTATCTCAGAACACCATACTTTCATGTTTCATTATAATGTAAGAGTACCTGATGCTCTCATCACGTTTTACTACCTTAAGCTGCGTTTCCAACTTTTATGTCAAAAAACGACTTTTCAGCCTAGACAGAGTCCAAAAGTGGATTCTCTTCTAGAATGCTTACATTCCATGATTTCCTTCAGTTAATGTATCTCAGAACACCATACTTTCATGTTTCATTATAATGTAAGAGTACCTGATGCTCTCATCACGTTTTACTACCTTAAGCTGCATTTCCAACTTTTATGTCAAAAAACGACTTTTCAGCCTAGACAGAGTCCAAAAGTGGATTCTCTTCTAGAATGCTTACATTCCATGATTTCCTTCAGTTAATGTATCTCAGAACACCATACTTTCATGTTTCATTATAATGTAAGAGTACCTGATGCTCTCATCACGTTTTACTACCTTAAGCTGCATTTCCAACTTGTATGTCAAAAAACGACTTTTCAGCCTAGACAGAGTCCAAAGCTGCGTTTCCAACTTTTATGTCAAAAAACGACTTTTCAGCCTAGACAGAGTCCAAAAGTGGATTTTCTTCTAGAATACTTAGATTCCATGATTTCCTTCAGTTAATGTATCTCAGAACACCATACTTTCATGTTTCATTATAATGTAAGAGTACCTGATGCTCTCATCACGTTTTACTACCTTAAGCTGCATTTCCAACTTGTATGTCAAAAAACGACTTTTCAGCCTAGACAGAGTCCAAAGCTGCGTTTTCAACTTTTATGTCAAAAAACGACTTTTCAGCCTAGACAGAGTCCAAAAGTGGATTAGCTTCTAGAATGCTTACATTCCATGATTTCCTTCAGTTAATGTATCTCAGAACACCATACTTTCATGTTTCATTATAATGTAAGAGTACCTGATGCTCTCATCACGTTTTACTACCTTAAGCTGCATTTCCAACTTGTATGTCAAAGAACGACTTTTCAGCCTAGACAGAGTCCAAAGCTGCGTTTCCAACTTTTATGTCAAAAAACGACTTTTCAGCCTAGACAGAGTCCAAAAGTGGATTCTCTTCTAGAATGCTTACATTCCATGATTTCCTTCAGTTAATGTATCTCAGAACACCATACTTTCATGTTTCATTATAATGTAAGAGTACCTGATGCTCTCATCACGTTTTACTACCTTAAGCTGCATTTCCAACTTGTATGTCAAAGAACGTCTTTTCAGCCTAGACAGAGTCCAAAAGTGGATTCTCTTCTAGAATGCTTACATTCCATGATTTCCTTCAGTTAATGTATCTCAGAACACCATACTTTCATGTTTCATTATAATGTAAGAGTACCTGATGCTCTCATCACGTTTTACTACCTTAAGCTGCATTTCCAACTTGTATGTCAAAGAACGACTTTTCAGCCTAGACAGAGTCCAAAAGTGGATTCTCTTCTAGAATGCTTACATTCCATGATTTCCTTCAGTTAATGTATCTCAGAACACCATACTTTCATGTTTCATTATAATGTAAGAGTACCTGATGCTCTCATCACGTTTTACTACCTTAAGCTGCATTTCCAACTTGTATGTCAAAGAACGACTTTTCAGCCTAGACAGAGTCCAAAGCTGCGTTTCCAACTTTTATGTCAAAAAACGACTTTTCAGCCTAGACAGAGTCCAAAAGTGGATTCTCTTCTAGAATGCTTACATTCCATGATTTCCTTCAGTTAATGTATCTCAGAACACCATACTTTCATGTTTCATTATAATGTAAGAGTACCTGATGCTCTCATCACGTTTTACTACCTTAAGCTGCATTTCCAACTTGTATGTCAAAAAACGACTTTTCAGCCTAGACAGAGTCCAAAAGTGGATTCTCTTCTAGAATGCTTACATTCCATGATTTCCTTCAGTTAATGTATCTCAGAACACCATACTTTCATGTTTCATTATAATGTAAGAGTACCTGATGCTCTCATCACGTTTTACTACCTTAAGCTGCATTTTCAACTTTTATGTCAAAAAACGACTTTTCAGTCTAGACAGAGTCCAAAAGTGGATTCTCTTCTAGAATGCGTACATTCCATGATTTCCTTCAGTTAATGTATCTCAGAACACCATACTTTCATGTTTCATTATAATGTAAGAGTACCTGATGCTCTCATCACGTTTTACTACCTTAAGCTGCATTTCCAACTTGTATGTCAAAGAACGACTTTTCAGCTTAGACAGAGTCCAAAAGTGGATTCTCTTCTAGAATGCTTACATTCCATGATTTCCTTCAGTTAATGTATCTCAGAACACCATACTTTCATGTTTCATTATAATGTAAGAGTACCTGATGCTCTCATCACGTTTTACTACCTTAAGCTGCATTTCCAACTTGTATGTCAAAAAACGACTTTTCAGCCTAGACAGAGTCCAAAGCTGCGTTTCCAACTTTTATGTCAAAAAACGACTTTTCAGCCTAGACAGAGTCCAAAAGTGGATTCTCTTCTAGAATGCTTACATTCCATGATTTCCTTCAGTTAATGTATCTCAGAACACCATACTTTCATGTTTCATTATAATGTAAGAGTACCTGATGCTCTCATCACGTTTTACTACCTTAAGCTGCATTTCCAACTTGTATGTCAAAAAACGACTTTTCAGCCTAGACAGAGTCCAAAAGTGGATTCTCTTCTAGAATGCTTACATTCCATGATTTCCTTCAGTTAATGTATCTCAGAACACCATACTTTCATGTTTCATTATAATGTAAGAGTACCTGATGCTCTCATCACGTTTTACTACCTTAAGCTGCATTTTCAACTTTTATGTCAAAAAACGACTTTTCAGTCTAGACAGAGTCCAAAAGTGGATTCTCTTCTAGAATGCGTACATTCCATGATTTCCTTCAGTTAATGTATCTCAGAACACCATACTTTCATGTTTCATTATAATGTAAGAGTACCTGATGCTCTCATCACGTTTTACTACCTTAAGCTGCATTTCCAACTTGTATGTCAAAGAACGACTTTTCAGCTTAGACAGAGTCCAAAAGTGGATTCTCTTCTAGAATGCTTACATTCCATGATTTCCTTCAGTTAATGTATCTCAGAACACCATACTTTCATGTTTCATTATAATGTAAGAGTACCTGATGCTCTCATCACGTTTTACTACCTTAAGCTGCATTTCCAACTTGTATGTCAAAAAACGACTTTTCAGCCTAGACAGAGTCCAAAAGTGGATTCTCTTCTAGAATGCTTACATTCCATGATTTCCTTCAGTTAATGTATCTCAGAACACCATACTTTCATGTTTCATTATAATGTAAGAGTACCTGATGCTCTCATCACGTTTTACTACCTTAAGCTGCATTTTCAACTTTTATGTCAAAAAACGACTTTTCAGTCTAGACAGAGTCCAAAAGTGGATTCTCTTCTAGAATGCGTACATTCCATGATTTCCTTCAGTTAATGTATCTCAGAACACCATACTTTCATGTTTCATTATAATGTAAGAGTACCTGATGCTCTCATCACGTTTTACTACCTTAAGCTGCATTTCCAACTTGTATGTCAAAGAACGACTTTTCAGCTTAGACAGAGTCCAAAAGTGGATTCTCTTCTAGAATGCTTACATTCCATGATTTCCTTCAGTTAATGTATCTCAGAACACCATACTTTCATGTTTCATTATAATGTAAGAGTACCTGATGCTCTCATCACGTTTTACTACCTTAAGCTGCATTTCCAACTTGTATGTCAAAAAACGACTTTTCAGCCTAGACAGAGTCCAAAGCTGCGTTTCCAACTTTTATGTCAAAAAACGACTTTTCAGCCTAGACAGAGTCCAAAAGTGGATTCTCTTCTAGAATGCTTACATTCCATGATTTCCTTCAGTTAATGTATCTCAGAACACCATACTTTCATGTTTCATTATAATGTAAGAGTACCTGATGCTCTCATCACGTTTTACTACCTTAAGCTGCATTTCCAACTTGTATGTCAAAAAACGACTTTTCAGCCTAGACAGAGTCCAAAAGTGGATTCTCTTCTAGAATGCTTACATTCCATGATTTCCTTCAGTTAATGTATCTCAGAACACCATACTTTCATGTTTCATTATAATGTAAGAGTACCTGATGCTCTCATCACGTTTTACTACCTTAAGCTGCATTTTCAACTTTTATGTCAAAAAACGACTTTTCAGTCTAGACAGAGTCCAAAAGTGGATTCTCTTCTAGAATGCGTACATTCCATGATTTCCTTCAGTTAATGTATCTCAGAACACCATACTTTCATGTTTCATTATAATGTAAGAGTACCTGATGCTCTCATCACGTTTTACTACCTTAAGCTGCATTTCCAACTTGTATGTCAAAGAACGACTTTTCAGCTTAGACAGAGTCCAAAAGTGGATTCTCTTCTAGAATGCTTACATTCCATGATTTCCTTCAGTTAATGTATCTCAGAACACCATACTTTCATGTTTCATTATAATGTAAGAGTACCTGATGCTCTCATCACGTTTTACTACCTTAAGCTGCATTTCCAACTTGTATGTCAAAGAACGACTTTTCAGCTTAGACAGAGTCCAAAAGTGGATTCTCTTCTAGAATGCGTACATTCCATGATTTCCTTCAGTTAATGTATCTCAGAACACCATACTTTCATGTTTCATTATAATGTAAGAGTACCTGATGCTCTCATCACGTTTTACTACCTTAAGCTGCATTTCCAACTTGTATGTCAAAGAACGACTTTTCAGCCTAGACAGAGTCCAAAGCTGCATTTCCAACTTGTATGTCAAAGAACGACTTTTCAGCCTAGACAGAGTCCAAAAGTGGATTCTCTTCTAGAATGCTTACATTCCATGATTTCCTTCAGTTAATGTATCTCAGAACACCATACTTTCATGTTTCATTATAATGTAAGAGTACCTGATGCTCTCATCACGTTTTACTACCTTAAGCTGCATTTTCAACTTTTATGTCAAAAAACGACTTTTCAGTCTAGACAGAGTCCAAAAGTGGATTCTCTTCTAGAATGCGTACATTCCATGATTTCCTTCAGTTAATGTATCTCAGAACACCATACTTTCATGTTTCATTATAATGTAAGAGTACCTGATGCTCTCATCACGTTTTACTACCTTAAGCTGCATTTCCAACTTGTATGTCAAAGAACGACTTTTCAGCTTAGACAGAGTCCAAAAGTGGATTCTCTTCTAGAATGCTTACATTCCATGATTTCCTTCAGTTAATGTATCTCAGAACACCATACTTTCATGTTTCATTATAATGTAAGAGTACCTGATGCTCTCATCACGTTTTACTACCTTAAGCTGCATTTCCAACTTGTATGTCAAAGAACGACTTTTCAGCTTAGACAGAGTCCAAAAGTGGATTCTCTTCTAGAATGCGTACATTCCATGATTTCCTTCAGTTAATGTATCTCAGAACACCATACTTTCATGTTTCATTATAATGTAAGAGTACCTGATGCTCTCATCACGTTTTACTACCTTAAGCTGCATTTCCAACTTGTATGTCAAAGAACGACTTTTCAGCCTAGACAGAGTCCAAAAGTGGATTCTCTTCTAGAATGCTTACATTCCATGATTTCCTTCAGTTAATGTATCTCAGAACACCATACTTTCATGTTTCATTATAATGTAAGAGTACCTGATGCTCTCATCACGTTTTACTACCTTAAGCTGCATTTCCAACTTGTATGTCAAAGAACGACTTTTCAGCCTAGACAGAGTCCAAAGCTGCGTTTCCAACTTGTATGTCAAAAAACGACTTTTCAGCCTAGACAGAGTCCAAAAGTGGATTCTCTTCTAGAATGCTTACATTCCATGATTTCCTTCAGTTAATGTATCTCAGAACACCATACTTTCATGTTTCATTATAATGTAAGAGTACCTGATGCTCTCATCACGTTTTACTACCTTAAGCTGCATTTCCAACTTGTATGTCAAAGAACGACTTTTCAGCCTAGACAGAGTCCAAAGCTGCGTTTCCAACTTTTATGTCAAAAAACGACTTTTCAGCCTAGACAGAGTCCAAAAGTGAATTCTCTTCTAGAATGCTTACATTCCATGATTTCCTTCAGTTAATGTATCTCAGAACACCATACTTTCATGTTTCATTATAATGTAAGAGTACCTGATGCTCTCATCACGTTTTACTACCTTAAGCTGCATTTCCAACTTGTATGTCAAAAAACGACTTTTCAGCCAAGACAGAGTCCAAAAGTGGATTCTCTTCTAGAATGCTTACATTCCATGATTTCCTTCAGTTAATGTATCTCAGAACACATTACTTTCATGTTTCATTATAATGTAAGAGTACCTGATGCTCTCATCACGTTTTACTACCTTAAGCTGCATTTTCAACTTTTATGTCAAAAAAACGACTTTTCAGCCTAGACAGAGTCCAAAAGTGGATTCTCTTCTAGAATGCGTACATTCCATGATTTCCTTCAGTTAATGTATCTCAGAACACCATACTTTCATGTTTCATTATAATGTAAGAGTACCTGATGCTCTCATCACGTTTTTACTACCTTAAGCTGCATTTCCAACTTGTATGTCAAAGAACGACTTTTCAGCTTAGACAGAGTCCAAAAGTGGATTCTCTTCTAGAATGCTTACATTCCATGATTTCCTTCAGTTAATGTATCTCAGAACACCATACTTTCATGTTTCATTATAATGTAAGAGTACCTGATGCTCTCATCACGTTTTACTACCTTAAGCTGCATTTCCAACTTGTATGTCAAAAAACGACTTTTCAGCCTAGACAGAGTCCAAAGCTGCGTTTTAAATTTTTATGTCAAAAAACGACTTTTCAGCCTAGACAGAGTCCAAAAGTGGATTCTCTTCTAGAATGCTTACATTCCATGATTTCCTTCAGTTAATGTATATCAGAACACCATACTTTCATGTTTCATTATAATGTAAGAGTACCTGATGCTCTCATCACGTTTTACTACCTTAAGCTGCATTTCCAACTTGTATGTCAAAGAACGACTTTTCAGCCTAGACAGAGTCCAAAAGTGGATTCTCTTCTAGAATGCTTAGATTCCATGATTTCCTTCAGTTAATGCATCTCAGAACACCAGACTTTCATGTTTCATTATAATGTAAGAGTACCTGATGCTCTCATCACGTTTTACTACCGTAAGCTGCATTTTCAACTTTTATGTCAAAAAACGACTTTTCAGCCTAGACAGAGTCCAAAAGTGGATTCTCTTCTAGAATGCGTACATTCCATGATTTCCTTCAGTTAATGTATCTCAGAACACCATACTTTCATGTTTCATTATAATGTAAGAGTACCTGATGCTCTCATCACGTTTTACTACCTTAAGCTGCATTTCCAACTTGTATGTCAAAGAACGACTTTTCAGCTTAGACAGAGTCCAAAAGTGGATTCTCTTCTAGAATGCTTACATTCCATGATTTCCTTCAGTTAATGTATCTCAGAACACCATACTTTCATGTTTCATTATAATGTAAGAGTACCTGATGCTCTCATCACGTTTTACTACCTTAAGCTGCATTTCCAACTTGTATGTCAAAGAACGACTTTTCAGCTTAGACAGAGTCCCAAAAGTGGATTCTCTTCTAGAATGCGTACATTCCATGATTTCCTTCAGTTAATGTATCTCAGAACACCATACTTTCATGTTTCATTATAATGTAAGAGTACCTGATGCTCTCATCACGTTTTACTACCTTAAGCTGCATTTCCAACTTGTATGTCAAAGAACGACTTTTCAGCTTAGACAGAGTCCAAAAGTGGATTCTCTTCTAGAATGCTTACATTCCATGATTTCCTTCAGTTAATGTATCTCAGAACACCATACTTTCATGTTTCATTATAATGTAAGAGTACCTGATGCTCTCATCACGTTTTACTACCTTAAGCTGCATTTCCAACTTGTATGTCAAAGAACGACTTTTCAGCCTAGACAGAGTCCAAAGCTGCATTTCCAACTTGTATGTCAAAAAACGACTTTTCAGCCTAGACAGAGTCCAAAGCTGCGTTTTAAATTTTTATGTCAAAAAACGACTTTTCAGCCTAGGACAGAGTCCAAAAGTGGATTCTCTTCTAGAATGCTTACATTCCATGATTTCCTTCAGTTAATGTATATCAGAACACCATACTTTCATGTTTCATTATAATGTAAGAGTACCTGATGCTCTCATCACGTTTTACTACCTTAAGCTGCATTTCCAACTTGTATGTCAAAGAACGACTTTTCAGCCTAGACAGAGTCCAAAAGTGGATTCTCTTCTAGAATGCTTAGATTCCATGATTTCCTTCAGTTAATGCATCTCAGAACACCAGACTTTCATGTTTCATTATAATGTAAGAGTACCTGATGCTCTCATCACGTTTTACTACCGTAAGCCTGCATTTTCAACTTTTATGTCAAAAAACGACTTTTCAGCCTAGACAGAGTCCAAAAGTGGATTCTCTTCTAGAATGCGTACATTCCATGATTTCCTTCAGTTAATGTATCTCAGAACACCATACTTTCATGTTTCATTATAATGTAAGAGTACCTGATGCTCTCATCACGTTTTACTACCTTAAGCTGCATTTCCAACTTGTAATGTCAAAGAACGACTTTTCAGCTTAGACAGAGTCCAAAAGTGGATTCTCTTCTAGAATGCTTACATTCCATGATTTCCTTCAGTTAATGTATCTCAGAAACACCATACTTTCATGTTTCATTATAATGTAAGAGTACCTGATGCTCTCATCACGTTTTACTACCTTAAGCTGCATTTCCAACTTGTATGTCAAAGAACGACTTTTCAGCCTAGACAGAGTCCAAAGCTGCATTTCCAACTTGTATGTCAAAGAACGACTTTTCAGCTTAGACAGAGTCCAAAAGTGGATTCTCTTCTAGAATGCTTACATTCCATGATTTCCTTCAGTTAATGTATCTCAGAACACCATACTTTCATGTTTCATTATAATGTAAGAGTACCTGATGCTCTCATCACGTTTTACTACCTTAAGCTGCATTTCCAACTTGTATGTCAAAGAACGACTTTTCAGCTTAGACAGAGTCCAAAAGTGGATTCTCTTCTAGAATGCTTACATTCCATGATTTCCTTCAGTTAATGTATCTCAGAACACCATACTTTCATGTTTCATTATAATGTAAGAGTACCTGATGCTCTCATCACGTTTTACTACCTTAAGCTGCATTTCCAACTTGTATGTCAAAGAACGACTTTTCAGCTTAGACAGAGTCCAAAAGTGGATTCTCTTCTAGAATGCGTACATTCCATGATTTCCTTCAGTTAATGTATCTCAGAACACCATACTTTCATGTTTCATTATAATGTAAGAGTACCTGATGCTCTCATCACGTTTTACTACCTTAAGCTGCATTTCCAACTTGTATGTCAAAGAACGACTTTTCAGCTTAGACAGAGTCCAAAAGTGGATTCTCTTCTAGAATGCTTACATTCCATGATTTCCTTCAGTTAATGTATCTCAGAACACCATACTTTCATGTTTCATTATAATGTAAGAGTACCTGATGCTCTCATCACGTTTTAACTACCTTAAGCTGCATTTCCAACTTGTATGTCAAAGAACGACTTTTCAGCCTAGACAGAGTCCAAAGCTGCATTTCCAACTTGTATGTCAAAGAACGACTTTTCAGCTTAGACAGAGTCCAAAAGTGGATTCTCTTCTAGAATGCTTACATTCCATGATTTCCTTCAGTTAATGTATCTCAGAACACCATACTTTCATGTTTCATTATAATGTAAGAGTACCTGATGCTCTCATCACGTTTTTACTACCTTAAGCTGCATTTCCAACTTGTATGTCAAAGAACGACTTTTCAGCTTAGACAGAGTCCAAAAGTGGATTCTCTTCTAGAATGCTTACATTCCATGATTTCCTTCAGTTAATGTATCTCAGAACACCATACTTTCATGTTTCATTATAATGTAAGAGTACCTGATGCTCTCATCACGTTTTACTACCTTAAGCTGCATTTCCAACTTGTATGTCAAAGAACGACTTTTTCAGCTTAGACAGAGTCCAAAAGTGGATTCTCTTCTAGAATGCTTACATTCCATGATTTCCTTCAGTTAATGTATCTCAGAACACCATACTTTCATGTTTCATTATAATGTAAGAGTACCTGATGCTCTCATCACGTTTTACTACCTTAAGCTGCATTTCCAACTTGTATGTCAAAAAACGACTTTTCAGCCTAGACAGAGTCCAAAGCTGCGTTTCCAACTTTTATGTCAAAAAAACGACTTTTCAGCCTAGACAGAGTCCAAAAGTGGATTCTCTTCTAGAATGCTTACATTCCATGATTTCCTTCAGTTAATGTATCTCAGAACACCATACTTTCATGTTTCATTATAATGTAAGAGTACCTGATGCTCTCATCACGTTTTTACTACCTTAAGCTGCATTTCCAACTTGTATGTCAAAAAACGACTTTTCCAGCCTAGACAGAGTCCAAAAGTGGATTCTCTTCTAGAATGCTTACATTCCATGATTTCCTTCAGTTAATGTATCTCAGAACACCATACTTTCATGTTTCATTATAATGTAAGAGTACCTGATGCTCTCATCACGTTTTACTACCTTAAGCTGCATTTTCAACTTTTATGTCAAAAAACGACTTTTCAGTCTAGACAGAGTCCAAAAGTGGATTCTCTTCTAGAATGCGTACATTCCATGATTTCCTTCAGTTAATGTATCTCAGAACACCATACTTTCATGTTTCATTTATAATGTAAGAGTACCTGATGCTCTCATCACGTTTTACTACCTTAAGCTGCATTTCCAACTTGTATGTCAAAGAACGACTTTTCAGCTTAGACAGAGTCCAAAAGTGGATTCTCTTCTAGAATGCTTACATTCCATGATTTCCTTCAGTTAATGTATCTCAGAACACCATACTTTCATGTTTCATTATAATGTAAGAGTACCTGATGCTCTCATCACGTTTTACTACCTTAAGCTGCATTTCCAACTTGTATGTCAAAGAACGACTTTTCAGCTTAGACAGAGTCCAAAAGTGGATTCTCTTCTAGAATGCGTACATTCCATGATTTCCTTCAGTTAATGTATCTCAGAACACCATACTTTCATGTTTCATTATAATGTAAGAGTACCTGATGCTCTCATCACGTTTTACTACCTTAAGCTGCATTTCCAACTTGTATGTCAAAGAACGACTTTTCAGCCTAGACAGAGTCCAAAGCTGCATTTCCAACTTGTATGTCAAAGAACGACTTTTCAGCCTAGACAGAGTCCAAAAGTGGATTCTCTTCTAGAATGCTTACATTCCATGATTTCCTTCAGTTAATGTATCTCAGAACACCATACTTTCATGTTTCATTATAATGTAAGAGTACCTGATGCTCTCATCACGTTTTTACTACCTTAAGCTGCATTTTCAACTTTTATGTCAAAAAACGACTTTTCAGTCTAGACAGAGTCCAAAAAGTGGATTCTCTTCTAGAATGCGTACATTCCATGATTTCCTTCAGTTAATGTATCTCAGAACACCCATACTTTCATGTTTCATTATAATGTAAGAGTACCTGATGCTCTCATCACGTTTTACTACCTTAAGCTGCATTTCCAACTTGTATGTCAAAGAACGACTTTTCAGCCTAGACAGAGTCCAAAGCTGCATTTCCAACTTGTATGTCAAAGAACGACTTTTCAGCTTAGACAGAGTCCAAAAGTGGATTCTCTTCTAGAATGCTTACATTCCATGATTTCCTTCAGTTAATGTATCTCAGAACACCATACTTTCATGTTTCATTATAATGTAAGAGTACCTGATGCTCTCATCACGTTTTACTACCTTAAGCTGCATTTCCAACTTGTATGTCAAAGAACGACTTTTCAGCTTCCCCCCCCTACCACCCTC
>JBAMJR010000017.1:7522500-7708156 GCA_038501785.1 Myoxocephalus aenaeus | reverse complement strand
CACGACTGGATCAAAGTCAATACTGAGATCTGGTTTAGCAAATGCAGAATGGCTACTGTGTGGGTGGTGGGTTTTACACTTGATTAAGCTTCCTGGGTGGTTTCTAACACTCCTTTCAGTGTTATTTGTTTGTAGTACACTATTTACACACAGAGCTGTGAAAAGGTTGAGCACACACTGGCACATACTTTATTCTTGGCATTAAGTGTGTGTTTTTCCAGCTTGGTTTATGGAACACAGTGTTTATGTGTATCTTATTTAAACACTCAGCATTAAACAGAAGGCGGATGACTGTTCCACTTACTTAACTGCTGTGGCAACCCCTGTGAAGCATGCAAAAGCACGCGCAAAAAAACGCCCAAAGAATCACGCACACACATACACATTCCCTCCACATCACCCATCCAGATGCCTTTCTAAATATAGGCCTGCAGAGCACTGTTGGTAAAAATCTATTTGGATGTTGGATACATACACACACACAACCGCACACAACCTTTTGCAAATGCAAAAATAAAACAGGTCAATAGAGGAGTCGGAATTCAGTTTTAATATGAGCAAATAAACACACGTGAAAAACATCTTGCCACTTTGTTGTAGTTATGCCACTAACAATACCACCACTCACCTGAGACCTGGGTATGAAAACATTTACGAACACTCCAAAGAGAGCGACTGGTCACATCTGGGTGCCATTCACTCTGCAGGTTCCCAGCAGTGAGGAAGAAGTTCATTTCTGAGCTGAAGGAGCTGAGACAGAAGGAGCAGAGCCCCTACGTCATCCAGTCCACCATCAGCCTCATCATGGGACTCAAGTTCTTCCGCATCAAAATGTACCCGGTGGAAGACTTTGAAGCCTCATTCCAGTTCATGCAGGTAGAGCTGAAATCATTTCGTCTCCTATCTGATTTTTACATACCAACAAATTGTAAAAAGGCTCTGGTTTAGGAATCTCGGGGAGTATTTCACAGGACAGACATCCTCTTTCTCGGCTCACATTCATCTCTGGAAGCAGTTTAGTGCTATCAAAAAGCAATTGTATCCTGACTATCAAGAGGTTCCCTGAGAGTAATTAGGGTTTTTATTGTCCCTTTGATGGTAGTTACTGTGGTGAGAATGTTTCCCATTTCCTTCACCAGTAACGATACAGGGATTAGAACTGATGACCTTGCATTCACAGCATTATCAAGTACATACATTGTTTCTATAACTGTCTTTAACTCTCTTTGTTTCCTAAGGAGTGTGCACAGTATTTCTTGGAAGTGAAGGATAAAGATATTAAACACTCATTAGCCGGACTCTTTGTGGAGATACTTGTTCCTGTAGCTGCTGTAAGTGCATTTCATTTTACTGTTGAGAGCACCTCAGTGTACTTTTGCTCTTTGGAATTAATTTAAAGCAAGAGTCACACTGAATTATTGTATTTCTGCTGTACAGTATGTCTGCTGGTCTTAATATATAGTGTTTATATCTTGAGAATAGTCATAAGAGTAATGAGAATATAAAAAGTAAGCGTGTGTGTGTGTGTGTGTGTGTGTGTGTGTGTATGTCTCTCTCTCTCTCTCTCTCTCTCTCTCTCTCTCTCTCTCTATATATATATATATATATATATATATATATATATATATATATATATATATATATGTATGTGTTTTATCTGTCTGTATGCATCAAGGAGTGTTGGGGTCTGGCAAAAACATCTCTAAACTAACTTTTTTGTTATTCATCCTCCTCCCAGAATGTGAAGAACGAGGTGAACGTGCCGTGTCTACGAAATTTCGTAGAAAGTTTGCACGATACCACACTGGACCTGTCCTCAAGGAAGAAACACTCTCTGGTAAGTTTCTCCTTTTTATTCTGTTTCATCACTGCTCCTCTCTCCTCATTTCCTCTCCATTAACAGCAATTGGGGAAAGCACTTACTGTAACTCTTCAACATGTGGGCTTTTATCTTTCCATGGAAAGGAGACAGGAGTGCAGTATGCCGTACACAGGCATTTTAGAAGCAGTGCCCTTATTAAGATAGTGGTTTCTCGTGAACAAGACTAGTATGAAAATTACCTTCACTGCTTAAAAGTTTTAACCATGAATGTCCAGGAAATGATAGAATAGGTAATACTCTCTAATGCAGGATTAACACATTATAACAACATAATTTCCTGGTAACAAAAATCTTTCTCACAAATCTTTCTTTTTTCTACAAATGAGCCTTCACATCAGCCGTGGTCAGAGGCATAATGTTTTCAGATTGTCCGTCCGTCTGTCCTATTCTCTTGAACGCTATATCCAAGGAACTATTATTTTAGTGCAGTCACATGCTTTAATCTTTCTTGTTTCAAGATAGAAACATTCATTTGTAGAAGATTCTTGAAAGTTTCTTGTAGTGCAGCTGAGCAATGCTTGCCGAGGTAATGTTCCCCTTTAGTTTTCCCCTAAATGTTGCCCCACCTTTGGGTTGTATTCCATAGCCATATGATAGACAGATAAGATGACAAATGTGCTGCACTATTGCTGGTTGCTGTTAATGTGCCTTTTGTGATATGTACCCGGGACTCATGTCCTCAGGGCTGCAGACACGCTACTCTGTCATTATGCATGTTTCCTTCGTTAGATTCTCTAAATACTTAGAGCAATTTGTGCATTCAAGGCTCGACACACCCCTCTGCACACCCCTCTGCCTGTGCAATGTTCTAAACGAACATTGCACAGGCATCCATGCATATATACAGACAATAGCCTGTCATGTCAGAGCAGAATGGATAGATATGATAGCAATGACAGTAATGTGGTGCAATCTGAGTACCTGAGCACGAGAGGTGACACTGAAATGAGAGGGAGACAGATAACAAATACCAACTTGGATAAGGAGTGACAGGTAAATGATGCACCCCTGAAACCTAATATTCCATAACCATTCATGACAAGGTTGTACCTGGACTCACACATGTCTTTGAAGGCATTCATGTCTAACAATGACCTGTCTACATGCCCTTACCAGATGATCAAACAGACCAGACACCAAGTTCACATTCCTGTATGTAGAGTTATCTATAAACTTGCTATGGTTCAAACTGTTGTTGATTTATATTTTTCCATAAAATGGAGGAAGAAATTCCAAGTCCATAAATGAATTAAACAGACAGACCGACAGAAACCTTTTGGCAATATAAAGCAAAGATAAATAAGCGTTTAATCCCAGAGAGGAAGACATAGATGATTGAAGAAGGGAAAAGACAGTTTAATGAGGGATTTATATGGCTTGAAACAAGTGGAACATGATTGTGAAAAGCTTAATCTGAAATAATGTAATTGCACATGATAAAGGAGGAGCTCAGAAATGTGATTACAGTTTCAAATAAATGATTCCTTGTTATTTTAATGACAGACTTCAATAAAAGCTTCAACATCTAAAAGCCGTTTCAAAGTAATAGGCTGCAATTTGCATGCTTGTGGAAAACTAGTGAGGAAGACCGCCTGCGTCTTTTTATTTTACATTTACATTCAATGAATGAACTTTGAATTTGAATCGCCTGATGCAAATGTCTCCCATCTGTCTTCTCTCTCCACCCCAGGCTCTGTATCCTCTAGTGACTTGCCTGCTGTGTGTCAGTCAGAAGCAGTTCTTCCTCAGCCGCTGGCACATTTTCCTCAACAACTGCCTCTCAAACCTCAAGGTCAGCCTTGTCTGTGACATGCAAATGCAAGAACTACTAGAGATGGGATTATTTGTATAGATCACAAGCAGTGAGTGTTGTATTCACACGCAGAACCAATTCAGCCAGTGCCAAAAAGGTCCGCCAATGAAGAATGATTTTGACAAAGTGACAAACAGTACATGCACACAACACTGAACTTCACACTGCTGCACCAGCATGACATAATACCTCTTCAACTATAAAATCAACGATCAGTATGTATTGCCTTGAGGGAAACACTGCAGGTTAAGAACATAGTGATTGATGGAGGCTCGTTAACACTTGATTTATGATCACACTGTCGCACAATGAACATTGCTATATAGGCTCCGAAAGCAGTGTATATAGTGCACATAGTAAATCATGTGTATCTAAGGTATAGGGCTGGTTAAAAAAAAAAAAGTATGCTGAGGGCACCGTCAAACAGCGGTGCCGGTGTGTGTCACTTTACGTTTAATAAAGCAAGACAACTTCACAGCAGAATTCTTCTCTGCTTTGATTGCAAACAACAGCTGATCTACTCTGGGCACATCACATTGTGGTGCTTTTATACCAATCAGTCTGACATCATTTGTAAACATGTGTATTGCTCTTAAACCCAGCCATGGACATTTCCACACAGTAGTACTGTGAGCAGTAGGTACAATATATGAGGAATAAGGAATACTAAGGTATTTTTGGCCAATAGTAATCCATGTGAAGCATTTTTGTAAGATGTAAGTTTTGTGAAATACTGCACCTGGTAAAACACGATAAATCTTTGTCTGAATGCAGAATAGAGATCCAAAGATGGCACGTGTGGCTCTAGAATCACTCTACCGCCTGCTGTGGGTCTACATGATCCGAATAAAGTGCGAGAGCAACACTGGAACACAGAGGTAACAGCCACATGTCACATTATAATTATTATCAACAAGATGTAAGATATAACTTTAAACTTGTCAAGTCTTTAGTGTTATCATGAACAAATGAGAACTCGTAATGAGAAATGAGAATGAGAAAGATCGTTTTATGCTTCTTCCTTTTGTGCTGTAACATTTGTGATGTTTTAGCAAATGCAGAGCATTGTGGTGTTTGTTCTCAGTAAAAAGAGAAATATGTTCTGATTTTGCTGAGGTATTTAACTTATGTCTCAACACTTTCCCCTCCCTCTCTGTCTGTCTCTCGTCTCTCATTCTTTCCCCAGTCGTCTGACGTCCATCACCTCCACTCTGTTCCCCAAAGGGAGTCGGAGCGTTGTGCCCAGAGACATGCCTCTGAACATTTTTGTCAAGATTATCCAGTTTATTGCACAGGTGTGTATCACACTTGCACATACTTTCATACACAAAGTTGGTACACTCTGCTCTTGGCCATGATAAATGAAGCGTTTGTTGCTTTAAGTGTGGCGCCAACAATGTGCCAAATTCCAAGATTTATTCTGTGCTTCTTTCTGCTATTACTAAGAAATACAAATACTGGTTAATCAAAAATTCTTAGTTGACAGAATTGTAGAAACTGATCAAAAGCAGAAAAAAAAATATTGTAGCACCAGTTGGTCTGATAAAATACAACTACCAAACGGCATACATTACATTTATTGTAAATAACATGGATAAATAAGACTTATTATATCCATACATTGCCTTGTCCTACCTAATATTTTTTATTTATTTTTATAAACCGTTATGTAATAAAAATGTCCTATTGGTGACATACAATAGATTGGCTTGCTGCTTCACACCACAATAACTCTGACATCTTGTAACACCAGTTTGTTTGTCCTCTGTTCAGGAGAAATTGGACTTTGCCATGAAAGAGATCATATTTGATCTGCTGAGTGTTGGGAAACCTGCCAAAGCCTTCAGTCTCAACCCAGAGGTAAAGACAGCCAACACAGACATTCAATCATGTGCACACAATCGCACACAGATCAACATTGTATCCCGTGGGCCATGTTACAAGGATGAGCATTCCAGTTTTTATTTGTAGTCCTCAGTCAGTGGGGAAGGTAATAGAACGGTATGTTCTCTGTTGGAGCTTTGAATAAGAACTAAAGTAGTAAAGAGATGCACTGAGGGGTGATCATATGTCAAAATAAATCATAAGAATCAATGCAGTTTAAAGGGGAAGCGATTTTACTCTTAAGTCATTTTAGAGGTCTTGGGGAGTACGACTGCATATGTGGAAAACAGTTTTATCAAGCTGTGGCTCCAGCTTGGAGATCTCTGATTAATTACCCAAAGTGCTGACACTTGAGTTTGAAAATCAAAGAAGCGAGCTTAGCAGACCTCTTGGCCATCTCCTCATCTCAGCTTGAGGCTCGCGGCTCAAGGCTACATTAGCCTCAGCTAGCTAAAATTACAGTAAAATATCAGGATTTTTAGAGTACAATAAACTGTTCCATATAGTACATTTTGTAATGGTAAATTACACAAACTGTAAGAACAACAATCCTTTGAGAGGAACTGAATTATTGAATGTTTTAAAAATAATCTTCTCAAATAAATATTCATACACGGTAGTAAACATTCTGTTGTGTCTTCCAGCAGAAACATTTTTTATCTAAAAAGTGTAAGCACTGACTGGGGATGTGTGTTTACTCAATGTGCCATTGCTATTGATAACCAGACTCTCTGGCACGTAGTGAGGATGCTGTGCTTTGTCTGTGTTCTAGCGTATGAACATAGGTCTCCGGGCGTTCCTGGTGATAGCAGATGCTCTGCAACAGAAGGACGGAGAGCCTCCTATGCCCAACACTGGAGCCACTCTGCCTTCTGGGAACTCTCTGAAGAAAAAGAAGACTTATCTCAGCAAGACACTTACTGAAGAGGAAGCCAAACTTATAGGTCTGTGTGTGTCTGTCAGCATTCCAGACAGTGTAATATGAATGTAGCCTCTAACGCCATGAACTGTCTCTTCCTGTCCGACACAGGCATGTCCTTGTACTACTCCCAGGTGCGGAAGGCTCTGGACAACATCCTGCGACATTTGGACAAGGAGGTGGGTCGTTGTATGATGCTCACCAGCGTCCAGATGCTCAACAAAGAACCAGAGGACATGATCACGTATGTAACTGCAAAGTGAAGTGTTTTTCAACAGCCTTTTACTCCTGTATTTGGAGTTACCTAACATTCCCTGACCTAAGCAAGCGTGCATCCCCCTCCATCTTTGACAGTGGCGAAAGGAAGCCTAAGATCGACCTGTTCAGGACATGTGTGGCTGCCATTCCTCGTATCCTCCCTGATGCCATGTCTAAACCTGAGCTCATTGACCTGCTCTCACGGTGAGTTAGAGACAGGAAATGCTTCATGTTTTGTAATGTCATTACATGCTAATTATATACAAAACCCATATGTTTATTTCAGGACTGTATTGTTGAGTTATAACTGATACATTTTATACATTTGTGTTGGAACCCCTACAGTTTTTCTTTCTGTCAATGAGGTCGTACAACAAGATCTTGTTCATTCAACTCTGGTTTATCATCTATCCCTCAGACTTACCGTGCACATGGACGATGAGCTCCGTCTTATTTCCCAGAATTCCCTGCAGAGCCTGTTACTCGATTTCTCGGACTGGAGGGAGGACGTTCTGTTTGGTTACACACATTTCCTTTTGCGCGAGGTATACCTTAATTTCACAGAAACATGCAGCTACCTCACCAATACGTTATTAATCCTGCATTCAAAAAGCATTATCCTTATTAGCAACATATAATATACATGACATTGGCAGCCCTTCTGTAAATACCCCTCTCCAAATGATTCCAGGTTCAAGACACCCATCAGGGTCTGCAGGATTCCTCAGTGAAGCTCCTTCTCCAGCTGCTCACTCAGTGGAGGTTAGCGCTGCAGCTCCAGGGGAAGACGCGAGGTGGAGTTGAGGTTTGTAGTTTAAAACTACTACTTTACAGACATATTTGGTTATTTTGTTCACAATTATGTTCAATGATGTAGCTAATCACTAAAATGATAATCCGAAAACAGGTTGGGGTTCTTCAAGCATGTCAATTTGACCCAAGTAAAGTGTCACATGCCATAACTATGGGTTTAATAACTGGTCAAACAAGGTGGCTTACTGGAATATTTGTACTATTTACGTCCTCTCTTCCTCTTTGTCTTCCTTCTCCTGCAGTCCAGCCCCAGACTGCCAGAGCGAAGCCCTCACTGCTCAGTGCTCCATGCGGTCGAGGGCCTGGCCCTGCTGCTCCTCTGCTCGTGTCAGATCAGCACGAGGAAGCTGGCTGTCGGTGTGTTAAGAGAAATACGCTGCCTCTTCACAGCTCTGGGACATGCTGACGTGAGTACAGGACGCTCACGTCTTCCCCGAGCAAACATAGTGGAGAACAATGCACAAGCTTCTCTGACATTTTAAGTTTCTGTATAGATTTAAAGTGAGAAATGTACAGTCCAAAGACAGATATTACCAACATGTATCACGCAGCTGGTGGCATATTTCTACCAAAGAGGGAGAAATTATGGAAGGAGGGACGCAGCTGTAATTAGATATGCAGCATATGCAGCGCATGTATTCTTTCACATTTGTATGACGCGCTTATAAAAATAGCTGATTCTATAATTCTCCCTCCAGGATGATGACAAACCCATGATAGAGGTCATGGACCAGCTGAGCCCAGCCGTAATGGACAGCTTTGTTCATGTGGCGGTCTCTGACTCGGTGAGTGTGTTTATGTGGAGCATGTATCAGTAACATTAGTACATCAGATAAGTTATTCATATCACAATCCTCCAAGTCACTTCCTCAGCGGCTGTGTATCCTAAATGCCTCCCCTCCCCTCCCTCAGTCTACCTTGCCTCTCAGCCACCATGTTGACCTCCAGTGGCTGGTGGAGTGGACGGCTCGACTGGTGAGCAGCTCCTACGACGTGAAGAGCCCCAGCCATGTCTGGATCTTTGCCCAATGTGTGAAGGACCCATGGGTGCTCTGTCTGCAAATCTTCTTGCGGCAGGAGCACCTGCCCAAACACTGCCCCATCGCCCTGGGATACGCCTGGCCCTACGCTTTCACGCGGCTGCAGCTGCTACTGCCACTGGTTGACCCCAAGTACAAGAACACACATTATTATATTATACTTTTTAGGCATTTAACGGATATTTTAACAACACAGTGACCATAGAATGATCACGTATATCATACAACAAATGATCCATGTGTATGGGAGATTAAGATATCTGACCACTTGTCTATTCTCTTTTTGTCTTTCTGCAGCAGTCCAGTGAATGCAAAGAAGACCAGCACGGCAGGCTCCAGTGACAACTACATCTCTCTGTGGCGTAACTACCTGATCCTGTGTCTAGGTGTGGCTAAGCCCAGCATTATGTCCCCCGGTCATCTCAGAGCCTCCACACCAGAGATCACAGCCACCACGCCCGACGGCAGTGTCACCTACGACAACAAGGTGGGTGTGTGTGTGCTGGACATATTTGGATTGTTCAAATATTTCCATGTCCTGAAAAGCCTTGGAATTTCTCAGACAGTCAGGGAAAAGTTTTGTTATTGTTGTATGTAGATCATTCTGCCAATTCTTTCTCTAAAATGTCAGAAAACAGTGAAAAACTGTCCATCGCAACTTCCCAGAACCCAAGGTGATGTCTTGTTTTGTCCAACTAGCCGACCAAAATCAAAATAAATTCAAATTATAATAATATATACCAGGAAAAAAAGGAACAATAAACACAGGACTTTCGTTCAGGAGACTGCTGTTCATATCCCGTGCAAAACTAAAAGTAAACAGTTGACATTTTGTCACGTCAGTCGTCAGCGTTGTTAGTCATGTGACTCACGTCACTTGCTAGTCATATCAGTCGTTTGTCAGTAAAGTTAATGCCAAACACACTCTTTTACTAAACCCAATTAAGTGGTTTTGTTGCCCAAACCTAAGTTCCTGGGAAGACGGAAGTTAACTTTGAAAAGTCATTGTACATTTAACGAGTGGAAACTGACACACACTGTCGCTAGAGGTATCTAAAGCATCTTAGTTTGAACCTTTGAGCCACTGACCAAGCACCTGTATTTGACGAGTTGGGAGTAAGAGCGTGTTTTAGGTTGTTAATGTTGCCTGATCAATGTTTGTGTATTTCTTTGTATTGCTCAGGTGATAGGCACTCCCTCAGTAGCCTGGCTTTTGAAACAGCTCGTCCCACTGATGAGAGCAGAGAGTTTGGAGATCACAGAGTCTCTGGTGCTGGGGTTCGGATGCACAAACGCTCTGGTATTCAGGTACTGGAACAGGAACATTTAGAGATGTGCACCAACAATACACACAAAGATTGCATCATTCTCAATAATGCTGGATATTGTTTTCCCTTATAAGATGTCAAAGAAATTGTCAAATACATTTCTGAGTTAATGCTCAGATGTTCAACAATCATAAACTGTGAATAATAATAAACACACAAAGCCTAAATGGAAGGAATGCCACGAGATCGAACTCAACAGAAAATGGATGATGTGCTAGAATTGACCCTTTCCCCTTACATAAGTCTTTTCATGCTGCCTTCTATTACTGAATCCCATCTGTCCTTACATTCTCTTCATAACTGAGCTGCATGTCCCTTTGACATTCAGAAAAGATTTCGAGGGACAGAGATATATCAAATATTTCCAAAGGACAAAGGTTCCATTGTGAAAGGGAGGTATTTCATTTATAAAGAGATCATCTATTTTTTACCTCAAATGTTTTCCAAAAGGGCGTTCATTGTTGTCAAAGGGATTAAGGTCTCCCCAGACAAATTTGTCTGTGGAGATTAATGGTTTTTAGGACATGTGACATTTGGGTTGCACAAGATAGATATCTGTTACAAACCATGCTGTTTCCTTAAATCAGGCCGTCCTCTATCTACAAGGAAACATGATTTGAACACTCATTTTGCAAAGTAGCAATCAATTGACTTTTGCCCTCTTTGATCCTGTTCATAGGGAGCTAGTCGAAGAACTCCATCCACTGATGAAGGAGGCACTGGAACGTAGGCCGGAGGTAACACACTCACAGCACTGAGAGAGAAACACAAACACACTGAGAGAGAAACACACAAACACATTTAGAGAGAAACACACTCAGCACTGAGAAGATCAGATTCACTTTATTGATTTCAGACAGAAAATTGTGAAAACCTCCTCCTGATGAAATGTAAGGTTATATACAACAGTTAATAAGAGTTTAGAAGATGTATTTTAGAGTTTAGAAGATGTAATTTATGTTGTACTTGTACATAGTGTATGCTTATTGGTCAATAATGTATTATTTATGAGAATGGACGCGAATGTTCAGTCTCTCTAAACTGTCTCTTTTTACTTTCAATAATCCGGTATACACAAAACAACATACGTATATTAATATATATTTAGCAGTAAATGGAAAACTTGTCTTTGCTTTCAGAACAAGAGGCGCAGAGAGAGGAGGGATCTTCTCAGGCTGCAGCTGCTGAGGATCTTTGAACTGCTGGCTAATGCAGGAGTTATCAGTGACAGGTAGCACACACATTTAATCTAGAGTGTAATTTCTTGCCTGCTGATGCACATATATAATTATCTTCTCTTTCCATACAGCACTAATGGAGCACTAGAGCGGGATTCACTGGCCCTGGGTGCCTTGTTCCTTGAGTACGTGGATCTAACCCGGATGCTTCTGGAGGCTGAGAATGAGAAGGAGATGGACGTTCTTAAAGACATCAGAGCCCATTTCAGTGGGATGGTGGCTAATCTTATCCAGTGTGTTCCTGGTAAATCACTGTATTACTTTTTTATGATATTATGTCATATCTGGTAGGAGACCCCGGGAAAGACCAAGGACACGCTGGAGGGATTATATCTCCCGGCTGGCCTTGGAACGCCTCGGGGTCCCCCAGGATGAGCTGGAAAGTGTTGCGGGTGAGAGGGAAGCCTGGGTCGGCCTGCTGAACCTGCTGCCACCGCGACCCGACCCCGGATAAGCGGCTGATAATGGATGGATGGATGATATTATGTCACATTACATTGGTCTATTAGTAGTAGTAGATGTTGTAGCCTTGGCTTCCTCAGTGTTTTGACAAACGAAATTCCAGTCAGACTTAAATTTACATTTGTAATCTATCAGCATTTCATTTTTTGTCTTCTATTTTGACCCTCCATGTCTCTCTCTTTCTCTCACCCTCACATCTGCGCAGTCCACCACAGACGCTTTCTCTTCCCTCAACAGTCTCTGAGACACCATCTCTTCATTCTCTTCAGCCAATGGGCTGGACCCTTCAGCGTCATGTTCACGCCCCTCGATCGCTATAGTGACCGCAACCACCAGATCACTCGCTACCAGTACTGTGCTCTCAAGGTAACGATACCCAAACGTCCCAAACCCTGCTATACTACAGGAGTTATTCTGTTATTTTCTGGCAGAAACTTCAGCGTTAACTCAATTTAACTTTTGTCTCTTAGGCCATGTCAGCAGTTCTGTGTTGCGGTCCAGTGTTTGACAATGTGGGTCTCTCTACTGACGGCTATCTCTACAAATGGCTTGACAACATCTTGGCCTGCCATGACATACGGGTAAGTCAACTGTTGCCTTTAACTTGTTGCACAGGAGCTTTCTATGTGTTGTTGCTCCCTTTGTGTAATTTCCTATATATGTGGATTATTTACCTCTACATAATAACTTGTGTTTGATGTAGGTTCACCGTCTGGGGTGTGAGGTGGTCATCCTGCTCTTAGAACTAAACCCAGACCAAATCAATCTGTTCAACTGGGCCGTGGACCGCTGCTTCACTGGGTCTTACCAGCTAGCGTCTGGTTGCTTCAAGGCCATTGCCACCGTCTGCGGCAACAGGTGGGGAATCACGCCTTTTGCTACATTCATTAGAATCTGCCTGCTACGCCCCCATATAGGAGGGTATGTAGTCTACATCTATTGAGATAGTAACCAGCAACTAATGACTATTCCTCCTTACTTTGCCAGGAATTACCCATGTGATCTTGTGACCTTGCTCAATCTGGTGTTATTCAAGGCCTCAGATACCAGCAGGGAAATATATGAGATCTCAATGCAGCTGATGCAGGTACACACACACACACACACACACACACACACACACACACACACACACACACACACACACACACACACACACACACACACACACACAAAGGGTACATAAACACAGGTCTTGTGTATATTTTTCCATTTCATGCAAAGAAGGTGGGATAGGCGAGCACAAGCATAAAAGCCAAAACCTGCAATGCATTATGAGTGTAAAAGATGAATGATATGTCTGCAGGTGTTGGAGTCTAAGCTGTGTGCGTACTCTAAGCGAATGGTGGAGCAGAAGCCTGGTAATATTTTGTATGGAACACACGGTCCTCTGCCTCCGCTGTACAGCGTCAACCTGTCTCAACTCTCCATCCAACTGGCCAGCATGTACCCAGAGCTCACTCTGCCTCTTTTCTCAGGTACATGTTTTCAGGGTGAATGTGTACATTACAATGTGATATGCTGAATGTTTGCATGTAGTGTATCCATTTAGTCCTGAAGCAGGGAGGAATGCCTCCAAAATGGCACAATCCCTTTGAACCCATACATTAAAAACTCCCAAGAGGCCAGTATACTCTCTGAGATAGCTGTTAGATTTGCTCCCAATGTCTCTCTGCTGTTATTGAACACATTTAACGAACGCTCAGCTTCCCGAAGACACTTCTAACATTTATTCCTCTGACATTTTTTCACCAGAGGTGAGCCAGCGTTTCTCAACCACCCACACCAACGGCAGACAGATAATGTTATCCTACCTGCTACCCTGGCTCAGTAACATTGAGCTAGTGGACACGGGGCTCCTCCCCCCAGCCTCAAGCCCCTGCACACCAGAGGAAGAACCACGTGGTCAGGGGCAGGGCATGTCCCCCAGTCTAAGAGGCAACGGCTGGGGCTCCTTACAGGCGACATCGCTGGTGCTCAATAACCTCATGTTCATGACTGCTAAGGTAGGAAGCTATGTGTGTGCTTGTTTCTGAAATTACTCCGCCTTTTCCATTGAAATCTACTGCCTGCCAACTGGACATTTTTCTCTTCACATTATCAGTATGGAGACGAGGTTCCTGGCCCAGAGATTGAGAATGCCTGGAACGCTCTGGTGTCTAACGAGAGGTGGAGCAACAACCTGCGGATCACCCTGCAGTTCCTCATCAGCCTGTGTGGAGTCAGCAGTGATACGACACTGTTGCCTTTTGTACGTGTAGTCTGTACACACCGACACGCTGAAAGCCCCAGATGAAATTAAACTGGAGGGGCCCCCTATTAAAACTTCCAGATTTCAAAGTGCTTTATTAATAAAATAATGTCAAATATAATGAAATTTAAATGATTGCCACAAATTACTGGTGCTGGGTTGTGTATTATATTTTATGATTATAGCAAATACTGTAACAAAAATGGAGATAATGTGAGGAAAACCAATTAATACTGTATGTTTGTATCTGTTTTAGATAAAGAAGGTGGTTATCTACCTGTGTCGCAACAACACCATCCAGACGATGGAGGAGCTCCTGTTTGAGCTGCAGCAGACAGACCCAGTGAACCCTGTGGTGCTGCATTGTGACAACCCTCCATTCTATCGCTTTGCTGCCAGCAACAAAGCCTCCACCTCACAGACAGGTAAGAGGAGGTGTTCCTGTCATATTCTCTATTTTCATCTCCACCATGACTTTGTCTGAACTCAACATCTTTTTATGTGACGGATGATTGACTGTATTGCTGAAGAATATCTCTGAAATGTGTTTTGGTCAGGCACCACGTCCAGCAGTAACACGGTGGTGGCTGGTCAGGAGAACCTGACGGACACGGATGAGAATAAGCTGGTCAGAGAAAGTGAAGAGCGGTAAGTATTAATACATGTACAACAGTCTCTCAATAGTCTTGTGCAAGTAGATAAAATATGTCAAACATGTCGGCATCCTATGAGTGCAGTTATGCACTCATAGGATCCAGAACTTTTCAGTCACGAAATAAGACATTTAGCAAATTCTGTATTTTTAACTCTTAATGTCATGCATTTGCCTCAGCATGGCCAGGGCTCACAACAGACTGGAGTCTCGCTACAGCAACAGCTCCGGGGGCTCCTACGAGGATGAAAAGAGTAAGTTGTCTTGGTTCTCATGAGAATGAATGTACAAGCTTGCTTTATTTTAATAATGTGTATTCACACACGCACACAGCCCAAGGGGACTCACAGCTGTTATTTGGAAAGAGCTTCAGGACTTGGATTCTTCCTGTCAGTGCATAATGTTCACCACTTTCTTTCAGACTGAATAAAACAGCTATTGTTGTGTGGCGAAGCTAAAATGTTTGTGTCTTATTCACTGCATTAAATGTTTGCCGTTTATGTAGTAGTTATATCTAAAACATGTTGTTTATACACAAGCCAAGGCCCACCACTGAACCCTTTGAGACAGATACACAGATTTAACCTCAACCACAGTGCCCAGTCTATCTTTAGCAAGCATCTGTGTTGAGAGGCTTCCAGGCATGACATGACCCTGCTGCTGGTAGTACTCATGTGACCAAGCAGAGCTGTAACCAGCCAAGTACGAGGGTGGGTCCATTTTTCAAAAGCTGGTCCTTTCATGTCTTTCATTAAGCCAGTGTTTGATGAGATAGTTATTTCACGCTTAACCATGACATTTAGCTACCCTTTTATGTTGTCAAGCATGTAAAGAGGAAAATATCTTCCTCAGTACGTATGTCCTTTTTTTTCAAAATGTTTAGCTTTTTTGGATACGTCTGGATTTCCTGCTGAAAATGAAACCATGTCCCTGAGGTTATGTGTCGAAATATTTCTTGACTCGGGCCGTATCTTCCTGTAGTCTCTGCAGGCTGCCAAGCAACTGCCCGTAAAATGGCAAATTGTTGTTTTTCGTTTTGTACGGATTAAACAATTGAGATGTAACGCGTTAATTAGTGAGCTTTAGAGGTGCTGATGAGATTACTTCTATTTTCATATTTATTGCATGTTCGGTATTGGTATCAATCTTCTCATTAACGCTTGACAATAAAGCAAATAAGCATATTTCAACATTTAAGCTAAATACAAAATGTCATAAATTGAATATATTTCAAAACTGAGTATGTTTAGATCACAAACATACTAATTTAAACTTAAAGTGCCAACAGCTGCAAACATCCTGAAGAACCACTTTGTTGTTGAAATATCTGGACTGCGACTTAGCTTGGTTTGGAATTCTACACATTTTGAATGAGCCGCTTTTGGGCGGTTCGTAAATGTGGCCCGCCACATTACCGGTTTGTCACGGCGCTGATATTCACGTGACATAATTTTTTCGTGCTTGAGTGTCTATGTTCAGCGCATTGTGGATGTGTATCGTGAAAGTTAAGAGAGAGAAAGCGTCTTGTGTATATAAGATATATGTTACACTAAACTAAATATTGTGATTGGTTTGTTTCTGTAGCCGACCCACTCCCACCATATGCTGGTTGGCTACTGGGTGTTCTGGAAACCAACCATTCTCAGCCGTTACCCATGCCCATTAACGGAGGCTGCTGGGCTCCTTTGGTTGACTACCTCCCAGAAACCATCACACCCAGAGGACCACTGCATAGGTAAACACAAACAAACATGGACGCACACTGAACAGACTATCCACTCTGAAGCAACCACAAAGATCGCACAAAGAAAACAGATTTAGAGTTGAACCAGCAATGTTACTTTCAGCAGCGTATCAGCGGACTCAACAAAGAAAGGTATTTTCTCACAGACTTGTGACACCTACTCTCTCAGATGGTCTGATAAACTCAGCACAGAATGAAAGCCAACAAACCAGCCTGCTCTGTCTCTGCTATGTAGAGAACGAATATTAGAAGGGATTTACTAGTCTATCTTCTCCATCTCTCTCGACACCTCAAAAGTCATTACTGAAGATGAGTTTCAGGCTAGATTTATTACATTAATGGTGCAGGTTTTTTTTTTCCCAGGCATATACAGTTTCTGTGTGTGCAGTTTGTCATGTTAATTATTGTTAGAGAGAAGCCTCAACAGCAATATACACACAAAAGCAGTTACTAGGATAAGACTTGCATGATAATGTGCACTGGGTGATATAGTGAGATACACCTGCCAAAAAAAATATTGTTTTGCACAATCTGTGTCTCAGTTTTCAAATGTACGTCAGTCATGAGGATCTGTATGACTAAGCCAAGGAATGTGCTTTTAAGAAAAAACTAACTAAAGACAAACTAGTTTTCTCTTGAATGTAATTGTCTTGAGCTTTTTTCTTTGACTTGACTTAAAGCTGAAATAATTTGTCGATGATAGACTTGATTAATTGATCAACAGAATTGTTTAAAAATGTATTTCAGTCATTTTCTAAAGAAAGATCCCTGGTTCATACTGCTCAACAACCAACGTGAAGACACTACCTTGGATTTTTTTTTCTCGATTGTCAAAGACTTTATAGAGCAAAACGATTAATTGATTATGAAAATATACTAATTTGTTGCAGTGTTAATTTTATTGAAGGACAAAATCATTACCTATTGACCCTTTTATTCTGAATAACATAACAAAAATGTTGTCACGGCTAAATCTTCAGGATACTTGCTCCATGAGACTACATGTGGGCTAACTGATGTCACATGTGCTTGAACCCAATCCTTCAATAATCACATTCCTCAGTACACCACCCCACACACAGTCCATGGAGGGAGCATGCATTGCTGATATTTTGTGCTCACTGGATCTGTGTGTGTGTGTTGGTTTTCAGGTGTAACATTGCAGTGATCTTCATGACAGAAATGGTGGTGGACCACAGCGTGAGAGAAGACTGGGCTTTACACCTGCCCCTGCTACTACATGCCCTCTTCTTGGGTAGGCGTACACAACACACACATACGCATAACTCAGATATGATATATCTTTCTCTTGGTACAAGCCCAGTCATTAGGTGATTCACCTTGGAAACAAAAAAGAGGAAGGTAAAAGAAAACAGTCTCAATGTCATGCAAGTTCTGTATTCAGTGTTTTAAACTAGACTAGCTGCCTGGTCAACTGTATGAAGTTCTCCAGCCAGTCTCACTCTTACCTCCAAAATGAGGGAACATGAGGTGGACTTCAAATAGAAGATCGAAAAAAAAGGTTGTTTACACACAAACGAAGACAGACAAAAATAACCTTTGAGGTGTGTAGGCATTTTCTATGACGTCCAATAGGATCATCACGTGACAGTGTGAGGTTTTATCTGCATTCGTCACAGACGTGCATTTCAGGACCGACCGTTCTCTTGAGTCACCAAAGACACGGACACATTCCCCTGGGCCTGCATTTCTCACTCAGACATGTGGACGCATACCAGTGGCAGGCCGTGCTTTTACGACCTAGGCCTTCAGTGCCGTCTGATATTGTTTACATAAATATGCGCATGACGGGATGCTGCGTCATAAACGGACAATGCTTGTTGTTCACATCAACAAGAACCAGTCACATTTAGTTATGTATCCGAGGGTTTATCTTGCACCTCTACTTCACTTTATTAATAAAACAACAACACGATGCTGCATAGTTTGCACAAGACAGCAACCACTTTTATTCCCGTTCCACACTTCACTATAACATTTCCTCTCCTTCCATTTTTCCCTTCACAATAAAAGCCCCAGAAACGAACATCAGAACACTGCTTCCTAGAGAACTGTCCAAGTACTCAATATAATAGCTTAGCGTTATAACAAAACATGACAAAACAATCCAACAAAACTGCTAAAACACCACACCTCTCTGCAGCCGCAGAAGCAGCCCAACTCCCTGGCACCCACCGACGAAGCCACCACCCTCACCCGAGGTGGCTTGGAAAACATTACATTACATTTCATTTAGCTGACGCTTTTATCCAAAGCGACTTACATGTCTGGCAGCGAGCGCTCTCCCAACACCTCCACCCCGCGAGCTAGCTTAGCTTAGCTTTGTCGAGGTGGGAGCCAGCGGAGAGCCAAGCAGTGTGAAAAAAAACAACACAAAAAGCAGAAAAAGCTGTTCACTCACCAGATGCTGTTCACTTAATAAAGACAAAGTCCATCCGCCTCTCTTTGTTAACACAGTTCAATGACGTGGTTGTTCAGGTCATCGGTGTGCTTCAGTGAGGATCGTCAATGCCAAAACATGCCCAACCCTCCATGAGAAAGGCATAAAGTAAATCCCCCACCAAGTCCGTTTCTCCTCCTTTTGTCCATTAAGTGTTAAAACAAGCAAAACACTAATCATTCATAACTTTGCTCGTTTCAGCCTGAATTCTTCTTGTGCTGGCAGTAAGAACCCAGCAGCAGAGCTCTGCTGCAACCTAGATTTCTGTTGACACACTGACCAATCACAGCGCATGTTAATGGTCACGCAGGCCCTGTACGAATCACACGTCCAGAACGCTAGCAGGCTGTCCCCATGTAGTTCACGGCCCGCCACTGACGCATACCTACCCTGTGTGCTGAAATGTATTATCATGGATATTCAGCATACTAACTCTCAAGTTATCATCCAATCTGTACGACTGTGTGAGGGACATTGTCTTAGAAATCATTGTATAATGTTTCATATATTAATACTGGCAGTGAATTGGGAGAAATATTGTCATCGCAACCAATGACGCACAACAAGCCCTCATACAAGTGGGCCTTTAAGAAACTGTATATCTGGACACAGTAACAGCATCAAGCAATATTTCAAGTCTCTTAGTATTTTTATTCTTATAATTAATGAATTCCTAAGAATTATACAGTGACAGATATGCAGATGAATATCAGCATGTATACAAGCTGATGAATATTTTAAAAAAGCACACATTATATTGTGTGTTTTTCTGTTTCTTTGCATGCATCTGTTATAGTATAGTAATCTTAAGCATGTGGTTGGCTTACTGGATGTGTATTTCATTGGCAGGTCTGGACCACTACAGACCAGAGGTCTATGAACACAGTAAACGTCTCCTTCTCCACCTCCTTATTGCCCTCTCCTGCAACAACAACTTCCAGGTCAGAGTGGGATCCTCATATTTGTTGTTATAATGCTATTTTAGCCTGAATTAGCATTGCATGAAATGGCAATGGAAAGTTAGTTGGTCAAAAATGAATTGAAATGATTGAATCTTCCTTTTTGTGTTTCCAGGTAATAGCCTCAGTTCTGATGCTGACGAGAGAGATAAGTGACAACAAGACCCTCACGATTAAGTCCAGCTACCACACAGAGTACCAGCAGTCGCGTAAGTCGAAAATACTCCACATGCAAACACATATGTATTAATCCTGTGACATTTACTGGTGTATAGAGTAGATTGTTTGATTATAACCTATAGAAATGTGCTGAAACAATGCAGTATATAACAATATGATAACGCGGCAGGGAAATATATTAATAGTATACTCTGTATACTCTATCGTCATGTTCACTTAGATGCACCTGACTTCCTGCGAGAGTGGCAGTCTTCTCCAGTGGCGGACTCCGGCCTCAGCTCCACCTCCCACTCGTCCTCTGCCAGTCTTGGTGGCGGCAGCACTGCAGGCAGTGTTGGAAATTTGCCCCTCGTAACACCTGATGACCTGGAGGACCTTGAGGATATGCCCAATGAAACCGATGAGAAGACAAACAAACTCATTGAGTTCCTCTCCACCAGGTAGGCACGCCTAAGGTGGCGATCTGTGCAATTCTAGAAGTTTGGCATACAAAGGTTCAAGCAGGTGTGTTAGCAAAGTGCATCTGTGTCTCACTGTCGTGCGCTCTATATGCACTACGCACATACTTAAGTGCTTGCTAAACATGTATGTGGTGCTACTGGTGGTGGGTATACAGTGCCTGGAGTACTGTGTTGTTGTTGCTCAGAGCGTTTGGGCCGCTGTGGTTGCATGAGGACATCACACCAAAGAACCCCAACTCCAAGAGCACGGAGCAGCTCTCCAACTTCCTACGCCACGTCGTCTCTGTCTTTAAAGAGTCAAAGTCAGGTGAGAAACTGCTCACAATGTCAAATGTCTTTCCTATCTTATTCTACTTCCATATGATTTGTTTAAATCCCTCTTCAGCGTTCGGCCATGAGGCAATTCCCTACACTTAATGCTACATTTTATTAGCACAAAATGAATGATAAAGTCCAGGAGCAAATCAAGTCTGCTAATATTCACAACAGTAACGCTTATCTACAGACAAACCTGCATGTGTGTATCTTTATGTGTCTTTGTACCCATCTATCTCCACAGACTTCCACCTGGAGCATCAGCTGAGCGATGTGGCTTTACAGACGGCTCTGTGCAGCTCCTCGCGTCACTATGCTGGCCGCTCTTTCCAAATCTTCAGAGCCCTCAAACAGCCAATTAACAACCACGCTGTCTCTGACCTGATCTCGCGCCTCGTTGAGGTTGTGGGAGAACACGGAGACGAGGTGCAGGTGAGATTGTCGGGTTAATAACAGTATATAAGAGACACACAACACCCTCACTGTAAATGAGAATGCATGCTGGTGTGTTTCAGGGCTATGTGATGGAGGTGCTGTTGACGTTGGAGTCAGTGGTGGTGAATCTAGCAGAGTGTCTGAAAAACAGTGACCTTATGGCAGCGCTAACCAGGTAGGCCTCTTTAAGAGGGAAACATTCAAGTTCAGCCAGCCTTTATGTTGTGAAAATACCATACTTATTCGTAACCATATTCAGGTATATACATTTTTACTTTGATTCACAGGACATCCTCACCAGACTTTGTGATGAGCGACAAACTTATGAACAGAAAGAGCACAGGTCAGTTGAACTTCCCCGGCCCGGGATTTGTCGGTCTGTCGTCACAACGCCACCAGCGCTCTTACTCAGTCCCCAAGAAGTTTGGCGAGTGCGGATACCAGTTGAGTGATCCTCCCCGCAGTGCAACTCTGGATCGCATACAGGCAAGACAGGAAGATTGTTGCTTAGTGTGATACCTTAATGCGGGAGCAGACTTGTTGACACAGTGCATCTCACTAATTCAGTGTGATATTACATTTTCAAATCGACAGGCCTGCAACAGTCATGGCCTCGCCCGGACAGGAAGAACCCCCGGGTCCTGCACCTCATCAACTAATCGCATCGATCCCAGCGTCCTATCAGATCCTGCCCATGTTTCCCATCCTTCAACAATACTGGCCACAGTCTTCTGGGTGGCGGTGGCCCTCATGGAGTCAGACTTTGAGTTTGAATATCAAATGTCACTACGCCTCGTTCACAAGTTGCTGTCAAAGGTAGATGAGATGAAATTTACAGATCTTAATACGGAAGATATTTAAATGTAGTATCATAAGTTCAGACAGATGTCAGACTAGAAGCAGAAGAGTGCAAGCATGTCTGAAGGCTGTGCTGCTCCTTACTACCAACTGGTCCGTTCATCCTAAGAACCTTATACTCTTACTAGTAAGGCTACAAAATTGCTCTGTTTTTTATATATTTAAAGTAAAACTTCCTTTCTCTTGAATATATAGCATTTCACAGCTATCAGTTCTGTGCAAAAGTAAAAGCAACTGGCTATGAAACAATACAAACGCATCAGGTTGTCAGAATGCATTTCACCAGGAAACTAAATAATACAAGTAACTTCCAGTTTCAGTTCAAACTAAAAAACTCTTTTCCCAGGTGCCCTTAGACAGAGCCGAAAACCGCGAACGCCTCGAGAAGCTGCAGGCTCAGCTGAGGTGGAGCGGGTTCTCTGGGATTCAGCAGCTTTTGTTGAAAGGTTTTACCTCCCAGGCCACCTCTGACCTCACCTTACAGCTCTTCTGCCAGCTCACGCCGGTCTCCCGCGTGCCTGTTGTTGACAGCTCTCAGTCTATAGGTATGTACCAGGGGTCACGGTGATCTTCATCCTGTATTACTTTAGTAGCTAAAAACAAACATGTAATATAGTTTCCATTTATGGAAACTATATATTTATTTATTTTAGTGGTGTTGGAAGTTCAAACTCTTCTCCCTGTGCAGGTTTCCCTCTGAATGTGCTGTGTCTGCTGCCTCACCTGGTGCTGCACTTTGGCCATCCAACTCAGTTTTGTAAGGAGAGCGCTGAGAGGATCGCACAGGTACGATGAAATTCTTCACACTTTGCTTCACTTCAGTGTCCTTTAGCTTATATGAGGCTTTATTAAAGTGTTAATAAAGGTTTGTCTAAAAAAAAAAAGGCCTGAGGAATAAACACGCACAGAAAAGATAAGTACAAGCTCTCCCTTTCCCCTTCTCAGGTGTGTTTAATGGAGAAGAACACAAAGCTGTCCCATTTGGCCCATGTGATGACTCTCTATAAGACACGTTCTTACACACGGGACCCTTTCTCCTGGGTCAGTGTGGTTTGCCGCTACCTCCATGAAGCTTTCTCCGACATCACTCTCAACATGGTCACCTATATGGCTGAGGCAAGTGCTGATAAATATACATTGCATACCTTGACATGGTTAGATTTCTCCCAGTGTAGCTGCAAGGATACACTACAAGAATAAAAAGTTTGGTGTATTGTTTTGGTGAAAGTTGTCGGTATTTGTGAAGTAAGGACAGCTACCAAGTTAACATTTTCTCTAGTGAGGTGCAGAATGGAGTCACGTTGATATTTTGCTGAAAGATCAAACTTTTCAGAAATGTGCATTTACCATACCTTGACATACCTGTTGTCTTTGCCGCTAAGCAAGATGAATGTAGTGGTTGCATGCTTTGTCACTCAGTAAACGCCTCTCTTCGTCTCTCAGCTGCTGGAAAAGGGCCTTCCCAGTATGCAACAGTCTCTCCTCCAGATCATCTACTGCCTGCTCAGCCACATGGACCTGACTGCTGTACATGTAAAACAGTTCAACGGTGATGTCACCAAGACCATTGAGAAGTTTGTTCAGGTAACTCCTTACAGTACTGTGTGTTAACCAAATCCATGTTCCACTACTTGTTTGTGTTTTATTGTGTGATACAACGTCTGCATTGCTTCTTGTATACTCTATGCTGTGTTTGTGATTCCATAGACAGTGCACTGGAAGGATGCCTTAAACATCTTGAAGCTGGTGGTCTCACGCTCTGCCAGCCTAGTTCATCCGGTGTACGGTCACTCGCAAGGGGACCTCTCCAACCTGGAGGTCAGCCGGGTGTGGGACGGTTCAGCCAAGGCTCTGCCGGGGAAAACACTGGACTTCACCTTTGACATCTCTGAGGTGAGGAAACTACAAAAAAGTCGGAGAAAAAAAGATGACTACGTGTCATATATGTATGAGATTCAAACCACTCGAGCATTTTTATAAGGGCCCTGTTCACTGTTTTCTTTACAGACTCCAGTGATTGGGCGTCGGTTCGACGAGCTTCAGGGTTCCGGGGGTAGAGAGGGGAAGGCCAGAGCCATGGCTGTAACGCGGAGTACTTCCTCCACCTCCTCTGGATCCAACTCCAACACTATCCTGGTGCCCGTCAGCTGGAGGCGACCGCAGTCCTCTCAGGTAGAATTAGACACTTGCATTAAAGTATCGCCACATCAACACCTATAGATCTGTCACGGGTTATGTACATTTCTTTGCGTAACTCTAACTGTTTGTGTTTGGATGTGGCATCCCAAAGTTGTTAAATATTTTAACACTAGTTAACAGTCAAATTGTCATATAGAACTGCCACTACTTTTTACCGTATATCCAATGACATATTGGCGACCTTATTTGTACCTTTTTCTCTGCATATGCTTGCCTTAGTTTAATAGTACAAGAAAAACCATGTAAGACTTTGTATATATGTACTGTACATGCTAAATTCATAGGGCTCAAACACTGGGCTCAACTGATTTATTGATATTTAAACATCTGAGGTAGTTAACAATGAACAACCCAAGAAAGAGAAGAGTTCATGTCGATTCCCTCTTGGATTTATTGTCTTTTCTTTCTTTCTGTCTATCTCCTTCATACAGAAAAGAACCAGAGAGAAGCTGGTGAATGTTTTGTCTCTTTGTGGACAAGAATTTGGACTCACCAAGAACCCATCCGTAAGCTGCCTCTCATGTCTTGTTTACACAACCTGTACTGTTGACTTGTTTACAGTGTACAAAAATCTACAAAAGGGCAGATGTAAATTTTGTTTTAGGGAAATGATGTTCTCTGTATTATAAATCTTTTGAAATTATGAATCTTAGTGAGCTTAATATTTCTTCCTTCCTTATAAAATAAATAAAAATCTGGAAAGATATTTTTTGTAAGGAAGTAAACTTCACCAGATGTAAACACCTTTTTGTTCCTTCTTGTCAGGTGATCTTCTCATCGTGTGGCGACTTGGACATGATGGAGATACGGGAGAGTGGTGTATCATCAGAGGAGGGGGGAACCAGAGAGGACACGCTAGACGACACCGCCAGCGAGCAGCAGTTCAGGGTTTTCCGAGACTTTGACTTCCTGGATGTGGAGCTGGAGGACGGAGAGGTGAGATTTATATTTTACTGTATTTTACAGACACACTTTGAGTCCCTGTTAGTGCTGAACATATGTCTCTTGATTTTAACTGTAGATAGTAAAGTGTAGTCTGTCTCTTTCCTTCCCTTTTACCTTTGATGCGTGTTTAGTTTTATTCGTCTGTCTTTCTTTAACAACAATACATTTGAAATGTATTTCTCTGTCCCTCCTCCTTGTCTCTCTCTATGTCTAACTCGGTGTCTCTCTCTCTCTTCCCCTCGCTGCCTAGGAGCTCCAGGTAAGCTCTCTCACACTGAGCATTTACATTAGCTTTAATCAGCGCTGTGGTGTTGCTGGCTTCTTTGTTTCCCACTGAAAAAACTAAGGATAATTGTGCTTCATTTTTCTCTCTGCGCTTTGTTGCAGAACTACATTTCGGACCTTATTGCCATTTGTCATAATGAAGATAAATTATATCGTGGCTATATTGAATGCAGACAGCCTTTCCAGCATATCTTCATGCCATGAATAGCATTTTGCAGCTTTTGCTTGTCATCGGACGCTCTTAGACAGCAACTATTCACGTTTGCACAGCATTAAAATTCACTGCTACCATCGCCTCTGCCCTTGTCTTCCAATCTGTGTGTGTGTGTGTGTGTGTGTGTGTGTGTGTGTGTGTGTGTGTGTGTTTATCTATCCAGGGAGAGACCGTCGATAACTTTAATTGGGGCGTGCGTCGGCGCTCACTCGACAGCACAGAGCTGGGTGACCTGTTGGAGGAGAGCCAGCACTCAGGCAGCACCCCCAGCCTGGGTCACGAGGACCCCCACGATTCAGATGAGTCCTCAGAGGAAGAGGAGTCTTCAACTAGCCAGAGCCTCTCTCACTCTCAGCTTGTGCGTACCTTTTTAACTGTTGGCTCAATGCTACATTAACAGCCACTGAAGCCTGAAATACTTTATTGTCCGGATTTGACAGAATAAGTCAATCAGAATTATAGATATCCCTTGTTTGCCTTCCTGTTTCAGACGAACCCTTCTCCATCAGAGGAAACCAATCACACTGATTCTCTATCTACTTCTTACGACACATCTGCCGACCTACAATCCCTCAATGCTTCCACACCGGGACAGGGAGCACTCCATGATTATCACGGGAGCCTACATGTGAGGACTAAGATACATAAACATTTTTTTAATATATATATATATATATGCACTTGTGTATTAATACAGATGCATTTGTTATCCCCTGAAAAATTTTCGGATCCTCAGGGGAGGGTGTGTGGGGAGGATGAAGACACTCAGGCCCAGGATGACGAACTGTCGCTGAGCGCCAATGAGCTCCCTCACGGCTCAGACTGCGGCGAGAGTCTCACCCTGGAGTTGCCAGGGCAACCTCTAGATCATCTGCACAATCTGGACCACAGCCTCAACGCAGACTACTGCCAACCACCGCTGGACTTTCTAGACCCCAACTGTCTGCCCAGGTGAATGTGACAGACAGGAGTAAAAGAACAGGAAACAATATGGAATATTGTTTCACTGGAACTTTTTATCAACTGGCAGATTGACTGACATTGGGACTAAACCTCGGTTAAGCTGCAGTCCAAGCACTGATTGTGTGATGTAAATACTTTTCTCAGACATCCAATTTTCATTTTTCATATAAGCGTCATTAAAATAGACTTTAAACCTTGTGTAAGTAATTAAATCACTAAATGAAGACACTGCGATATGTGGGTAATGTTAGGTTGCATGCAGATTGACAGTGTCTCAACCCATACAAGCTGTACATGTTATATCCCTGCTAGATTCATTATATTTACTTTTTTTTTCTTTGTTGCCACAGTTTGTGTTTGGCATTTATCATCCTGAAATTTCAGGTATTTTCTCCATTAAATTATTCCTCTTAAATAATTCCTATTAGATGATTTTTGTTAATCCTGGCCCCTGCGATGCCCCCTGTAACCTGTACATTAGGCTAGCTTTGAAAAACAGCCTAATACTACTTGAACAGAGGCAATTGCATTATCCAACTCATTTTATTCCATGAGGTAGCTGGGCACTTGATTTTGATAGAAAACCTTTTTGGGGGGAAGGTATCAAAACCTTTTTTCTTTGTACCCCCATATCTTTCCCATCATTTCCATGGCGACAGCTTACGTGATGATGTAGATGACTTGGAAGACCTCGGTTTTCCTCCTCCCCCCTCTCCATTTTTCTCCGCCATCTTGGCAGCCTTCCAACCCACAGTGTGTGACGATGCTGAGGATGCCTGGCGTTGTCACATCAACCAGCTTGTGACCGACTCAGATGGATCCTGTGCCGTCCACACTTTTCAAGTCTTCTCATCTCTCTTTACGGTAAATCACAGGAAGGAATAGTTGGAATGAATAATTGATACATATTTTTGTCCCTGTTAGTAACTATGATGCTCTTTTTTTTTCTCGTCAAGCAAACGCTCATATCCAGTAGAATGTACATGAATGTACTGTATGTGCAGCTGTACAACAATTCATCAAACTTACTTTCTTTCTCAGAACATCCAGGGAAAATTCTGCCTCCTGACCACTGATGTTGCCACTTACCTTGGAGAGGGCTTAAGGGGCATTGGATCAAAGTTCCTCAGGTCGTCACAGATGCTAACCACATGCTCAGATTGTCCCACAATCTACATTGATGCTGACACGGTGAGTATTGCAGACAGAATTGACGGGACCTTGACAACAGCATGTTGGTTGGATTGGGAAATGGGATTTGTGTTGCAAGTCTAATGCACTGAACTCATTCATTGGTTTTTCCAGATCATGTCATATGGTCTCCTTGAAAAAATGAAGTTCAGTGCGCTGGAGCTGCAGGAGTACCTGGACACCTACAACACCAGAGAGGACTCTGCTGTATCGGTAACCAAACATCGACATTTATGGAGAAAAAAATATATACATATATTATTATTTTTTTCATGTAAAATGTGTGATGAACTAACTAAATATTCGCCATCTCTCTTCATTCCCTCTCCCTCTTCCCCCCACACCTTGTTTTTTGTTGTTGTTTTTTACTTCAGTGGCTGAGGAACTGTAAGGACACATTTCCCAGGTGCCCCGGTGACAGTGTGGTTAGCTGCCAGCCTGGAGACTCAGAGGAGAAGGTACAGGCAACTATGTAGGGTTTAGAGGCAAACAAACTCAACATATGAGTAACCTCAGCATCTTTGCTTTGTAATTCTAATTCTCTTTGCCTCACTGAGATTTCTGCTCTCTTTGCATGTTTGCAGTGTGTTATCTAGTTAGTTTCTTTTTTTTTCCCCCAGCCACCAAGCACTAAATTAAATATAAAGCTGCTGGGTTTTATACATTAACTAATTCTTGTTCCCTAACTGAATAGTCATAGTTTGTACTTCGCTTTGCATGTGTTGATTGATGCTTTGTCTTCCTCTCACCTCACTCTGATGCCCTAACATGCTCTCTCGCTGTCTAGCAAATGGAGTCTCTTGCAGTAAGTTCTCTTACAAGTTTCTTCACTTCACTACCTCTTGATAGACTGCTAGTCATGTTGTTGTGTGTTTGTAATACTTTGCATGCGGGTGTACATGTGGTGCTATTGTGTCTGCATGGTCTCTGCTACTGATGAAACTGACCCGCTTTCTTCTTTAATGTCTTCTAGCAATTGGAGCTTTGTCAGAGGCTCTACAAGCTGCATTTCCAGCTTCTCCTACTGTTCCAGTCCTACTGCTCGCTCATTGGTCAAGTTCATGCTGTCAGCTCTGTGCCTGAGGTGAGCAAAATCATAGCTCACAAAGACATCACACTGTTCAGGGTGTCAACAAAGAAAATAGAAAACCACCAAGGCAGAGGCTCACTGGCTGTAAATATAACAAAAACACAACTAACAACTATTCCTCAAAACGGAAACAAACAAAATTAATTATACTATATTATATTTATATTTACAGCAGAATACTGGCCGGATTGACCCAACCCTCGTACACAAAGGCTTAAAGAGCTCTAAAGCCCACACATACTTTCAACATTAGATTTACAGAATACAAGACACAATATGTCTCCACTCAAATGTAAACATACATGTACCTCGCATAGACCCACTTCTACATCAAAGCAGTGGAAAACAAAACAAAATAATCATACAAAAGATCCAACAAAGTAGGAGCCGTGCGGCCCCATTAACTCCGTGCAGAATGCTTCTCTTATCGCCAAACCAGAAGACGCCATGGACCTGCATACAGCTGCACTACATTTTTTCACATTAGCCGCGTGTTCAGTATACTACACACTGCGTGCCGGCTTTCACAGAGGAGACAAAAGTCTCCGAAAGTAAATCTTGAGTAGTATATCAAATGATACAAACATTCCTTCTGTAACACACTCAACCACCATCTGTTTCCTTCCGACGTCCTAGCTTCTGAACATGTCTCGAGAGCTCACTGATCTGAAGACCAGCCTGCAGGTGGCTGAGGCGGCGGTAGCCAGTGACCTGGAACACAAACACTTGGCCCACACTCGATCACACGCCACCCTGGTGGCAGCCATGGTCGTGCCCAGCTTCCCCACCTCGGAGGTAGCTGTGCAGGCCATACTAGAGTGCCTTAAAAACCATGAGTTCACCAAAGCTGTGCGCTACATCCAGGAGTGCAGGTGAGTGGCAATTCTCTCAAAACCGTTGCCAGATGACATCAACAACCAGTAGTTTGTGCTTATATTTAATATCCTGAAACATCAGTTAGAAATATAGTGAAAACGGTCTTGAATCTAGTGCTTTTGAAGTGTTTGCAGTAGTAGCAATGCATCTGCAGGCAAATCCATCGCACATATTATGTAGTATAAGAAGATATTGGATACATTGTGTTTAAGCGTTGCTTTATATAGCTGCAACACTGACAGCTGTATTTGATGCCCAACATACATCAACATGACCTCACCACCTCTTTTTGCAGTACCCTACATAATGCATCAGCCGTCATCCAGAAAATGTACTGAACACGCTGTCATACGTGCACACACAACCTATAGTGTTTCCTTCACATGCACACAAAGCACTCTGCTCTCTTTTAAATCCACCTATCACGCCTTCTTCTTTATCTTGTTTGCAGGAGGCAGTGGCCCAGCGGCGTGTTTGGTGGCAGCTCAGAGAGCGAGGTCCAGACACTGCTCAACGTCTACTTTCGCCACCAGACGCTGGGCCAGACGGGCACCATCGCCCTGGTTGGTTCCCGCCAGGACCTCAGCCTGATCTGCTCCAAGCTGCTGGAGCTCAACGGGGAGATCCGCGAAATGATCCGCCGCGCCCAGGGTTACCGGGTCGTCACAACCTACCTCCCCGACTCCAGCGCCTCCGGGACCAGCCTCTGACACGAGCTCAGGAGCCCCCCACCCCCTCCTTCCCCACCCTTGCCTCCCCCGTCCCTGCAAACATTGACGCTTCCAAAATCATCTCCAAATCCCTTCTCATCTCAGCCTGCTCTTACAGAGGAGGCCCAGCACCCACATACCTGGCCCCTGCCTCCTCCTGTGTACCTGCTGCCCCGGCTGCACAGCAACAGACAGATACCTGCCTACCGTCCTGCCCAACACCAAAACCATATTTAGATCATGACCCAAACATTTCTCTGCTCTCCTCATCCACATCCACTGTAGACTCTGATACCGCCTTATTTGATTTTCCCAAACCCCCAGACTTGTTCTCATCGCATAGCGGCTCAAACGCACCAGGCCAACCAGATTTTACAATGCCGCACACACAAGAACCAAGGAGGAGTTATCTCAATAAGAACACTAACCTTTATTATCCTATCAGAGGACATTCATCACACAGTTCACCACTGTTACATAGACACAAAAGCAAACACCTGGTAGTATCTCGTACGTCGAGCATGCTCCAGACTGTAGCCTCAGAACCCACTTTGCTCACGCACTCGGAGACAAACGCATCTCCCGATCCCCCTCGGGGTTTACATCTCCCCCATTTCCCCCGCTCTCCATACAAACACTCAAGTACATCCCCAATTGTACACCCGGGCCATGACACAGTGTTAACCCATGGCCCTGCCGCGTCTTCATCCCTTCTCCCTCCCCCTCCTCCCTGCCCCACCGTACCAGGAGAGGCTGCGGCATGGGGTTGCTGCTGTTCCCTCGGTGGAGCTGCTACGCCCTTATCTCGCTACCTTGGGAAGGTGGGGCACGCCGCCCTGCCCCTATTAAAAGTAGGGGGGCTCCTGAATGCTGAACCGTCGGACGTCCAGACCTAAGACATAAACTTAACATGCCAGAGGACCTAAAGAGCTTAGACTTCTATGAATCCTGAATGAAACCAACTATCCCTGAGAAACAATCAGATCTTTATATCTGAAAAGGAGAAGATGACATCCCAGAGATACTTTTAGATTTTACACTTTAAGAAACATTGAATCATGTCCCAGACATACTGGAATCACTGAAGCGACTAGATGCTACAGACTGCTGCCTGCTGATAAAGATGACCTGATGTGATTCTATCCAAACGCTAGGGCTACTAGCACTAAATCTATTCTGCACCTGAGGACCTGTGAAGGCTTTTAGCTTTGAGTTCTAACTTGATAACTTGATGGAACTGATTGACTGCCTCCGTCAAAAAGGGCGTAGTTTGCTGTTAGTATTGCCAGAGACAGTGAGGAAACTACCCGTGACACTACGTAACATCACTGGTAAAGTTTTCGCTATTGCACTAAATGGAATTTTGGTATTAGTTTTTAAAAAGATGTTACAGAAAGGAGGATATGGTTCTGTTTTTTGTCACTGTGAGAGAAAAGGCTGTCACTTTCACTGAGGAGGAGAAGCCAAAAGCTGGAATAATTTATCTCTCCTGTTGTGTCTACTGTTTCGAGACCTCCTTTGGAGGAAATTGTGCAATGCATGACCCAGATGAATGCTTTTCACTGTACTAGTGTCCCTTTTGCTCCCTGAAAGTCTGACCTCTCCAGGCTGACTGAAAGACTGATCGACAAAGCGCGGAAGCATAATATTCAAGCGTTTCTCCTCATGCTGCCCTCGCTCTGTTTATATTCTGTATCAGTGAACCAGCTCGTCTCCCAACTACTGTAAACATTGGTGCACTAATCATGCCATTATCTGTGCACTCCTCTGTGGCAAGTTGTAGCATCATTAGTGAGTGTACATGCTGTATATTTCTCACTGTCCTACACTGCAACACGTTGACCTTGAGTTCACATGCTAGGAGGATGGTGCATGTACACACTCAAATATTTTTGTCTCTGTATACTATTAATAGTTATGGGCATACAACCATTGTAGCTTATGTTTGTGTGTGGTTCGTAGTTACCTTACACGTAAGGGAAATGCTGACATTCAGCACTCATTGTCGTTCAAAACAAACCCTGCGCTACTACTGAAGTCCAACACTTCCGTCAGCCCTTTTTGTGACCCCCTCCATTTGCTGTACAAATATCTTTTTCCTATTTATATCTGATCAGCTATAAATCACTCATTTGACTTAGGTTTTATATTGATGTTTATTCTCTCAAATCAAACTGCCATGCATGACTCTTCTGTGTACTGTATGGAGTGTTTGACATATTTATTAACAAATCATATTTTATCTGAAAGATATGTTTGTATGAGGTACAAAAGGGAGCTTTAAGCTCATGCGGGTATGTTTTTTTCTTTCCTGCGTGTGGGAGAACGTGTGTGTGCATGCCAAACAAGAAATTGCACATTTTTAAAGCTTTTTAGATCAAGACTAGTCTTTTTTTTTTTTTTCACCTTGTAAATACTTTTACAGCCTTTGTGAAGTTGTTTGAGTTGATGCTCTGTACAAGTCTGTCAAAGTAAAAGACATCAAGTTATTTCTTCTGCATTTCACTTAAAACCTTTAGATTGCGCACACACCGTCTCTTGACACTACAGTAATGAACACAATCTTTGGGGCTCACTCAGTATTTTTTTAGTTCAGGATATATTATGCATAAAGTTGCATGCATTCAAGCAGCATGAGTCAAACTGAGCCTTTAGCGCCATCAAAAATATTGTGCCAAGTTATAAAAGATTAAGGTTTTAAATTAAAGTGAAAATTCAATATAATATAGAAGAATTTCTCAACTTGACATGCAATTTCTTTATTTCATAAATGTTATTTCTTTTTACAAAAATAGTTTCCATATTTAAGTTAAGCTCCAGGATTGATGAAGGGAAACAGATAACCCTTTTGAAAAGTTGCTTCAAATTAACAACGAAGACAGATACATTTTCTCGCTGGCAGGAACATTATGAATCTCTCTTCTGTCCTTAAGTGGAGGCAACTTCCATTCGTGACACGTACTGGATGTCTGCTGAGAAACGGGAGAACCCAGACCAGAGCGAGCATGCAAGGCCGTTCAGACAATATATGTGAAGCTGTAGGTGGCGTCACAAGACAGCCTCATGCCCTTGCAGCGACAACAAAGGTCCTGGCGGTGAGGCCTCTTCATGTTAATGTGCCTCTGCTTCTTCTCACAGCTGCAGCAAGTTTGAGAGCAGCCCTGAGACAGAGGGGACGAGACTGTTAGCGACTGGAGGAAGCAAGAGAAGCGCAAGCATTCAGAGGATCCTTCTGACTCATGCTCTGGTTTTAAAGAAACTGAAAAAAATTTATGGCTTTATAGAACCAAGTAAATGTACCTGGCAGAGGATGGACTCCACTCTGTAGGGGTTAAAGCCCACCTGACACGTCCGGCAGAGCTGCTTGTAGTAAACCTGACCATAAAAACATTATTAGCATTATTGTTATTTTAAATGCAGGTTTTGCCAGGCATAAATGTGCATACTCAACCATACATTACAGTAAGCAACAAGCCACTTACCTTATTGGTTCCAGAGATGCACCACACATAAGCACTCTCCCACCGGATGTTGCATTTTTTGCAGTGGAAAAAGCCATACCTCTGCTCCAGGAACTAACAAATACAAATTCATATTTAGTTGGAACAAAGGCTCAATCACAAACTGCCTATTGTGAAATATATCAATGTATTCATTAATTTCTCACACTGCAATTTTTAAGTATATATTTTTAGATAATTTTGAGCTCCTATTTTACAGTAGCCTACTTTAATGTTGTATCGGCTTGTTTCTTTTATATCTTGACGTAATACCTTTTGTGTCTTATTTGAAAACACTTTGAATTCCCTTGTTGAAAGAGGCTATAAAAAGCCTTACCTTGTGCCATTTATATTTTCTAAAGCACAGGATGAACAACCATGATAGGGATAAGGTGAGTCTTTATTACCCGATAGTGCACTGGATGCCCTTAAGAGGGTCCTTGTGTCAAATATAATCTGATCCTTAATTCTTTAGGTTTTGTGAATGTAAATTTCTGAATTCATATATTTTATAAAGTTACCACACATCATTTATTGGCCCATGTGTAAAATGACTAAACGTACAGACAGTTTGGGGAAGACTTGGTCTTAAGTCTTAATAAGGTTCCTAGCTGAGTTTACTCAAAGTGAAACGTGTGAAAGCAACTCCTCCGGGTTTCCTGTCAGAGACGCACCTGAAAGTTGCTCCCCTTTAACGACCTGTGGAAAGTCGTCTTGAAGTCCCGCGCCGTGTCCTCGCCCCTGTGATCCGTCTCGCCGTCCTTGTCAGACGCGGCTTGTTCGGCGGCTTCAGCCTCTCCTTCGCTTCCATCGTCCTCGAGTTGCTTCATGAAGCTCCGGCGGTCAAACACCGGCGAGTAGACAGAAACGGGCCTCGGGAAGCGCGGCGTGCTGAGCGGCGGCGTGTCGCAGAGCTCCGGGCTCCTGCATGGCGACTTTGGGGACACGTCTCGGTCGCCCTCCACGCAGAACAGCGTTTTGGGGCCCAGCGAGCACTGCACGCTTTTATCCACTTTGGCGTTTACTTGCACGCCGCAGTCCCTGGTGTTTGCCTTCTTGAGTAAAGGGGGTAAGCTGTGGTTGACCTGGGACAGGATGGCCTTGCAGAGCTCCAGGTAGTTGAGGCCCTGGGGGATCATGAAGCGGCCCTCTCGCTTCCCCCAGCTGCCGTCCTGCGCTGGGACCGCGCAGACGGTGTACGGTGGAAACGTGGACAGGAACCGCTCCATACCGGAGCCATGAAACCAGTCCAAGTGCTTCCAGCTGGGATTTAAGCAGTTGCCTTCTTGCAGTAGCTTACTAATTGGTTGATTGAGAACAGGGATGCGCATCCTCCAATTGAGCCGCCATGGACATAAATATGCATATTTATTTATATATTAAAAATGGTATGCCTATAGTGGTAGAAATGGATGAACCATAAACTGCCATTGACAAACACAGAGACACAACAAGTTCGTAATAGCTCTAAATTGTGTTTATCGGAAATAAGTAATGTTCATTCATATAATGCCGTGCATGTTAATATCCAATAATACCTGTAATTGTCATTTCAAGTGGATTTAATTCAAATATGTGTCTTCATATTGTTCACGGTTATGCTCTGTGTTATTTAAATGCAATTTACGTTGGTCCAGCCTGGAATTAGATTAAATCCACTGTTATTTAGTTAAATTCTCATTCAACAGCAAAGATTCACAAGCAATGTGCCCACTAATCTGTCATGGCCTACATCGAACAAATTCGACAATATGCTTTCAAGCTATCCTTTCACACGTATTACTCTCTGGTTAACTATGAATGTATCTCTCATCCTGCACCTGCAGATGTCGTGTTTTAGATTTGAGGGGTGCAACTCTGAAACGTTGTATTGGAGCTCCCCCTATAGTTCATATTGGGCAAAGACCCACAGCACGCTGCTGATCTTTTAGACATTCCTTTTACTTTTATCTTTAAACCAGTATAGCAAGACGGGTGTAGTGGCCTAAAATGTGGATTTTGCATGAGAATTAGCAATGAAGAGTATAATTAAAGTAAAAGCACCTAAGCTACAAGAGGAACAGATGTTCTTACATGGAAACGTGGCATATTAATGAATAAGTTAGCAGTGAAAGGAAAGGGGGATAATGACAGGCTCCATAGCACTATCTGAGAAAAGGCTATAAATAGACGCATTGACTTCTTAAAATGCCCTTTAATAGACATGGATACTTTCTGATATGAATAGCATTATGGAGATGCAGCTAAATTGATCGTAAATAAAGTTTACTCGGAAGGAACATGAATATTATACTAATGAGACTATTAGTGTGACCAATCCCATTTATGAGATCATTTCCATATCAAAAAGAAAAGATCATTTTAAACACAGCCCGTTGCTGCGGAAAGGCCTATCTTTTAATTTAGAGCCAATGCTCCTTATTTTGCAGCCAGATTGGACTGCAATGTAAAAGCTGGGCTACTTAACACAAAGTAACTAATATTTTACAAACAACTATAACTATTCACTTTCTGAGCAGCATTGGGTAAACAAAACCCTCTTAACGTATGTTAATCTCTCTAAAAAAAATCTGTAATATATTTTTCATGAAAACATATCAATGTTAGAAAATCAATTCTAATTACGTTACACTTTAGCTAACTGTCCGCTAAGTAATATTTGTGATGGATAGTCAATGTTCTTAAATAAATAAATAAAGACGGATAATTATAGGTTCTTCGAGGATAATACGGGCACCACTTAAAGACCTACATACACTCGCCCTATAGATGGCGCTGCACACTCACACATCGTTTGTACCCACGGGCACAGAATCCACACATATTGGCGCCATTTTGGAGCTAGGAGGGGGAAGAGAGCTGCAGAGGAGGACGCGATTGATCACAATTCACCGTAACAGGTAATACAATGCACAAACAAGCTAAATGTTTTTGATTGAAAGGTAGGAATATTTTCCAAGTGCTATTGCGAACAATGAGGTGCGGCCCAGGATTAATCCGCGAGAGTAGCCAGGTCTCCAGCGCTAAAAAGGCGGAGCGCAGCCCGCCTCGCTCGCCTGTGTTCTCGGCAGCCGCGTCCGATTCACAACGCTGGCTGACCTGGTCCTGCGGCGCATAACGGTTAGCTAGTGACATATTAGCCGGTTTGCTATCTTAAATGCCCCCAGCGGCACGAGCCAACAACGACTCCACTCGGCTGTTTGACCGGGGTCGGTGTATTTATAACGATATAACGGGGTGTTTTGTTCAGCGTAACGTTACTACATGTCCGCCCTCTTGCCACTGAGGTTGCTGCTGCTAACGTTAGCTCGGTTACGCTAGTCGGTGTTGTCGCCAGCGAGATAACGGCTAACGTTAGCTAGAGGCAGCTCACTAGATTAGCCACGGTCAACATAACGGCAACAAGGCAGTCTTGCTTTAGTATAGTCCCTGGCTTTAGTATAGTCCCTGGCTTTACTATACTCCCTGACTTTACTATAGTCCCCTGCTTTACTAGGGTCTCTATCGTTATCATAGTCGTCTGGCTTTACATAGTCCACCATAGTCCCTGGCTTTTCCCTTTGCTAAAATATTGTCTTTGTGACTGCTTATTATAAGATAACCGTTTGTACAAGGCACTACTTTAATTGACTGCAGACGTCGTCTCGCAGCGTTAATACTTTATTTAGTGGTTAGTCGGCTCCATAATTGATATATTTACCAGATATCGGAGGGATATTTTACTCTTTCTGATGATGACGGCATCAAACCTAATCTCGTGCACGTTATTGTTTTTAATATTGGCAAAAGAAGAAAAAGAGTAGCGACATTAGACGCCACCAAGACAGGGAGAATTATGAAATTGGACACGCAGCATGTTGTTTCATAAAACTGAGGGCACTAGACTTCGGACAGTCACTTCCAGGGTGCTCTACGTTTGACAGCTATCAGCCTGTGATTGTTGACTCGTTTCACCATCAACACCTTGAATTGTTCAACGACTCACAGGTTGTTAGAAGTCTCTGTAATATCTGATTCTAATGCCATGCGATTGTTATTAGAAAGTCCCATTGGGTTTTGTCTATAACACTTAAAATATGTTCAAGTACTGTTCAAGATTACTTTCCTATAAAGCCAATATGGACTGTTGTGTATTGATTTGGGGTTACATTACCAAATACAATTATAGCGTTTTAGCTTGTACATTTATTATTGATAATTATAGTTTTAGAATGGCTATTTACAAAAGCACACAGGCTAGTGTTTCATCAGAAATCATGTTGTAGCATTTCTGGTGAGTTATTTACTGGGGGAGTTATTTGTTTGATCCTTCTTTTAGACCTCATGCTGGCTGCAGCCGTTCAACTTTCAAAAGAAAAAATTAACAAAATTATGATTGGTCCGCAAAGCCACATTTTGAAGTCTAGTTTGTTTCTCTGAGATGATTTGCTTGTGTTGAATGGATACAGAGGGAGAAACATGTCTGCACTACCTAATAACATGAGACATGTCATTCTCATATATGAAGGTTTACTCCAACCCTGTCTCATTCTCAAAACCTTTGGACTACTTTCAAACCCTCGTTCTCTGCTTCGTTGTTGTTTCTGGCCGGTGGCCTTCACTGGTTCCGATTTGGCAGAGACATGCTCTGTTCAGAAAATGTCTATTTCATTTAATTTGGGGGGAAACTAAACTCTTTCATAGTGCTTCCCCGTTCAGCCAGTTTCCATCGCTTTGTATCTGTGAGTGCCCAATCTGGAGGTTGTTGAGTTCACACTTATAACCAGCTGGTGTCCAGTCCTCCTAATTCCGTTTGCTGACAGTCACTCTCTTCCCTGTAATCACCCACAGGGTTAAAACAAAGGAGGTCTGTGTCAAGGTTCAGATTAGTTTAGGAGAGCTGATCTGAGTATTCATATTTCTGCTGGCAGCTGTGTCAAAGGGGTAAAGTAGTGAGAGCATTATCAGCAGACCAATAGGAAACCCCTTAGTGGGGGAATACATGTGTTTCAAAGTGAAATATTCTCTGCTGGATGGCACCCAGACAGACCCCCAGGTTGAGAGATACTCTACTCTGATTGGCTGCCAGAGCTCTGTGTGGTAGACTAAGATGTACTCAAATTTGGCAGCAGCTGTGGGGTGGAAAAGAAGGTCAGAATCAAACAATTTGGCAGCCTGCCAGTGTCCAGTGTGTGCGCGTTTTTGGCCCTGCTTGCATTTCTGTGCGTGTCTGTTTTATAAAAGCTCAAGTGCAGCCGTAGAAAATTGTTTGGTTGTTATTCAAAATTGAGTTTTGTGGTCTGGACTCTAAATCAAACCTAGCACTTTTGTCAAACGGCAGACCTACTTGTCCGGCTTCATAATAATCAAATCTCCTTCAGTGGAGAAAGCAGCGTATTTTGTGAGAAGTAGAAAACAATACTTAGTAACAGAAGAAATGGTATCTGTCAATTCATTTAATGCTTTTAGTAACGGTATATATGCAGTTTTTTTTTTTTTTTTTAAAGGTAGTATAAGCTTGTTTTACTGAGTCCCCTGGGAAAGGTGGTTGTTGTGGAATGAGATATTGGAGCTCACAAAGAAAACATACCACATACCAGAAGCCTGGGGTGTACCACATTCAGTCAACTCTGATACTTAACCAGTAAAACCAGATAGGACCGGGAAAGGACTCTGGACCAGACTGTTCAATAGCTGTCTTTTCATTTTCGTGACTTTCTGTCCATCTGTCATGCAGAATATGTCAGACACCATGTCATTTGGTGCTGTTTTTGTAATGTTTTTTTGTTTTTTTATCTCTATGCAATTTGACCAATTACTCTTTAACTGCATTATACTGCAGTTATATCGCATGCCGGATCAACGCTTTTGGTCAAACTGGGAGATGTTTGTTATTAATTAAAATTGAACAAGGCTGCTGGTCGTGGAGTGCTTGTTTGTTACTTGTTTGAAATAGTAGAAAACGGCTTGCACATGCCTGTATAAACAAGGTGCAGATTAGATTTTGTATTTATTGACATACTGAGTATTCAGTGTTATGATAGGATAACAGAAACTTAAAATGAAGGAGGGCTACAACTACGTATTACTTTCCTTATCGCATAATCTGCAAATTCACGTTTTGATTAATTGTTTTGTTTATAAAATATAAAAATAGTGGCAAATACTGGTGACATCTTCTGATGTGAGACAAACAGCCCCAAATACACACACACACACACACACACACACACACACACACACACACACACACACACACACACACTACAGTTATTTATCGTTACTGAGGTGGCTGGCGTTTTTATGATACGGGCAAGTATGATGACACAAAGAAATATAACACACTAATACTTTAGTTTATACAATGTTAAACTGTTCACCAGTTTCCAAAGCCAACCTGCTTGTTTTATCTGACCAACAGACCAAAATCCAACAGTATTCAGTTTACTGCCTTATTTATTTACTTAGTTTGAATTACTGATTTAAAACCTAACAATGTATTGTTTAAACAAGAAAATAATTGGCAGTGTAACTGATGATTGTTGTTTGTTGCAGCCGTTTGTTGAAAGAGCCTATTGGTTTGACATGACACGATCAGCTGTGACTCAGGGTTCAGAGCTGGCCGTCCACTAACCACAGGGTTGACGCTCAATGCGCTCCTCCCATCCACGTGTTGAAGTGGGCCCGGCACTGAACCTTGCTGGTGCCTCGCGCGGTAGCTTGCTGCCACCGTGAGTGAATGAATGGGAGGCAAATTGTAAAGTGCTTTGGATAAAGTTGCATATAACTTGAACCATTTCAGATATTTTCTTTTGGTTTTCACATAGTGGGTTTATTTAATTACAAAAACACTGCAGTACTTTGGTTTCACACAGTGTTTCTTTGGCTGAGTACAGTCCCAATAATAAGACAACAGAAAGTTTATATTTGGCCATTCAAGAAGTATTGTTAGGGGCAGCTTATATTATGGTGGTGGGCAATATATTGAATTCATTCAGTTATTTTTATAATTTGTGAAATTTCTAAATTGTGAGTTTTCACAACGTGTATAAACATGTTATTAACAGTCAATATAAATAAGTCAATAAACAACTGATGAAAATGGTAAACTACTAGTAAAACCGACCAAGACATATGTTGACGCTGGAGGGAAGTTGTTTTGGTTAATTGCGCTATTTCTCAGGCTGTGACTGAGGCGCTATGTTTGAGACCTTTTTTTCATTGTAGTCTTCTAATTCATTGATTGCAAAATGTCAGACTTTGTTATACTCAAAACCCCTGGGACAGCCTTGCTGCTTTAATTAATGCACTGCTGTAATAAATGCTTTAGATATTTTTTTGAACCCCCTTTTTAAAGTATTACATATTTTTTATCATTGCATGCGGAGTTCACCATGCAGACTTTTGTAGACTGAGCCAGGTTTTAATTTGTCTAACATAGTTGAGATATAGAAAGTAAAATGGATAATTTTTTTCTGCCTTTTTAATATCTTAATGGAGAAAAAGCAGTGGCAAGGTGAAACAGATCAGTTCAGTAGCGTTGCCAAAAGGCAGTGTAAAATGCAGCATAGCAAATCTGTCCGTGTACTAAATTGAAAGTCAAAGCACATTCTGTATCATGTGATTGTCCTAAACATGAATTGGGTGTAATCTTTGACTGACAGACTAGTGGCAATGGTAATGAAATGGGGAGCATAATGGCCGCAGCAGCTTGCAGTGAAATGTCGGCTTGCTCTTTGAATGCAGCAATTTCATCCCTGATTCAGCTTGTAGAAAGCTATTTCTGTGTCCTTGCTGACTATTTCAGAAGTCTCTTCTGCAGCTTTCTTTCGAAGCTTTGAAGTATTATAAAGATTTGCCTCCTCCGGTCCCAAATAGTTAACATTGTGCACTGTTTGGTTCTTTCTTTATTTGGGGTTAAGGTTCAGCAATTCTTCAAGGTTTTAAGTTTTTAGTCACTCAGTCTGTGTTCTCTGTTTCATCTTCAACGGTACTTTCTCTTTCCTCAGGCAGTGAAGAGCTAAAGAGAATGGCTCACTCTAAAGCTCGAGTCACAGATGGGAAGGTGACCTACCCTCCGGGGGTCAAGGAGATCTCTGACAAAATCTCCAAAGAGGAAATGGTCCGCAGGCTCAAGGTCAGTGTCTGCTGCTGCAGCATCTCCTCTATTCACTCTGTGGTCTCACAGATCATGGGGAAACTGTCAGGCATCTCAATATAATGTTGTCATATCACTGAAGGCATGATGGTATCATTTGTTTGACAACAGACAGGATTCTTTAAGTGTTTGTTTAAGTAATTAGTCGTAATATTTAAGATTTGTTAATATATTTAAATGTTGTTTTTTTTACTTTATTGAAAGATTTAATAAAAGTTAGATGTCACTTATTAAATGAATTTGTACAGAGGGACTTTGAACCTCATTGTCTTGGATTGATTGCACACTTGAGTTAGTTGAAATCTCACCAAGCTATTTAGTAAACTGAGTCACTAACCTGCGGCACCTTCTCCTCCCACATAAAATCCCCCCCACCCCTGTTCCAGATGGTTGTAAAGACCTTCATGGACATGGACCAGGACTCCGAGGAAGAGAAGGAGCTGTACCTGAACCTGGCCCTCCACCTGGCCTCAGACTTCTTCCTCAAACACCCAGACAAGGACGTGCGTCTCCTGGTGGCTTGCTGTCTGGCAGACATATTCAGGATTTACGCCCCAGAGGCGCCCTACACCTCCCCCGATAAACTCAAGGTACAGTGGTGAAGGTTTTGCTCAGGCAAATAAAATACTGCAAATTTACATCCCTGCGCTCCACCAGGTTTACTCAATGTTTTAAATTGCACAACTTGTTGCATCTCACTTAACTGACAAACTGCTTTTGTATGTTTTAGGAAGTTGGCTGAAAATAGCTGAAATGTATATACTTATAAGTAAAGCTTATCTCTGTCTGTGTGTGTGTGTGGTGCATTTACATGTCTGTTTCTTTCATGTCCAGGACATTTTTATGTTCATCACAAGACAGCTCAAAGGACTGGAGGACACTAAAAGCGCCCAGTTCAACAGATACTTCTATCTGCTTGAGGTACGTGACTGTGTATGGATCAGTAGTACGGTTGGGGTAGGAGCCCTGTTTAACACATTTTAATCCAGTATTGAAAAAAATACGTAAAAAAATAATGATAATCTGATGTCTCCTGATTCCTGCATTGCTGCACGAGTCGGGTTGTGTTGTGTGTGTGCGGTTAAAATCTCTGCTCCAGCGAATCACGCTACACGTGTTTGTTTTGCGATGAGTCAGTTTTACTAACTGAGGAGGACTGTCGGAGGGGCTGTCGTTCTCACTTTTTACTAACTAGGCTACATTATGCATCAATAATTATAATCCTATGATATAGGTCTACCCTTGAAATGTTACTTTTGGTACGTTAGGAATATTTTTATGCCAATACTTTCAGACTTTTACTAAAGTAACATTATGTATACATCACTTTTACTTGTAACGAGTATTTTCACTTTGCTCTAGTAAACGATGTAATCACAAACACATTAGCAAAGCATAGTAAACGGGTCGGGTGGGTTGCTGACATTGCTGTAGATTGTGCACTGAGGTCTGCACTGGTTAACAGTCGCTCAGGGAACACGGGGCCCAGCACTCCCCACAGGGAGAGAGTGTGTAAATGGCACTACAGTTCACGGTCCCGGGAAGCTGGGAAGTCCTGGCGAAGGGTGTTGTAAAGCTGTCGTGGCCAAAGCCGTGAGCCATTTTCCCTTTCTGGGCCAAACTACAGCAGCTCACTGCGCACAGAGAGCCAGCCCCTCGAGTGTAAAAATATTTTCGGTTCATTATAAAACTGTGGAAGTACAAAATAGACTGCCAGAGTCTATGTAATTAATGGGAAACACTGAGAGAACACTGTTCATCGCCATATTAGAATGATTCTGATTTCATAATCGTAAAACTCTGAATAAGTGACAACTCTTATATCGTGTCATCTCTCGTGTGAAGTGTAGATTAAATGTATCTGGCGCAGTGAAATAACAAGTGTAGCCTTCTTACTTTGTAAACTGCATTTTTCACGAGCAAATATAATGGATCCAGCCAGTGATATTCATACCTGGTGAAAATGACAGCACTGGCTATAATGAGAAGTTCACGACCCTACATGTTTTCTACATTGCTAATAGAAATAACTTTGAGAGATTAAAGCCTTTTTTTTTGGGGGGGAAATGTTGGTAGATACATAACATGGTAAACATGCATTTCAACTGACATTTCCCTCTTTTTCTTGACATATACAAACATACAACATACCCTCCCACCCACCCCTCCCACTGGTACACCCACCTAGAGTATAGGAAAATAAATACATAAAAATAAATAAAAAGGAGGTCACCTCATTTCGCCGAGCCAGACGTCTGCACACATACACGCACCTAAACACACATATCTCTGGTACATCTGAACATAAACACCCCTGCTTCACTCTGCACATCAAACAGTCATCACATCATGCAGTCATATCCACAAACTGGTTGACAGCAGTTCTGGCCAGTAGGCAGAAACCAGAGCGCCCAAATTATCGCCGATCCAACAATCAGATTAAAACATGAAAAAAATAAAAAAGGGGTTATGTCTATTGTGTGCCTAATATTTAGGGATTATACCAAAAGATACTGCTAGAGGGAATCAGGCATAGTTTTGAGTTTACCCAAGTATGTCAGAACCGGGTCCCAGGTGGAAAAGAATTAGTTCCTTGACCCCCTCAGCGAGTATTTAATTTTCTCTAGATGGATGAATTGCATCAGGTCACCAAACCACACAGATGTCTTGGGTGGGTTTGTTGATTTCCAGTGCAACAATATTCTTCTACGTGCAAGAAGTGTCATAAACGCCATGATGTTTTTGTGTTTTTTTGTTATTGTGCAGTGTTGTCTGTCTGTGACACCAAATATAGCTGAAGTTGCGTTGGGTTGGAGATCAATAATAAGAGCCTCAGAAAGTGTTTTAAAGATCGTACACCAGTAAGATGTCAAAGCAGGGCATGACCAGAACATATGAGTTAAGTTGGCTGGGGTGTGGTGGCATCTGCTACAACTAGCATCCGAGTTGGGGTATATCTTAGCTAATCTTGCTTTTGAAAAATGAGCTCGATGCAGAACTTTGAATTGGATTTTGCCGAGTTTTGCACAAGAAAAGCCTTTTTAAAATCAGGGCTTATTGTGAAAAGTCTGTCTTTTACTGCTAGTATAATGTTCACAATGTAGCCGTGAAGAAGATATTTTGGGGTTGAAAACTAAACAGTGTTTTGTCTGCCCCTCTCTGCTCAAGAATATGTTTCGTTTGCGCTTCACCGTGCAGAGTTTGTCACGTCAAGGCTGTTTTTGTGTCAGGCGTGTATGTACAAGCTTGATTTTTGACATTAGCTAGCCATTGTTACAGTTTGGAAGCCAATCGTGGTCCAACATGGAACTAAAACGAGACGCTTGAAGCCTCCAGAACACAAACACTGAGAATGGACTTTTCAGTGAAGTAGGAGACTGAGACAACTTGTGTCCAATATAGTCTTAATTGTTATAAATGGGGTAGACCATTTTTTGAGCTGTGGATATTCAAAGGTTTGACTCGACCTGTAGCGCCGTGAGTGGAGGAGAGCTTTAACCTGTCGGTTTGTAGGCAACATGGGCTCATGTCATTTAAGCAGCAAAAATTCCTCCAACGCTCAGAGGCTTCCCCGACTTCTTTTTTTCTTCCCCTATCAAAATGCGTATTGATGAGTCCACAAGTGCTGTTTTATGCGTTGGTTGTGTAGACGTATCTCAAAGTCAAATTTGCCTGAACAATCTAAACGGCAGCGTTTTGAGGTTGCGCTCTCCTCACATTACGCACTGTGTGTGTGTGTGTGTGTGTGTGTGTGTGTGTGTGTGTGTGTGTGTGTGTGTGTGTGTGTGTGTGTGTGTGTGTGTGTGTGTGTGTGTGTGTGTGTGTGTGTGTGTGTGTGTGTGCGAGTGTGCGAGTGTGTGTGTGTGTGTGTGTGTGTGCGAGTGTGCGAGTGTGAGAGAGAGAGAGAGAGATGCAGGAGGCTTCAGTTCTTTTGTCCTGACCGTTGCATCGGCGATTGCGGCTCTGTCTCCATGACGTGACTCTGGAAGGACTCAGCTAGACTTGTATCAATTCTCTGCTTAGATGGCTGGCATAACGCTACAACATGTCTTAGTTTAATTAAAGGCATTCATTCTTAAGGATTCTGTTATTTTAATATCTGAATACCAAAATGAAGTTGTTTAGTTTTAAGTGGAATGTAAACTTTAATTATTCTCAAAACGTAAACACCGTTTGTTTTCAAGGAAAAAACTGAAACTCACTGCACACTTCCTGCTCGGCACCAAACAGCCGACCGTCAGAGACTAGCTGGTGAACATAGTGGTGCATTTTAGCAGCTAAAGAGACGGATGTTTCCTTCAGGAGTTGGTGAAGACCAAACACTTGGCTAAAAGATAGTGAATGTTTCACTTTAATTCATCAGGTCGCCACAAATGCATCTCCAAACAATTGCTAATGTTGTTCTCTAAGTGCTGTATGTGTAATTACCCTCCTTCCTTACCACATTGTTCTTTCATCTTCCTAGTCTGGTGCCATTGTAAATTGTATTGTCACTAACATCCTGCCTCTTCTCTCCTTTTCTTCAGAACATAGCATGGGTGAAGTCTTACAATATTTGCTTTGAGCTTGAAGACAGCAATGAGATATTCACCCAGCTTTACAGAACACTCTTCCAGGTCATCAAGTAAGTCTTTTTTTTAATCAAAGCCCACCTCAGTGTGGTTGTTAATATCTGTGTCCATATTATTTGCTGTGGGGTTTGTGTGTCCATATTTTATTTTTCCCTTCCCACATAGCCTCCACTTTTTGTATGCAGCAGTCCTTAATGTCAGAAATGAGCCTTTGTAGGACCCTCTAACACCTCGGTCGGTCTCCTGCGACATCATTAAACGACACCGTTACACTCCAGTTGTTTGTCTTTGATTGCCCGCTCTCCTCTCCTCTTCCTTCTCACCCTGCTCTCAATTTCACTCTGCTGAACACAACCTTGTGGGCTGAGTTCTGCAGTGCAGAATTTGGCTCATTGCCATTGGAACACAATGATGGGTGTGTGTGTGTGTGTGTGTGTGTGTGTGTGTGTGTGTGTGTGTGTGTGTGTGTGTGTGTGTGTCAAGGTTGTGCCAACACAATGTTTTTTTGTTTTTTTTAAATCATATGGGGAGAATTTAAAGCGCTCTGCCTGAAATATTACAGTGAGCTTGAAGATGTAGGAGAGTGCAGCCCTCATGTTTGTTTGTGTGACACGGTGAATGGGAGGTAATGAGACTAGTAATGCCTGGCAGCTCTGAGGACAACAGTCGCTGAGATAAAAATCTAGGAAGCGTTACTTCCCGATGTAATGCAGCTCATTATGAGCAAGTACACCCACCCTCTGTGTGATCAGTGCACCGCAGTCTGTTTGTGTGAGGACCGTTTGTTTTCAACATGAGAGATTCAGCAATCGAAAAACACGAGGCCTACAAATTGCATGCTGTCAGCAAAGTAAATCTTAAAACGCTAAAAACTACCAAGGAATATCTGATATTTTGATTCAGCCAATTTTAAGTTGCCGCCTCAACATGAACCAGCATGCAATATTGTATTTTAAGTCATGCAATGATGACATCCATGGTCTTTGACCCTTCCCGCCTTGTTTCCCTAGCAACGGCCATAACCAGAAGGTGCACATGCATATGGTGGACCTGATGAGCTCCATCATCTGCGAGGGAGACACTGTATCGCAGGAGCTGTTGGACACCGTGTTGGTCAACCTGGTGCCTGCACACAAGGTATGTGCACAAAATAATGCACTTGTTCTCAACGTACACGATCACAAAGAACCGCACACGCACACGCACACGCACACGCACCTGCTCAGTAACTGACAGTCTGAGCTAATTTGTCAGTATATCATTTTCCATCCCCTGTAATTCAATGAGACCCCTGCAGGTGAAAAGAGGTAAAGCAGCTTTAGAGTCTGTGGATGTCTGTCGGGTACAAGCGTCCAAATGGGATTCTGCCGAGTGGAAAAACAAGAAATGATGGATTACACCCTTATTTTGGACATCATGTGTTGTTTTTGGGATCTGTCTGAACATGCTCTCTGACCTGCTTTTTTTTTATTCACCAACTGTTTTGTCTGTCTAGAATTTGAATAAACAAGCGTATGACCTGGCCAAAGCTCTGCTGAAGAGGACTGCTCAGGCTATTGAACCGTACATCACCAATGTAAGATTCAGTCTTTGACGGACTGTTTTTCTTTTTTGCTCTATTTATCACTTTCATATATGTGGCTGGATGGAGAATCTTTTTCCTGAATTAAACACTGGCTATATCCTGTAGTAGTCATAAACAAAACAAATCCTACAGCTCTACCTGATACTGTTGAAACGCTGCATTCTGTAGATTCAATGTTTGTCTCGCGTAGCCTCATGGGAAGAGCATGCCACCAGCACTGCCAGTGTAGTTGAACCAAGGCCAAGCATGCTAGAAATGTGTTGGCACTGCCAAGAGTCTTTATCTCTGGGCAAACGATGAAGCTAAGTGATAAGTTGGTCATTAAAATCAGCTGTTGAGCGTCAGACATTTGATGCATCCAAATATTTGTGCCGAGGCTCACATTGTATACATGCAGCTTCAGTGTCGTGAATTCAGATTAACTGAGGCTACTGGAATATGGAGGAGTAGTCTCACAGCTGGAGGACCCAGGTTTATGCAGAGCAGATGGGGGTTGAGTAAAACCCTGAATCCCGAACAGCTCAGGGATGCTGTTGTGTGCCTGACCTTTGACCCCCAGAGAGGAGGAGCCAGAAACAAGAGAACTGTGCAATGATCACAATGTCAATAAATCTTGTGTTCTTTGTTTCACATTCTTACTTTCTCCTGACAGCAAATTAAATCTGAGCGTTTCATGCACAGATATGCAGTTCCTCAAACATGCCTATTTACATTTTATTAATTTAAAAGGAGTCGATCGACAGAAAAGTCACCGCTTGATTTGCAGGATCTCTTTTCTTTTTAAATGTGTTGTGTTATCAGTAACCATTATTCCTCCCTCTGTGTCCTCTTCATCAGTTCTTCAACCAGGTGCTGATGCTGGGGAAGACCTCAGTCAGCGATCTGTCTGAACATGTTTTTGACCTCATCTTGGAGCTTTACAACATAGACAGCCACCTGCTGCTCTCGGTGCTGCCGCAGCTCGAGTTTAAACTCAAGGTAGTAAAAGAAATCGTGTGTGTGTGTGTTAGAGAGAGAGAGAGAGAGAGAGATATCATGTTTTTAGTATAATTGTTTAGTGCACCCTACTGCACTTTATTTGACAGATGCATATTGATGTCAATATTATGGTTATTAGATTTAGTTGTGATATAAAAAATTATAGAGATGGAAGTAGCAGCAATTCTTGGGTTAATATTATGAGTATATTCACACACTAGACCAAAAACCCAAATTCTGTAACCTATTACCCACAGAATTGAACAGTTTCACTTTCTCTGCAGGGTTGTTGATTCATATTAGAAAGATAGAGCAGTCAGCATAATGTTGCCTCTGCAGTGTCTCATAAAGGCCTCCCGCTGATGGATAACACTCATTAACTGTTCAGAGGGAGCGTAGATCACTGCCGTCTTCTCAAAATAATAGCTGCGATAAAATCTCTCCCCCACAGATTACACATTCTCCCTCTGTCTCTCTCTCATGCTCACTCACTCATTGTCTCACCACCACTTTTTCCATCTTTATCTCTTTGTTTTCTCTTCCCACTGTTTTTCTTCTTTCACCCTCTCTCCTTCCTACCACTTGTCTTCCTTTGTCTTTACTTCTCATCGTCTCAGCTGTTTCCTCTTTTTCACGGCTCATTCTAAAACAAGATTGATACCAAAGAAACTGCTGCCTTTTGTTTTATGAAAGTGGTAATGTTGCCAAGGTAATTGACTATGCTTGTCTGTCCATTCAACACAGCCACATTCTGTGCATAATATCTCTCTCTCTCCTTTGCTCTGTCTCTGCAGAGTAATGATAATGACGAAAGGCTGCAAGTGGTGAAGCTGCTGGCTAAGATGTTTGGAGCTAAGGACTCTGAGTTGGCTGCACAGAACAAACCTCTCTGGCAGTGTTACCTCGGCAGGTGGGTTACACTGTTGTGGCTATGGCAAGGGTTACAAAATGAGTTTTTGCAACATTAAATTATGGTTTCTTATTGTTGGTGGTTCATTTATGCAGAACAGGGTTGTTCAAAAATGTGTTTGTTGTAGTTTCCGACCATCATCACATTTGCTTCATGAAACAAAGTTTTACTTAATGCTCTTAAACAATCAATACCTCCTTGTAATTTGTTAAACGCACACTCCTTGATAGTTTTAGAAATAGTGTTTTTCTAGTTTCAGTTTTAAATTTGAGGTTTGTCTCTTGGTTAATAATTTTATTGCAATATAATCATTCAAATCTTACATTTGGTTTCCTGAGTTACAATGTGTGCATGCAGCAAATCCCTGCTGGGTTATTTATGTTTTTGCCGTGTGAAGTTGGAGATATTAACGGTAATTTATTTCCCCAAAAGGTTTAATGACATCCATGTGCCTATCAGGCTGGAGTGTGTGAAGTTTGCCAGTCATTGTCTCATGAACCACCCAGACTTGGCCAAAGACCTCACAGGTAAATCAGCTGAAGTGGTCTGACCTCTAAGCACATTCTCGGAAACCTGCTCATTTTGATCATCGTCCAGTTATTTTGCCACTATATGGATGTGATACCCCAACACTCACTTTACAAGCTCTTAATGATAAGTTACACACTTACTGTTGTTCCTTAAGAAATGTGCTATTTTGATATGATGAAGTAATTGCCAGATATTTGCTCTGTTAGAGATGTCTCGTTCTCTCACATCCTACTCATTTGTTCTTGCTTTCTTTCCCAGAATTCTTGAGGGTTCGATCACATGACCCAGAGGAGGCCATCCGCCATGATGTCATTGTGTCTATAGTAACTGCTGCCAAGAAAGACTTGTCTCTAGTGAATGATGCATTGCTCAATTTTGTAAAGGAGAGGACCTTGGACAAGAGAGTAAGTGGACAACTCTTTGTGTGATTGGACTCTGTTTGGTCTCATATTGTTTGTCATTGTGTTCTTTTAAAGGTCTGGGCAAAATGGCCACAAAAGAATCTTATCACAATATGAAATCGAGAAAGTACCCAAGATGTTTTACTTGCATGATAGCCAAACTCGCTTGTCCAAAAAAATATGTTGGCTTATTAAAAATAGATAGTTATTTTGACAATTGTACACAACAAAGGTCAAAAATTGTAAATGTCATATATATATATATATATATATATATATATATATATATATATATATATATATATATATATATATATATATATATATATATATATATATATATATATATATATATATATATATATATATATATATATATATATATATTGTAGTTCTCATTTAACTAGTTGTCATGATTGGTAATCGTCTTCCTTAATCTTGCCCTGTCCTCCTCCATCAGTGGCGTGTACGTAAGGAGGCCATGATGGGCCTGGCATCGATCTACAGGAAGTACTCTCTGCAGGGAGAGGGAGGGAGGGAGGCCTCTAAACAGATTTCCTGGATCAAAGACAAGTTGCTCCATATCTACTACCAAAACAGCATCGATGACAGGTTTGTGTGAATGTGTTCCTGGCCAATATAAAAGTAGAAAAGTTCAAATCCCTTTATGAATTTTAATGATACATTTAATACCTGGGGATAACAGTTAAAAAGGGAGAGCATTTAATTATGTTCCCTTAAAGATGCTGATTAGGATCGGCGAGCTCCTTTAATCAATCGCTCAACCACAGCTTTTGTGCCTAGAGCTATTGTTAAATAGCTTTGATTTCTTCTTCTTCTTGATTAATGTCTTGTTCCATGGATTACTAGACAATTGTAAATATTGACATTGCATTGATATATTTTATAGCAGACTTTGGCAGTCAGCCAAACACTTTTAACCCGTCTCAAATACAAACGGTAAAGTCAGGCGTTTATATCAGCCTTTCAGAATCCAAGAAGCCGAGGCTTCCCTCCAGACCTGAACAATTCTTTGTCACTGCAGTTTGACAATCATACGTACACCACCCACCGTAGCCTCAGGGCTCCATAATGTAGTGCCAGCTGTTTTCATATGCACTGGAAATATGTAGGACATGTTGTTTGAAAGCATTCGAGGAGCCAGACGGCACACTGCATTATCACTCGATACACTTATACCTGGAACATTTGGTGTGGTGTTGTTTCTCCAGATCCTGCAGTTCCTTACTGGGAATGTCCAAAGTCATTCTGCAAAACGTCACTGGCTGCAGAGATGAGCCATGTTGAGGCAAAGTAGGCACCTCAGAAAAATGCCTGAATGACAACTTCATGAAACAACATTTCCTCAAATGTAGAAATGTGCTGAACAGTGTGTGAGGGTGCGGTTATCCTTTGAATCACTCTGCTGCAGTGGAGCCGCTCAGCTGCCAACAGACACTTCCTGTTACAGTACAGACTTTTCCTGAGTGTGTAACTGTGTGAAGGCTAAATAGGGCAGTGTTGAAATACTTGTGCGTGCTCAGCAAAGTCTCTCTTAAACCTCTGAAATTGATTATCCAAAATTCAAAAAAATGCCCCATTTTTAATGTGAGGGTTGATCAAATGTGAGATTATACCGGAACCTCTGAGAAATCATATCAGTCTACTTGATTATATACTCTCTGATACGTTTGGTGACAAACTGCCAGTGAGTAACTGTTATCTAATTCATGCAATTATTTGATCAAATTTAAGAGGGAGCTTATGAATACCATATATTTTTTTGCCCCATCTTGTTTTTTTAAGGACTTTCCCAAATTTTCAACGGTACTTTGTCACGGGCCATCTAATTTCAGACCCTGGTCTAGATAATCCTATTAAACAAATCCAACGGTAGCTTAATGACTGTCAGGACTCTAAACTCAAACCAATGAATAGGAAACTTGAGTATCCGAGGATATTCTTCATTTAAATCAAAATGATTCCCTCCATATGCACAGGTTGCTGGTGGAGCGGGTCTTTGCCCAGTACATGGTCCCTCACAACCTGGAAACCACTGAGAGGATGAAGTGTCTTTACTACCTGTATGCCACCCTGGACACGAATGCTGTCAAGTAAGTATTTCTCACAAATATAAGATCAATGCAGCTGCCAAATACGACTTGCCTTTTTTCATTTAGTGTTTGCCTTGTAAAAAATGTTCAGGAAAAGATTGTAATGACGTAAGGAATATTACAGTACTGATGAAATTCAGTCCCTTTTTATTTACCTACTGTACTACTATGATTCCTCATCGGTTTCTATCTCCATCTGTTGACTCTTCTTCGCCTGTGCCTCTCAGAGCTTTGAACGAGATGTGGAAGTGCCAGAATCTGCTGAGGCACAACGTCAAAGACCTGCTGGACTTGGTCAAAAAACCTAAGGTAACTCTAACTGAAGCACACTACAAAAAAAGAAGATTTTTAATATACTCTTGTCTCATGTTTCTAAACTTTTTCTTTGTATTATTGTTTTTTTTTTTTTTATGTGTTTTTTTTTTTTTAGTCTGAAGCATCGAGCAAGGCCGTATTTGCCAAAGTCATGGTGATCACAAGTAAGGGATTTACACGCATATTAAACGAGTTTCTTTCAGAAACCATACATCTCGGTGTTTGAATTACCAACAGCCACAGGACCTTTCCACTTAGCATAGCTGAAGTAGAAGAAAATAATGAACACAACTTTTAATGACATTGCCAAAGCAGCCTGACCTAACTTTGTTTCAAATGTATTCATTGTAGACATAAGCTTTTAATACTGTGTGACTATAGAGAACCTGCCAGACCCGGGCAAGGCTCAGGACTTTGTGAAGAAGCTGGCTCAGGTCCTGGATGACGACGAGCGGATCAGAGATCAGTTGGAAACCTTGGTCAGCCCCTCATGCTCCTGCAAGCAAGCTGAAGTCTGTGTGGTGAGTATTGACATGTCTTTTATCAGTGTGGTCAATGCTGTCATCCATACATTGATATCCGAAAGTTATAGTTTAATCATTTATAATGTGAGTTTGTCTTCACTAATCTCTTGTGTAAAATGTATATAGTCTATCTACAATCTATCTTTTGTATGAAGAAGTCAAAGACCATTGTAGACTGAAGTTGGTACTAAATGTGTTATAGTTTCATAAAGAGGAGCTTCAAGCCGAGCCCCACTCAGCTGTGTGTTAGTGTGCTTTACAGCTTCATTCAGACATGACGGCAGATGTTATTTGATACCCGACTCTGCTGCCCTTTTTTTTTTTTTATAATATCCAACAGTGCACAACCATTGACTGACAGGACACGAAGTCGGGACTCTTGTTTAACTCGCATGCTGAATTCAAAGAGTATACTGGATATTACTTTATTCATCCACACTGTTGACATAAATGGAAATGCACGAAGATACTGTTGGCCCGATTTATTATCATTTTAAGAGATTGTTTCATAGCCTCTTTTGCCACGGTTGCACCGCAGGGGGGAAATAGATATGAGAAGATGGATATCTTTGACTCCTTTTTAAAATTGTCTTTTTAATATATTTAGTCTGATTTTATGCATAAAAGATGATGATTGAGATAATTCATTGGTAACATTTGGAGAGGGCGAAACGAACGCAAATCTCTCTGCTCTCTTTCTCGTTGTGCTACTGCAGCCGTTAATAATCTAACATTCAGTTCAGACTTGAGCCACATCCGACCAGGGTGTTGATTCAGATATGAGACGACATCTGCTGCAGTTAGGAGATGCTACTGTTGCCTCAAGGCCTAAACGGAGAGGATGAGGAGGAGTTTCTTCCCTCAGGCCATCCGTGTCCTGAACCTGTGACTTTCACCATCTATAATCTCATGATTATAATTCATCTGCCTGCCATATATTGCATATGAATGTATTTCTGAAACTCGTACTGTTGTTCCATTTCCTGGAAACATACTGTTATATCGCTCGTTATTAATTTTTTGTCCAATATTTATTTTAGCATATTTCTTTGACTTGTTAGTTGCTTTCTAGAGCTCGACACAAGCGTTTCACTTCACATTGTTCTGTCTGTGACAAATATGATTAGATTTTATGTTAAATTGCCCTTAGATTAGTATAAAGGGGCTTTATTAGTGTAAAATCCCCTTTATAACAGTAATCTGATTTACTGTAGTAAGTAGACATGGGGTGCCCAATACGTCGATCGCGATCTACCAGTCGATCGCGGAGGTAATGCGGGTAGATCGCATGCTATTTAAAAAAAAAACAAAAAAAAACCTTTATCAACAAAACCCAGCTCCCAGTGTGCAAATTAATGTCAATCACCACGGACGCTACGCCCGCAATGGTCGGCCGCTTGAATGGATGTATTGCCAAGTACAGGACAATGTTTTCCCCGACTTCCTTATTTATCACTGCATAATACAGCAACAAGCATTATGCGCTACAATGCCGAACATGAAAGAGATCACGGATGTGGCAACAAAGATCGTCTATTCGAGCGAGAGCTCTTCAAAGACGGCTGTTGCGTGCGCATCTGGAGAAGGACTGAGGCCACTCGGACTTCCTGCTGCACACTGATGTGAGACGGCTTATAGAGCTCTGTCCGGAGATACAGGAGTTTCTCCATGTTGTTAAACGTGCAGAATACAACCAACTAAGAGCATATCAATATGCTCACGTTTCTGCATTACAATTTAAAACGTGTGCAAATTGTGTGTTCCCCTGAAGGAGGGAGCAGCAGGACGTGGGACTGCAAGAAGTCATTTTGATTTACTTTTAAACCCTTGCACTTTAATTGTCGGGTAGGATGGACAATTTCTTTAACTTTTGGACTTTGAATCGCACTTGCAGCCCAATTATTCTTTAGTTATTTTGCACTTTCAGAGACTTGATTACTATTTTGAGTTACTTTTAAAGCTTTATTTGTAGTTTCTTTACTTTTAAAGCATATTTTATTTTTTATTATTATTTTTTATTATTATTTTTAATTTGCTATGGGAAATAGTCATTAGATTAGTCGATTAATCGAACAAATAGTCGATAGAATAGTCGATTATGAAAATAATCGTTAGTTGCAGCCCTAGAGTCAGCCTTTTCCCACATGAAAAATATTAAGTCCAAACAGCGTTCCACCATGACTGATGACCATTTGGTCTGCCTGAGGCTGGCTAGCAGCAGCTACGGTCCGGACTATGCAACCCTGCTGGTTCCATTCAGTGAAGTCATCAGAGTAAAATGTAATGACCAAACATGTACAGAATTGTATTGTGTCATAAGGGTTCATGCAGTTATGCAAGGTACACACATACATATATAAGCATTATTAATGTAGGTAGATCTTTTTGACTTGGTCATTTTAAAAGTAGCTTGCGAGCCAAAAAAGTGTGGGCACCCCTGAAGTAGACCAACAGATGCTAAGTGTCACTTAAAATGAATATGGTTCTACAGAACTAGGTTTTCCAACAGAATTTAACAAAGTCTAAAAGTGTGAGACGATTGTCAGAGTTTCTGCATTTTTCTGTCATTACTTTTAATACATTTTTTAAATAAATAAAAATGTGTTGTCCCCTTCTCAGCGAGACATCACTAAAAAGCTTGGCAGCCCCAAACAGCCCAGCAATCCATTCCTGGAAATGGTCAAGTTCCTTCTGGAGAGAATAGCGCCCGTACACATCGACACAGAATCCATCAGGTACTGTGTGTGCGAGTGAATGCGTGGTTGTGTGTAGAAAGGCCGATGAGGCAAACTAAGTCATCACATTGATACAAAGACTTCAAATGCCACTGATGATTGATTAAATTGTACAATGTATGATCTTTTTTAAATCTCTCTTTTATCTCTACCATCATCAATCAGTGCGTTGATAAAACAGGTCAACAAATCTATTGACGGGACAGCTGACGATGAGGAGGAGGGTGTCCCGACTGAAGAGGCCATCAGAGCAGGACTGGAATTGCTGAAGGTAAAAATTAAAAAACAGCCACAAACCCAAACATAGGCTGGCAGCAGAACTCGTCACAGTGAAACAACCAACGCTGAAAGTATATAAAAAAAAAAAGTTGATGAATTTGGCTGAAAAATATTTATCAGAATATGTAAAGGCCCCCTTTTTGTTTTTCATCCCAGGTGCTTTCGTTCACACACCCGGTTTCCTTTCACTCTGCAGAGACGTTTGAGTCTCTGTTGGGTTGTCTGAAGATGGATGACGAGAAGGTTGCGGAAGCCGCTCTGCAGATCTTCAAGAACACAGGCAGCAAGTTGGAAGAGAGTTTTCCTCATATTAAATCGTACGTTTCTTTGCCTCATTCATTCTCCAGCTTACAGCAGGATGTATGCAGTCAAACACTGGTAGTTGTTAGGACATAGAAATCACTGTGGTTCGCTTTGAGCATGCTGCACTCTTTCTGACTTATGACAATACTTTGTATGGTTTGTAATGGTGGTCTTCTGCCTGCTCCCCCAAGCGTTTTGCTGCCTGTACTGCAGGCCAAAGCCAAAAGAGGGCTGCCCCGCCAGGCCAAGTACGCCATCCACTGCATCAACACCATGTTCACCAACAGAGACACACACTTCGCCCAAATCTTCGAGGTTAGTCAGTCCCATCTCTTTGGTTTTATATTTGTTTTACTCTTAAAAGGACCTGGTTTGACACATTTTGCAAGGCATTTACATATGTTGTGTTCTTTCAATTACGTTTATCATTTCTATGCAGACAAACAGATTATATTGATGAATGTGCCTGACATGTTTAGAAAATGTTTAGAAAAAAAAACACCTCGAGGTGAACTCAATATTCACTTTAAGTGCATCAAGAAAATATATAATAAAAACACTGAATGCTGCTATGTGATAGACATGCCTCCCAAAGCTATAATGTGACATCCATGTTGTTGTTTTTCACCAGTAGATCTGCATGTCTGCCCCAGGATCAAACTGAATGAAATGTTGTGTGTTTGTGTCTCCAGCCTCTGCACAAAAGCCTAGACCCTGCTAACCTTGAGCAGCTCATCACTCCTCTCACCACCCTGGGTCATCTGGCTCAGCTGGCCCCAGAACAGTTTGCTGCACCGCTCAAATCTCTAGTCGCCAACTTCATTGTGAAGGATCTGCTCATGAATGACAGGGTACACATGCATACATGACCTATACCAGACTCGGGTTGAGAGCCAAGTCTTGGTTTTTAAGACCTAAAATCCCAAACCTAAAAGCCAAAGAAAACAAGTGCAAGTTTTTCTTATTTATTTACTAAACAAACTTTTGAAACTGGACTAACTGAAAAACAGTTTATCACAGTTCTAGGATCAGTATTCTTTTAACCCATAGATACATAGATAATGTGAGTTGTGTTGACATTTTTTGTTCATGTTTCTACATTCAGAATTTATTTACATATAAAGAAAATTGATGAAAAACACTTTTGTTATTGTTTATGATACAATTTATACTTTTATAAATGATTATGGTTGATTGACTTACTTATGTTGTACATATTTTAGAAATATGAGGCTTTTTTTTTTTATTCTCCACGAAATGGCATCACAACAAGCTAAAATACCAATGTAGGCAGTTCAAAGTCTTAACGTATTATTTGTGTCGTCTGTAGATCCCGGGCAAGAAGACGACCAAACTTTGGGTTCCGGATGAGGAAGTGTCCCCAGAGACTCTGGCCAAGGTCAGCGGTGAACCCTCGTTTGTCTCTTAGAAACTGTGCACCTGTTCAGTCTTCTGCTGTGTTTCTGATTATTTTTCTTTTGTCCATATATCTGAAGAATACTTTCAGAGAAAGAATTCCAATGTTAATTATCATATTAACTTTTAATTTAACTATTAATTAATCTTGCAGTATACATTTCTCATTTCCCCTGATTATGAATATTCTAATTCAAGTAATGCACTTTTGTTGACCGAAGAATGACGTTTCCACCCCTCTCCATTCAGATCCAGGGCATAAAGCTGATGGTGCGGTGGTTACTAGGAGTGAAGAACAATCAGAGCAAATCAGGCAACTCCACGCTGAGGATGCTGACTGCTATTCTACACAGTGATGGAGACTTAACCGAGCAGGGAAGAATGGGGTAAACAGCATAGCCTATATTTCTTCCTGAGACAAAGGTTGTGTGTATGTGTGTCAGCCTTTTGAGCAGCTTAGAGTAAGCTTTGTCTTGAGATTGTAATCATGTACATTTCAGTGCAGCGCTGTTTTTTTTTTTTTTTTTTTTTTTTTAATGGGTATTGTGGACCCTCGGGGGATGTTGGGCTCTAATTGCAAACACATTTGCAGATAAATGAAGAAATCCTTGTTTACTCTTGTCTCCTCTGCTCCTTCCCCCAGTAAACCAGACATGTCGAGGCTGCGGCTGGCAGCGGCGTGCGCCCTGCTGAAGCTGGCACAGGAGCCCTGCTATCACGAAATCATCACACTGGAGCAGTCCCAGCTGTGTGCTCTCGTCATCAACGTATGAATTGTCTCCTCTTTTCATGCTAAGCTTATGGTCATTTTAAGGCTCTGCATCTTATTTTTTAGTTAATCCGTTTGATATTATATTGTTTTGAAACTATACACTAAACACTCAGCCTTACTCCACTGCTCTCCTCATGTTTCTCTCCACCATAATATGTCTCCTCCTCCTTTTCTGTGCGTCTTTCACTTTGCGCTCTAGGATGAGTGCTACCAGGTGCGACAGTGTTTTTCCCAGAAGCTCCACCGAGGCCTGTGCCGCCTCCGTCTGCCTCTGGAATACATGGCAGTGTTTGCGTTGTGTGCAAAGGACCCCGTTAAGGAGAGGAGGGCTCACGCTCGCCAGTGCTTGGTGAAAAATGTCAACATACGCAGAGAGTACCTCAAACAGCATGCTGCCATCAGCGGTAAAGAAACTGAAATCTGACAATTGTTCCTTTTTGTAAATTGTTCTAATCTTAAAGTGCAGGTCCATCTACGTTAGCCGTTGTGACGCCGGTTACCAAATTAAATGAAATAACTGAGAGGGTTAGTTTAGATTTTATAAAGTGGGGTTGCATTCAGGCTATACTCCCACAGTGAGACCAGACCCTTTCAGCAAGAATGGACAGACTCTCGTATGTTCAGAGACCGTAGGGATTTTTAACAGCGGTAATGTGAAGCGCCACTAAAAGCACAAAGCACACATCTTAAAAATAAAGCCCTAAGAGCCCAATACGATCTGATTCCTAACACATTAAGTTATTGTCCGACAATTATGTTAACAGAGCAGAATAGAGCTGAAACAATTGGTTTCAATAACCACAGATAAAGCCTCATCACACAAAATGCTCTTTTTAGAAGATGAGAAGAATATAATATTGTGGCTTTTTTTGGGTGACATCACTTCACACCTAAATTAGCAGGACAGACAATTTTTAGTACTTTTTTTTTTAGTACTTTAATGCACATTTTCTAAAAGCTTCTTCTTTTTTTTTTAATCAAGCCCTTATTTGACTTTAAATAAGACAAGAACATTTATTTATTGTTAGAGTATTTAATTATTTGAAGTCTTATTCAATTGTATTCTGTATTTGCTTTGACAGACAATTATTGACTACTAACCGATGTTAATACAACTGTTAAGCTACTTATATTTATATGGGACTAAATAATAGCGCATGTTAGACATTGTGATGTTCTGGACCTTTTGCGTGTGTAAACTCTCTAACTGCACCTCGTTGAATTTTAATTAAATACCCTTGCTCTACAGTATAGATCTAAAACCAGAATATATGCAAATAATGTGACGTGACTGTAAGGAGGAAATTAAAAAGGAATTGTAGTGCACCTCAGTGCCCATGGCAGTAATTACTATCACTGTTGTAATGAGGAAATATGATGTAATATGTATTTACCTTGTGTGTTTGTGTGACAACAGACAAGCTGTTCTCTCTGCTTCCGGAGTACGTGGTGCCCTACACCATTCACCTGCTGGCACATGACCCAGACTACGTCAAAGTACAGGACATTGAGCAGCTCAAAGAAATTAAAGAGTAAGTAGTGTATGAGAAAGCCTTTGGTTGCTGGTAACACTGATGACAAAATAATACTTAAAAAAAATTGAAAAAATCTTGATTTATAGATTACTCTTATTAATGTGGAATATTACAATCTGGTGTTTATGTTGTAGAATCATATTTTTGGGGGACACACCACTATGTTGGCTGGAAAAACCTTGGCACTAAATGATATATGGCTTCCCCTATAGAGAATACTGTGCTATTACCATGTTAACGATACCACTAATCTTGAATTGCGTCTGCAGTTCATGGTTTATGGCCATGACATTTAAAGGAAAAAGCTACAAAAGTATAGCTAGACTTTAAAGTCTGATATGCTGATGTCAAACTTTTCTTCTTCATTAGGGCTCTGTGGTTTGTCCTGGAGATTATCATGGCTAAGAATGAGAACAACAGCCATGCCTTCATAAGGAAAATGGTGGAAAATATCAAACAGACAAAAGATGCCCAGTCCCCCAGCGATCCCAAAACAAATGAGGTAAATATATTATGTCTGCAAGTTCCTGTTCACTAAATAGATCGGATATGGACAGCACATATATTTATTCACTGTTCTTATTGCCTTCCTGCTCACCACATGTGTGTCTCTTCCCTTTACAGAAACTCTACACAGTGTGTGATGTAGCTATGCACATTATCATGTCGAAGAGCACCACCTACAGCCTAGAGTCTCCAAAAGACCCTGTACTGCCCTCTTGCTACTTCACCAAACCCGACAAGGTTGGTTTCTGCAACACAAAGTGTTTCCCCAAAAATACATTTTATTTCCAGCGAAGCCATTTCTTTTACATTCTTCTTCTGTTGAGCTGCTCGTGAGATCTGCAAAACATTTAACACTTTTTTTTTTAAAGGATGGGTCAAGATGCACACGTTACAGTACAATGCAACTCTTTAAGAGGTACCAGTGGTACCTGGTAGTAACCTGAGTTTCAGTGCCAGAGTTTTTGGTGTGAACACAGGAATTATCGAGGAAGAATTAGATCGTTTGGCAGGAGCAAAACTTCTTCTCATAATCCTCAGCTTGTGTTTGGGGATTGTTCTCTTTACACAAACAATTTCTCTGATATAAGATTTCTCCCTGTTTCAGAATTTCAGCAACACAAAAAACTTTCTCCCGCCAGAGATGAAGTCTTTCTTCACACCTGGAAAGGTAAGCTTAATCTGAAATGTTTACGTTGGCTTTTGCATCTAATTTCTGTGTTTTGAGTGGAACGCATATCCAACTCTGGTCGTCTCTCGCCCCTTCCTCATGAAGCCCAAGTCGGCTAACGTTTTGGGTGCAGTAAACAAGCCGCTGTCGTCGGCGGGGAAACAGCTCCAGAGTAAAGCTTCACGTATGGAGACTGCCAGCAACGACGACCCCTCGTCCAACCCAGGCTCCCCACGCAGCAAGACCAGGTACAAGACATGTAATGCTCAGACACGCTCCGCTAAGGACTCGCCACAAGTTCAGACCGTGACGTCACCAAGTCTTTCCCCTGCTGAATGTGGTTGAGCAAGACACCGAATCCAGTCCAGTTCCAAATGTTCATAGAAAGACCTCTGGATGTAATTACTCAGCAAATGGGAAATAAAGAAAACGTGTCTGGCACACAAATAGACAGCTTTTTGTATCTTGTTGCACCTTTTTTAGCTGCATTTTTTTATTTGTTGGTGTGTAAAATAGTAACGATTCATAATTACTGTTTCAGGCTTGACAGCACAGAAATGGATCACAGTGAAAACGAGGACATCAGCCTAAAGCGAGCAGACAGCACTGACAAGGTATTAAAACCTGTTTATCTACTGGTGTAATATCTTGTGATGCGAGAGTGGTTATTATAATATAACAGAAGCGCATCAATGTTTTATTTTCAAGGTCTTTAGCTTAACTTTGTCTAAATAATTTAAAAGTTACTTTTAAATTATTGTGTATTATAAGTGAAAATGTGCTTGGTCATCATATCCACATTTAAGATATTGGGGAAATTTGCAGGATTACAGCAGCAGATGTGTAAAGTGCACACAAGAGACATGTAGTAAAATAAATAGAAAACAAGTAATATAAATAAACCGTAATAAATTACTATCATGTGTGTATGTAATGTCTGAAAGCTCCAGTAATCATCCTGAAAATAACATATTATATGTATACATTATGGAGTTATTTGATTCAACTATTGAAATATTTTCTGTAGACGGTCTCACGGCCATAATCGCTATACAAATAGAAGGTATTATTATTATAATCCTCTTGATAATGTTGCTCCGTTCAGTTGGAAAGGTTGCTGGTATTGTAATTTTCATCATATTTGCGCAACCTTATTTCTAGAAACTGAAGCTTTATTTACTCCTGACTGTAATTTAGTTTTCGATAAGACCAATAGGATAAATATAAAATTGCTTTTTTGTTTAAAATATGATCTTGGTCTTCAGTATTAAAAGCAATGAAACTGACATTTTCTTAATCCTGTTTTAAAGTATGACTGCACAAACACGATGATCAGAAATGACACAGTAGCTTAGGACAAGTAGGGAGGCTTGTTGCTGTGATCCAGTTGAGTGTTTCCAGTCATAAACCCGAGTGACTCTGTTTTGATTCTGCTGTGTAAACACCGGCTTGATTTAGTCAAGATACGATGAGCAAGTACGCTTTGTTAACTATTCATAACAGCCTGTAGACCGGCTGCCTACATCATGCAGTTTAGCGATTCCCTCTTCTCTAAATGTAAAAAAAGATAGTATCTTCTAGCTAAAAGTATCAATGTTGCATACCATTTGAATGTTTCACAGGATGGTACCAATATGTACAAGGAGTTTACAATTTGTTTCTCACATTAATTTAAGTAGATGGCAGGTTTTAAGCAGTTTATCTACACAGCAAGCAACATTGTTGCGACAGTTACAAGTTTTTCCGGGGTGGAAAGACATTTTCTTTCAGAAAAGCATAACATTTAAACTAATAGAAGAGCTCTGGCTCGTTCATGAAAAAGTGTGGTTCACACAGCAGGAAGCCCATCAGCCCTTATCAACTATTAGTTTTTTTTTTTTTTTTTTTTACAGGATATTGAAAAGCCCCGCGGTCGCAAACGAGGCGTGACCTCTAGTGAAGACCAGGACAGCAAACCAAAGCGTGGACGCAAGAAGGCAGCAGCCAATACGACCGCCGTGGCCGAGTCCGAGGAGCAGTGGGACGAGGACAATCGGCCAGAGGATGAACAGAACAGCCCGCCGAAAAAAGGACGCAGGGGCCGGCCTCCAAAGTCTGCTACTCCTAGTCAGGATACTCCTGCCAAGGGGAAGCGGGGCCGAAAGAAGGCAGCTCCTCCGCCAGAGGATGAAGAGGAAGAGGAGGAAGAAGAGGAGGAAGCAGCAGCAGCAGCAGCAACAACAGAGGATGAGGAGGAAGCAGAGGATGACAGGAGCAGTGAAAATATTGAGCTGAAGACAAAGGGAGGCAGGCAGGCCAGGACGCCGAGGCGATCACAAGGGTAAGAAACCGTATGCAGTGAATGTGTAGAGGAGTTGGATCAGCTTCACTCATAACATCTGCTGAGCTTTCCGTCAGCAAGATGCATTTCTGTCTCAAACTCTGGTGCCGTTTGCATTTTGTCTTCGTTCAGCAGCACAGAGTCAGCCGAGTCTACACCGCAGAAGAGGAGAGGACGTCCACCCAAATCAGCTCAGCCGCCTGCCAAGAAACCGGCGTAAGACGCATGCTAGCTTTGTCATCTTGCATAAACTCCAGCGCACATTTTCCCTTTTGGAATGTTGTTTGTGTGCCATACATTTAGTTTTTGCTCAGCTGCTACTGACTGGGAGAGTAATTGAAATGGACCAGCCTAGAATATGTTTTTCTTCCGATAGAAAGCTTAGCACAAGGTCACTTTTTTTTTTTTTTACTTCAACTTCCATGAAAAGCAAATAATAATAATAATAATAATAATAATAATAATAATAATAATAATGATGGTAATGTGTGAAAAGAAAACAACCAATCGGACTCGAGGATTGTCTGATTGATGTGAGAAATAGGCACTAAAGTAACGAACAGCGCTGACTAGCTTGCAAATACATGCACTATCAGACCAAAGGAGACAGATAATTTTTCTCACTAACTACTGTCAGGATATAATAACGGTTTGAGCAAATATGACAAAGCTGCAGCTTTGTGATTCTACGTTTACTAATGTCTCCTCGTTGCATGCTGAGACATTCTGATTCGGAGCGTATCCCCTATGTGGTATCTAGGCGTGGTGGGCGATCGAAGGCAGCTGCTGCTAAAGAAGAGGAAGAGGAGGAAGAAGATGAAGAGGAGGAGGAGGAGCAGGAGGACGAACCCGAGCCAACACCGAAGGTACTGAAAGTGTTGACATGAATCGTATGAGAGTTTTAGACTAATTTAAGAAGTGTGGAAGATTTTATAAGCTTTCCCGTCCATTGTTTTCACCCTATTGTTCTCTCTCTCTCGCTCTGTCCCCTCCCCCTTTTCTGTAGGGTCGCAAGAAGCCAGCGACGCGAAGAAGATGAGCTCAAAAGTGAGGAGGACAAACAGAAATGGCGCGTCTACTCTGTTGTGGAGGAACGACGTAGAAAAGAAAATATGGACATTGAACTTTTTAAACTTTTCATACGCCGACGCTCCTACTGTTACACAAATTCACACACTTGCATATGCCACATGCACACTACATCAGTACATCCTTATCATCAGCTGTGAGTTGTTGCATTGTGATGATGTTCGCCACATTAAGTAGAAATAATTTTAACAGAAAAACAAAAAAAAGATCACTTGTAAATAGTCTCTTATGTCTGTTTCATGTTCTGTTGTTGTTTGATGCTGACTGGGGGGATGCTGTAAAGCCTTTTACCCGCCAATATTATTATTATTAAAGTGCTCCCATAAAGCAATATTGCTTATCAATCATTCCCTCTGTGTCACACTTTTAAAAACTGAAAGAGATTAACCATCATCTTTTTTTGTGACATCAATTGTCATTTTACTTTAAAAGAAAACATGCGTTTCTGTTTACAGCTCTGTATATTAACTTTTTTACCATGTATTGAAAAATTAAAAAAAAATTCAGAAACCTGTCCAAATGTAGGCTTGCCTCTGGAAAAGATTGTAGTGTGAGTCTCCTTTTTAGGTTTGTACTTAATGGTAGATGGAAGTCCTGAGCAGCTGTGGTTGTAGTTTGTCACTGCTGATTAACTTCACATCCGCCCAGTCAGATCCTCCGTTGTATCAATATAATTCTCTATAAAACCTTACATGCCCAATTTCTCTTTATTTCTTTTTGAAGTCTTGGATGAAGCAGTTTGCCTGCTATGATGCCTTCAGGTGTAACGCAAATATGGAAGAAGAACGTGTCGAATAGCGTCACAAAACCAGCTTGAAGTTCATCTAGAATTCAGTATTTTTTTTTCTTTTTATTTGATAAGGGACAGTGCACATTAATAAAACCATTTCTGTAAATGTGCCAGTTAGCCAAGAGGCTATTTTTCATCCGTAGTCCCGAGAGGCAGATGTTACAAAACAGAAATAAGATTAAATATACACGGTTATACAATATAGACGCTTTACAATGCGTGCATCCTGTGTGTATTGAATCATGGGAAAGTAGTGCACAGTGTCACAGCACTCGCGCTTCTTAGACCCAGATGGATTATTCATTTCCCCTAGCTAATAGTTGAACGTTTTGCTGCTTTGGGGATCGTTTTAAGTTCACTTTATTTGGTAACTTTTTAAGAACACATTACACAAACCGGCTCATTTTGAAAAGTAAAAATATCTGTCGCTAATCCAGTGGTTTGTCCAAAAGCTGCTCATCGTGTACTGCATGCCATAAAACTAGGAACATTAGTTAGATGCATTTTTTTCAGGCCTGAGATAGAAGAAAGAAAGCAGGGTGTGACCGCTTCTTAAAAATTCTGAGTCTACCAGAAGGAGTGAATTCATGCTTAAGGTATTGCTTTATGTAATAATTAATAATAATAATAATAATTTAACTTCTCAGTGATCTTGAGAATTGTTTTAGCCAACTTGAAGTTTAGATTTCTAATTGCAAATGCTTTCATAAAGCAACAATTAAACAAAGAAATGGCTCATGCTCTCTCTGGTTAGGAGTCTGTTTTGGTCTTACCGTATTTTTTTCCTCTAAACTAAATCATATCGGACCCTTTCTGCATCTTCTCAGACAGATTTATGAGCCTAGAGTTGCGTTTAACCACGGACCGTCCCATCACCACCAGGTTGTTCTCTCATGCAGCTGAGCATCAGTTGATGGTGTTCTTCCTTTAAATATGGAAACTGTGCTCCACATTGCTCATGCATGTACACTTCAGAGCTAACTTTCCAGTGCAGATCAGCTCGGTGGAAACACACCCACACACACTGCCCCTGGTTATGATCCATGACCCACACACACTGCCCCTGGTTATGTTCCATGACCGGCCGTAGTCATGCTCGACTGCCAGCTGAGTCTGTTTTCCTGCATCAGATAAACCACCTGCTTTCAAGGCAAACACAATGAAAGACGACATTCTTCACCTCTGTCACTTGTTGTGCTTTACGTGATTTAAAAAATATGGTGGGATTTATTTTCATATTGGTTGACATTTGTATTTTTAATGCATTTGGATGACAGACGGTTAAAAAAGACCAGCCTGCACAGTTTGTCAATATATACTTATTTAGAATAACTTGTTGACAACTTATACCCTTTTGATAAATATTTCAGTTTTGTCTTTATGAATAATTAAGCAGTTCATTCAGAGGTTCAAGGCTTCAACAATTGATTATTGGCATTATCCATTAAAGTTGGTTGGTCTATCAGAAAACTGAAGAAAAAAAACGTAAAGCTCCATGCAGTGATTGTCTGACCAACAGGCCACATTACAATGATATAAAACATTAAGCCGACAATTCACACATTTGAGAAACTGAAAGGAGGGAATGTTTGGCATTTTTGCTTGAAAAAATATTCCATCTATATATATAATATTTCGACTATACCTTGACTAAAGAGAGTACCGTCGTAGCAATACATAGGCTTAATATCTTAAAGCTACCAATCCATGAAATGTTTATTCCTATGTTGCAACACACACACACACACACACACACACACACACACACACACACACCTCTTCAGTTATTTATGCAGGTGCTACATGGACCAAGATGGCCAGCAGTAAGAGGCCTGAGTTTCCAAGCAACCCTGCTGAAAGCAGGCGATAAGGAAGCGGTGACTATAGGGCAGCAGGACACTGACTCTGCTGTTTGCACTCGCTCCCTCCTCTCCCCTCCTCTCCCCTCGCTCCCTGACTGAACTTAATCCAGTGAAAAATTCAGATGAGTTTCTCTGCTCTTGACGTGTGCCATTTAAATGAAGTTATGAGATTATCTGCCAGTGCAGGATATATGGTAATGGTGCTGTTACTGATCATATTAAGGCTTTTGCACCTGGGTCACTCTGGAGGGGGTGAAATGCTCATCCTGAAGAAAAAACACTCTGAGGCTTTGCTAAAACAGAATGAGAAGAAGAAGAAAAATCCCAATTTAATTTGAAATGAGCATTCCTTATTTATTTATGTATAGTTCCATCTTAAACTAATGTGTCCCTGCTTAACACGCGATTGGTCATTTCGGGCTCTTAACATCATGTTGTGCCTGCAGACCTTCGTGCTTCAGGTGCTTTGGCTAATAATTGATAGATTTGTAGAGGCGACGTGTGGTGGGTTCACAGCTGGTTGACTACACTCCACAGCCCGCTATATAGTCCCTGACAGCCCTCAGCATGGTTGAGTGACCATTAGAGTGCAACACCGGACATCAGAGGCAACATGAGTGGTCTGGTTGCCCTTTTGACTTGTCTCGTCCTGACCTCTGCGGCCGCAAAGCCCAACGCTGGGTTGAAAACGTGGGGTCGTTTCAGTAAACTGCCCTATCCAGGAGACAAGGCTTTCCTCTACGATACCTTCCCCAAGGACTTCATATGGGCGGTGGGCACGGCGGCGTACCAGGTGGAGGGCGCGTTTGAGAAGGACGGCAAGGGGCTCTCCATTTGGGACACTTTTACGCGCGGTGGGAACCGAATGGCCACCGGGGACGTCGGCAGCGACAGCTATCACAACATCCACACAGACGTGCGAGCCATCGAGCAGCTCGGGGTCAGCCACTACAGGTTCTCCCTGTCCTGGTCCAGGATATTTCCCAACGGCACCCGCGGGAGTTACAACGAAATTGGCACCAACTACTACCGGACACTCATCAAGAGGCTGAAGGAGAAGCGCGTGCAGCCGGTGGTCACGCTGTACCACTGGGACCTGCCGGACCACCTGCAGCAGACCCTCGGCGGCTGGAGCCATCCGGAGATGGTGGAGATTTTCAAACACTACGCCGATTTCTGTTTCCAGACTTTCGGGGATGACGTGAAGTATTGGATCACCATCGATAACCCGTTTGTGGTGGCGTGGCACGGGTACGGCACCGGAGTGGTCGCTCCCGGGATAAAGAACGACCCCGATCTTCCGTTCCGTGTCGGACACAATCTCCTGAAGGTGAGTTTTTCCTTAAAAAAAAAGAAAAGTATCGAGCAACTTAATGGTAGTTAATTATGATGCGATTTCCCTCTGATAATTGGTTTAAAAAACGAAGCATAAAATGCACTTGAGTATAGTTCCAACACTGCATAATGTTATTGTGTTTATTTATCTTTTTTCACTTTTATAATTTGTAAACTTTTTTGTCCTTTTTAAATTTGATTTATTTATATTTTGGTGTGAAGAAGTCTCCCTGGGTTTGACTGTCTTTCAATTGTCTTTTAAACTGCACTGACCTGAATGAAATACATTTTGTCCCACTCACCCATCGCCCTCTCTTTCCATCATGTACCATCCTACTATATTTACACACTTCATATACTTTGCATTTTTGCACTTTTCCATCCATCCATCCATTTTCGGCCGCTTATCCGGGGTCGGGTCGCGGTGGCAGCAGGTTCAGCAGACCGAGCCAGGCTTCCCTCTCACCCGCAACACTTTCCAGCTCATCCTGGGGGATCCCGAGGCGTTCCAAGGCCAGCCGGGAGATATAATCCCTCCAGCGTGTCCTCGGTCTTCCCCGGGGCCTCCTACCAGTTGGACGTGCCTGGAAAACCTCTAATGGGAGGCGTCCAGGAGGCATCCAGACTAGATGCCCGAACCAATTTGGAGGTGCTAACTCTCATCCCTGCCGCTTCACACTCGGCTGCAAAACGCCCCAGTGAATGCTGGAGGTCACGGTCCGAGGAGGCAAACAGGACCACATCATCTGCGAACAGCAGAGATGCGATCCCGAGACTCCCGAAACGGATCTTCTCCGACCCCTGGCTGCGCCTAGATATCCTGTCCGTGAAAGTCACAAACAGGACCGGTGATAAAGGGCAGCGCTGGTGGAGACCAACACCCACCGGGAACGTGTCTGACTTGCTACCGAGGATACGAACACAGCTCCTACTGCAGGCGTACAGAGACCGGATGGCCCGTGCCAACGGGTCCGGCACCCCATACTCCCGCAGCACCCCCCACAAAACCCCCCGAGGGACCCGGTCGAAAGCCTTCTCCAAGTCTACAAAGCACATGTAGACTGGTTGGGCGAACTCCCAGGACCCCTCCAGTAGTCTTGCGAGGGTAAAGAGCTGGTCCACTGTTCCACGGCCGGGACGGAATCCACACTGTTCGTCTTGAATCTGAGGTTGGACAAGCGGTCGGAGCCTCCTTTCCAGCACCCTGGCATAAGCTTTTCCCAGGAGGCTGAGCAGTGTGATACCACGATAGTTCAAACACACTCTCCGGTCCCCCTTCTTGAAGATGGGAACCACCACCCCGGTCTGCCAGTCCATGGGCACTGTTCCCGACCCCCATGCGACACTGCAAAGGCGTGTCAGCCAAGACAGCTCAACAATGTCCAGCGCCTTCAGCATCTCAGGGCGGATCTCATCCACCCCCGGGGCTTTTTGACTACCTTAGTGACCTCTGCCAGGGATATGGGTGTAACCACCCCAAGGACTTCAGGCGCTGCCCCCTCTCCAGGGGACATGTTGGCCGGGTTTAGGAGTTCCTCAAAGTGCTCTTTCCACCGCCCGACGATGTCCACAGTCCGGGTCAGCAGTCCCCCCCCCCCCCCCCCCCCCTCCACGCTGGGGTAGGCCCTACTTTCCCTTCCTGAGCCGCCGAATGGTTTGCCAGAACCTCCTTGAGGCCAACCGAAAGTCCTTCTCCATGGCCTCCCCGAACTCCTCCCATGCCCGAGTTTTAGCATCCGCGACAACCACAGCTGCAGCCCTTCTGGCCTGCCGGTACCCGTCAGCTGCTTCACCCCTGGGCCAACCAGGCCCGAAAGGCCTCCTTCTTCAGCTTGACGGCTTCCCTCACCCCCGGTGTCCACCACCGGGTTCTCGGGTTGCCGCCACGACAGGCACCGATGACCTTCTGACCACAGCTCCTGGCGGCCGCATCCACAATAGAGGCTTTGAACACGGTCCACTCGGATTCCATGTCCCCAGCCTCCCTCGGGATGTGTGAGAAGCTCTTCCGGAGGTGAGAGTTGAGGACCTCCCGGACAGGATCCTCTGCCAGACGTTCCCAGTTCACCCTCACCACACGTTTGGGCTTGCCAGGTCTTTCTAGCCGACTCCCCCGCCATCTGATCCAACTCACCACCAGGTGGTGATCAGTTGACAGCTCTGCTCCTCTCTTCACCCGAGTGTCCAAGACATACGGCCACAGATCAGATGATACGATTACAAAGTCGATCATTGATCTCCGGCCTAAGGTGTTCTGGTACCAAGTACACTTATGAGCCGCCTTATGCTCGAACATGGTGTTCATTATGGACAAACCGTGGCTAGCACAGAAGTCCAACAACAAAACACCGTTCGGGTTCAGATCAGGCAAGCCGTTCCTCCCAATCACGCCCCGCCAGGTTTCTCTATCATTGCCCACGTGAGCGTTGAAGTCTCCCAGGAGAACTATGGAGTCGGCAGGCGGGCCCTTTCCAGGACCCCTCCCACCGACCCCAAGAAGGCCGGATACTCTGAAATGCTGTTCGGTGCATAAGCACAGACAACAGTCAGAGCCTTACTCCCCGCAACCCGTAGGCGCAGGGAGGCGACCCTCTCGTTCTCTGGGGAAAACTCCAACATAGCGGCGCTCAGCCGGGGGCTCGTGAGTATCCCCACTCCCGCCCGGCGCCTCTCACCCTGGGCAACTCCAAAAAAGGACAAAGTCCGACCCTTCTCCAGGAGCTTGGTTCCAGAGCCCGTGCTGTGCGTGGAGGTGAGCCCAACTATATCTAGCTGGTACCGCTCCACCTCCTGCACCAGCTCCGGCTCTTTCCCCACTAGCAAGGTGACGTTCCACGTCCCTAGAGCTAGTCTATGCTGCCGGCGATCGGCTCGCCCAGATCTCCTGCCTGGCCCGCCGCCCGGTCTGCATAGCACCCGACCCCGATGCTTCCCCCTGCGGGTGGTGAGTCCACAGGGTTGCTGGTCCATGATCTTTTTTCGGGCTGAGCCCGACCGGGCCCCATGGGCGAAAGCCCGGCCACCAGACGCTCGCCGACGAGCTCCCCTCCAGGGTCTGGCTCCGGGAGGGTACCCCGGTTTCCCTTGTCCGGGCGAGGTTGCTTCAATCCGTGGGCCGTAAATCATCAGGTTTTTTTTGCACTTTTATTATTACATTTTCTTGTCTTGTACATTATACGCTACTCTGCTTGCTGCTGCCACAACCAAATTTCCCCTTGGGGATGAATAAAGTATATATCATCCTATTCTATCTCCTCCAACCTCCTCTTCTCCTTCCCCTTCTGTCTGCCCATCATTCTTCTTTCTCTCACCCTGTTTCCCCTCCAGGCTCATGCCGCTGCATGGCATCTCTACGATCGCCACTACCGGCCCCGTCAGCAGGGCAAGCTCTCCATGGCGCTGGCCTCTCACTGGATCAAGCCCAGCCGCACTCGCCGGGAAAGCCTGCGAGAGTGTCAGTGCTCCCTGGACCACGTCCTGGGCTGGTTCGCCCGGCCTCTCTTCATAGATGGAGACTACCCTCCCTGCATGAAGGCGAGGCTGGGCTCCCGGCTGCCCTCCTTCACCCCGGAGGAGAGGGAGCAGGTGAGGGGAACGGCCGACTTCTTCGCCCTCTCTCATGGAGCGGCCCTGAGCTTCCAGCTCATCAACGACAGCCTGAAGTTTGGGCAGCAGGAGGCTCTGGACCTGAGGATGCTGCTCTACTGGGTCAACGCAGAGTACAACAAGCCGCCCATCTTTGTGGTGCAGAGTGGTTGGTAGGTTTGGATGTCCTGTTGATTCGTCCATCCGTCTGTGATGTTCTGGTGTGTTGTCGAACATCTTCTTTTTACTTCTCAACACAGGTACGTCCTCGGCAATACTAAGACAGAAGACCCAAAACACATGTACTACCTCAAGAGGTTCATTGCAGAGGCGCTGAAATGTGAGTAATGATACAGTTTGATCTCAAACATTAACCACAGTTATTTGTTCATACACTGGTTTCCCTTGTCCTATACGAGCATACACCATTTGACATGAAACTGAAATCTCAAGTTCGGAGAAGCTAGGGACTTGAATCTGGTCTGTCCATCTGTGTGTGTCAGCGATCATCATAGATGGAGTGAATGTGATCGGATACACAGCCTGGTCGCTCATAGACGGCTTCGAGTGGCACAGGGAATATGGGATACGACGGGGACTGTACTACGTTGACTTCAAGACTCTTGGGATGAAGAGAGAGCCGAAGACATCTGCCACCTTTTACAGGTATGTTATCATGTGAGCAGTGGTGCGTTTGACAAAGGATGCACAATATTGTAATGTGTGCAATAACAATGCTAATATTTCTTCTGAAGGCTTTATTGATGGAACTGCCCACACATTGGCACATGTAATGATACCTTACTCCTCCTGAGTTTATGATTATTCATTATTCTTAAAGAAACGTCATCCAGAGGAACGGTTTCCCAGAACTCCCAGAGAACAGACCAGCACAAGGAAGCTTCCCGTGTGATTTTGCCTGGGGGGTATCAGCCAACTCCATACAGGTGTGTGTGTGTGTGTGTGTGTGTGTGTGTGTGTGTGTGTGTGTGTGTGTGTGTGTGTGTGTGTTTGGATGAGAGGAAGGAGTGTGTGTAATGTATGAGTGTGTTATTAAAGGACAGGGAAGTTGCCAAAGTGCAGAGGTCTGTTAGTGAATGAAACTCAATGAGAATATTTCCTCAGAAACAGAAGAATTTGAGAAAACATTAACACTTTATTAACTTTGGTTGAGCGATTCAGTACAAACCTCACACATATTTAGTGAAGTATTATTATTATTATTATCATTATTATCATTATTATCATTATTATTATCATTATTACTGTGGTTATTATTATATTGTCTTTCAGTGTTGTGAGGAAGTAAATTAGTAGCTGCAATTCCTCTCCACCGTTACTACTTTTAAACTTGCAGTTTTCATGGTGAAAGTCCAGCTCAGAAATAGCCAAAACGATGAATCATCTCTTAATCATAAACCACATAACCTGACAACGTCTAGCTCTGCCAGCCGAGCTCAACAGCACAGCACCAAGTCTTTCTATCGATTGGTCCCGTTTGGTCTCTGTTTGCATTCGTGTGTTTTAGGTAAACGCGAGGTAAGAGGGCGGCTCAGTGCATGTTTACATTGGTGTGTTGCTTCTGTTTCCCCTCATGTCAAAGGTGGAGACCATGCCCAGCCTGTTTGCAGACCCCAGTGTTTACTTGTGGAACATCTCTAACAACGGGGAGCTGCTGAGGCTGGATGACTTCAGCGCACCGCCTGTAGGCCGGGCCGCACACTGTGCTGATTACGCCACCATCCAACAACAGGTAGCTTCTCCTGCCAGTCAAACATTCATCTTTTGAAGAGCTTCAAACACGAGGTCGAGGAAGAGAACACTTCTGTACTGAAAAGTATATTTTTCACAGTTACCATAACATAAAAGCACACTATTGACACATTTGGCAGTGTGTGTGTGTGGGAAGACAGTGATGGATCATGTCTGTTTTACAGCTCCAAAGTAGCTACGAAATGCAAAATAAATAGATAAATGAAATAAAGATGACTTTGGAGAACAGTTATTTTCTGGGTAATCCTTAAAATTATTTTAAAACACATTCTAAGTAAACATTTCTGTCACTTGGTGTTACTTATTTGTAAAATAATGAAGTAACCAGCAGTGTGGAGGATTTTGGGGTTCTTTCAGTCACTTTTTTTGATTACTTGTTCATAATTGTGCTAATATTTGTAAATATTTGTAAATTGTAGGGGTTCAACCACTGATTGGCAGGAAAGTTTACTGTAACATACTTGTATTGGGTATTCGCTCAGCAACTGACTTTTGTATTAAAAAGCTCTGTTTTTCCAATAGATTGGTGCTTGTTCTCCAGGTGTGTGAAACTTAAAGTTGTGCTACATTAATCCTCCTCCCTCTCTTCAGGTGGATGAAATCCGGCAAGTCGGGGTAAACCACTTCCACTTCTCCCTCAACTGGTCAGCTGTGGTGCCCACAGGTGACGTGGCTCATCCCAACACCACCCTGCTGGGCTACTACCGCTGCTTCACCCGGCAGCTGCTGCAGGCCAACGTCACGCCCGTGGTCACTCTGTGGCACCACACACGCCTGCGCAACAAGGCCCCGCTGGACACCGCCAACATGTGGCTGAACAGGTCAGAGGCGGATTCTGGAGTTAAAGCACTTTTTATTTATCCAGGATTTATCCAGTTTCTCATTTGAATTAAAATGTTACATTATTGACACAGAACTGATAAACACCCATCTTTATCAGATATGGTTTATTGCGATTTACAGACTGGTCTGATGTAAACATGCAATGATGTGCCCAGGAACAGTCTTTCCTTGGTGCCATCAACATGAAACCGCTATCACTTGCTGCCATGTTATCAGCTTTCCTTTTCCGGTCATAAAGAGATACCAGGAAAACCAGTGATTACACTATTTACACAATGGAACCATCTAATGTATTGGCATCTAACATTGAATGTTAGATTGTAATAGATCTCCTATGATTCATCGAGGATATTCATTTATTTGTGTGTGCGAGCTTATCAGTATTTTTTTCAAACAGTCTTTTGTTATATTGTGATTCTTCATATCTGAATTTAATGGTAAAATGAAAAACACTATATGCAATCTTAGTGCGTAATTAAAATTGTGCCCATTTACTGTATCTTGTTTTCTCAGAGAGACTCCGGAGGCGTTCGCAGACTATGCCAGACTTTGCTACAGAGAACTCGGCGCCCATGTAAAGATGTGGATCACCCTGAACGAGCCCAACGATGAGATGGTGAGCTACCGGGAGGGTCATCAGATGCTGCGGGCGCACGCTCTGGCCTGGCGCGCCTACGACCGCGAGTTCAGACACGCACAGGGGGGAAAGGTCAGCAGAGGAATTTATTCATTATATTATTTATTATCTATACTTGAATACTTGTATCATACCGGTATGTTGTTTTATGTTATGTAAGTATCCAAACAGTCATCTTTTGTCAGTACAGCAATATCTTTTTTAATGGATCTTCTGTTGCGGACATTTGTGTGTAGGGTTTGTTTTTTGTCGTGTTGGCTCTTGCTGCGAATTACTCTTTCTAATACAAATTAATTACGCTTTCTGGTGCAATAAAATACAGCATAAGAGCATTAGAGGACTCTCGTGAATCACTTCAGTCAAAAGGAGAATGAAAACGTCCCAGATGATACCTGTACCGCCATGTTCTGTGTTGTGTCTCAGGTGTCTCTGGCTCTGCACATGGACTGGGTGGAACCGGCATTTTCATTCAGCCGCGAAAACGTGGAACCGGCTAAAAGGGTTTTGGACTTCCGTGTTGGCTGGTTTGCAGAGCCGATCTTCGGCAGTGGGGACTACCCTCTGGAAATGAGGAACTGGCTGCGGCAGCTCAACTCACTAGAGTACAAATGCTTCATTCTTACTTCAATACATTCACATTGTTGGCTAAAAAATATGAGCATTGCAGTTTAGAGTCACAATGAAGAAGGCTCCGTAATGTAATGTGTTATTGTATTTCTGGTTGTACAGGATTTAAGGGTTGGATTTAAACTGGGATTATTCAAAAATGTAATATGGTGGGATTTCAGTATCATTGAGCCAAATGTTGTAGTAGCAGTATATCATTAATGACAACATGTATACACAATGAATAATCTGTGTGTGTGTGTGTGTGTGTGTGTGTGTGTGTGTGTGTGTGTGTGTGTGTGTGTGTGTGTGTGTGTGTGTGTGTGTGTGTGTGTGTGTGTGTTTCCTCAGCCTGCCAGTGTTCTATGAGGAGGACAGACAGCTGGTTAAAGGGACGTATGACTTCTTTGCCATTAGTCACTTCAGTACCAAGCTGGTGACACATGCCATGGAAGACTCGTAAGATAAAGTCACTTTTTGGCCATTATTTTGAGATTGAAACATGACATGCAAACAGGACACAAGAGGGGGAGAGCGAGGTATGAGATTTTAAAAGCTACTCCGATAGTGTTTAGTTGAGGACCAATATTTAGCCTCGATGTCGTGATACGTCCAGCATCTTAAAGGCGTTAGATATTAATGAGAATGTTATTTTGTCTTCAGCTTCTGTATCATCTGCATGTGTTATGCAGGTACACCTACACACAAATGCTCGAGGTCCAGCAAATGATAGACACCACATGGATCATGTCCCCGAGGCCTGTGGTGCCCTGGGGTCTGAGGAAAGCCCTCAACTGGGTGAGCCGGGTCTTGGAGTCTTGTGAAGAGATACAAAGTTGGATGTCTAGCTAGCTGACCCTTTTTTATATACTTAAACCAGTAGTTGTCAAGTCGACAGGGACATAATAAAAGCATCTTGTGTCCAGCAGTTAAACCTTTGACATTAAGAATAGTTGAATATGAATAGATTCTGAATTTTTCAATGAGGGATGCAACTTTCATAATTTTTAACCAGGTTGTTGTATTCTTTATGTGGGAAAAATATACATTTTTAAATGTCTACAAACACCATCTTTCATATTTCACTGCAAAACCAAGAGTGGCTTATTGGCTGATTTAGATTCTTCATATTCTACTTGAAGTTTTTTCATACCAAGTGAATGACAAGTTAATTGCTGTTCGATGTGATATATGTGACATATACTTTAGATACATACTCACGTTGCTCTCCTGCTGTCAGGTGAGGGAGCACTACTGCGATGTCCCCGTCTACGTGATGGCTAATGGGGTGCAGGAGGACCCAGCCCGCTTCAAAGACAGCCTGAGAGTCTACTACCTGTACAACTACATCAATGAGGCGCTGAAAGGTGAGACTACAGACACACAATATCTTAATGATTAGATTTTCAAGGATTAATGCAAAACCGCTGAATATCATAATCACTGCATCGAGAGGTGAATCCTTTCGCGGTGATTCAGGTTTTCCCCTTCCTGGCCTCAGTGGAGTTTAATTATTAGACAGGTATTTAGGTGACTGACCCCTGAATAGTCAGCTGACTCAGAACAGCCAAAAATATCAACACAGATACACACTCTTTGCTCAGATTGTGGAGTCAAGGTCACTCGCAATCCAATTACCTGTCCTTGCAAAGTTTATTGGGTCACACTCAGTGAAGACCTTGGCTTGCACTTTGAAACCTTGCAGTGTCGTGCTATGACGTGCACATAGGATTGTGTTGTTGTGTTTCAGTGTGCTCTCTCACCACTAGGGGGCAACCACCCTCAGAAAACAGTTATATATTAGGGTCTATTTTATCTCAAATACATCAATCATGACAACATGTGAGGAATTTATTACTTTTTATATTGAATGATTTGATCTTTGAAACTTATTATCTTCCTATTTTTTTTTTTTTCTAGTGGCATAAATTGGTTTTACAATAAAAACACAGACAAGATGTTCCTTCTTAACATTATTAGAATGTACAGTAACTACCGTTATTGATGTAGCTGTCGACAATATATGCAATATGTCTGCATAGGATCAATTATAACTGTTGAAAATACGGTAAATATTATAAATACTTGTCCTTAGATCAGTTTGTAACTTCATTATGTAATTTATTATACGTTTATATGCTACTGATAGTCAATAAACGAGGGATTAAAGGTAAATCATTTTCTGTCAAACACATCCAGCCCACCAACTCACCTCCACATTAAAGTCCCTGAAGATGAATCTTGAACTCCTCCCATGTTCCTCTCCTCCTCAGCGTACACTCTGGACGGCGTAAACCTGAAGGGTTACTTTGCTTACGCCCTGAGCGACCAAAGGGACCCGGGCTTCGGCTTGTACGGCCACGTTCAAGAGGAGGTCATCGTCAAGGCCTCTCTCTCCAACTATCGCAACATCATCCAGCACAACGGCTTCCCTATTCCGGGAGCGGCGCCCCAGCAGTGTCCCAGCATGCCTCAGCCCTGCCTCGGCTGCCATGTGCTGGTCAAGAAGCCTGTGGTGGGCTTCCTGACTCTGGTGGGTTCAGCGGTGCTGATCACCCTGGGCCTCATTATCTACTACACAGCCAAGAGACACAAAGAGTGCTACTGAGGATTGTGATAAATTACCTGAGCTGATTGTTATCGGTTCTAGATGATATGTATTTCACAGAATGGCCTCTTTAAAGCTGCTTGTGAGTTAATGCCGTTCGGAAAGTCGAGTCACCCATTAGGGGTTTTATTTCTTGAGAACTCTTGTACTCCACAAGATAATTTACCCACAGAATCCAAAGAAGGAAACGTGTTTGTTTGTACCTGCCTTTATGGGTTGACAGAACATCCGAAAATACATTATTTTATTAATAGTTGTAATGTTGTTTGCAGTGGCGTTTCTACACGTAATTACACGAGTTGTATCTTTATGCACTTTATAATTGTCTTTATGCCGGTCGTATTACGTCATATTTATTACGTCATATTTTGCGCCCACACCGTGAAGGCCGGTCCGCGAAAATATTGTCTGACACAAAACCGGTCCGTTGCTCTAAAAAGGTTGGGGACGCTGCATTAGAGTACTGCTCTATAGCCCACAGTGGATCCCCCCCGGGAGACCCAGAGGCGACGCCCCCCCCCCCCCCCACAAGCAGGGGCGCCCACAGCCGCAGGGGGCGCCAACCTGCAAATTCCCCACAGTGATATGATAGATAATGGAAAACCACTTCGCGGCCCAGATGATTTTTTTTAAGTGGTAAGTGGTCATGCCGCCCCCGACGTGACATGAAAAAGTGCTGCCACTGGTTGTTTGTGTAAATTTGTGAGTATTTGTTTTGCTTATCTTATAGTGCTCAACTTGACAATACATTTCCTTAAATAAGAAGGTAAAAACACAAACATGTTTTGGAGTGGTAGAACTCAAATGCAGATACTTTAACAGCCCTAGCTTAATTCAGGCTGTTGCATTAATCCTCCTCGCTCTTTCCCCATGTTTCCTGTCTGTCTCATACTGGGACACTTGGAGCACCATCAGACAGTAATGTACGCATTGTCATGTTATAAAATAAACAACGCCACCACCACTCTGGTCAAACTCATGACATTACTATGTAACATTTCGGGTTTATGTAGAGATTCTGTCGTGTTTGTTCAGAATAATAAAATCCATGTCCAGACTTTTATATAAACAAAGCAATTTATTATGTTCTGATGCAGATTGTTAGGGAAACATCTCCTCCTTGCAGTATAGTTTTAATACAAATAATTGTCTGCTAATATCAAAACTGCTGTGCAGTTATTTTATTTTACCCCACTAGAGTGACAGTTCATGGTTTACAAACTCTGTGCTGAGTTGAGTTTTTGGGCAACAATCCACGGCAGAAAGCCACAAACTGTAAGACAGACTTGTTTTGGGGTGAGTTATGTTCATGTCACCATGCCTTACAGAATACAAACCTGTACCAAGTCCACTGGAAGTGTTGTCAGGGCAAAAAACAACAACAAGATAGCAGGAAATCAACAATGGCTGTTGAACTCCAAGAAAAGTATCCGTATTCTATTCAGAGTCAAAACATCATCCCATCCAGACCGTCTTCCATGAACTTCTTGTAGATGGCCATGAACTTGGCGGTGAAGGCCTCAAGGTGGTAGATAGCTTTGCTGCCCAGCTGCAGTCTGTGTTCGTAGTAGGCTGCCATGTGGGCCACCTCTGTCTTCAGCTGACCATCGCAGTTACTCAGCAACTCTGTGACCAGACCCTGTTTGAGGATTGGACGAGTAAAATGAATACTCCTGACGGCATAAGTCACTGCAAACCTTTTTAACACTGTGACGGAAGATGATGAACGATACCTTCATAATGACGTCAGGAGGGATGCAGTGAGTCAGCAGCTCGTACAGTCTGGCGCGAACCTCCAACAACCTGGAACCGACACGGATGGGGATTCAGCAGTGAAATACACCCACAAATCTAAATAACTTTCCTTAGTTGCTACATAACAAACGAAAACCTATTCTCTCTTTTTGCCTCCCCTACCTCTGAGGGCTTTGCTGGCTGACGATGGCGTTAGCGGTTTCTCTGAGGTAGACCTCCCAGTCCGTCTGCGGGACGTCTTGGTCTGCCGAGAATGGATACCTGGAAAAGAATAATGCAGTCTAAATAAGGAAATCATTTTCATTTAAATCCCATGCTAATCCAAGAATGATAATACGTTTTGTGAAAACTTACTGCTGCACTCTGCATGCCTCACACATCAAAAGGGCTTTGCGGAGGTTGCGACCTGACTTCTCAGTGATTTGTTTGGCCAGCTCAGGTGGAAGGAGCAGGCCCTCCTTTTTACAGATTGATGTCAAAACACTGCAGACCTGGCAGACAATAATAACACAGGAGACAAGGGGTAAACAGGTGAAATGTAGTCTTGACCATGACTTATGCAGCAATCTTTAAAGGTGTGCTACTTTCAGATGATTATGAATGACAATCTTGAGCACAGCATCTTCACCGTACCTCTTCTGTGCTGGGAAGAGGAACTCTGATAGCCAGACAACGGCTCCGAATTGGCCCGATGACTTTCGAGGTGGAGGTAGAGCAGAGGATGAGACGGCAGGTGGACATGTACTTTTCCATTGTTCGGCGCAATGCATGCTGGGCATCCTTTGTGAGTCTGTCCACCTCTGTTAGCAACACAACTGAAAACAAACATTTGCCAGTTACAACAATGACAGTCTGATATTATGTTTTTCACAGAGCCACAGGGGGGGGGGGAAATCGGGAAAAGCTCAAGACCATTCTTAAACATGGACCAGCAATCACAAGTTAAAGTGACACAACGGTATGTGTCTTTCCTACCTTTGAACTCCCTCTGGGTGCTTGACTGGATCTGCTGAGACTGAGCCACAGTTTTAATCAGCTCTTGAATCACCACACGGTCCTGGTTTCCAGCATCACTTTTAGAAACAGAACAGAAATACTTAATGTCCCAACAGAAAATGAATTACAGTCTCACTGAGCCAGAAAGCAGCCTGTTACACAACATGAAAGCCACAAACTTTGAAGAACCAACATTATCGTTTCAGCTAAAGTTTCTATCTTATCCGACTTATACAAATCACACTTGTCTAGTCCTGCAACGGTTTGTTGAATGAGTGACCAAACAAACCAGTCACAGGGAAAAGTGCACCACTAACATAAGTTTGCAGAGTAGATAGCTAATAATAACTCAACCATGAAGCCCTATTAATAAATATTAATCTGCAAAGTAACCAACCACTACAGCTGTAAAATAAATACATTTGAGTAAAAAATACAACATCTTCTCTGAAGATACAATATCTCCTTCAAACTGTGATAAAGTACAGTACTTAAGTAAATGTACAGAGCTAACATCATTAAGTTACCTTGCGTTGACTTCCAAGTGATAGTTGCTGGCTATGGTGTTAATCTCAATTTTCTTCTTTGAGGGAGCCTGGAGACGAAAAACACAAAACAGGGTTGCAAGTAAGCCTTCGTCAGACAATTTGATAGTGTTGTCATTTGGACAGGGGAGTCTGGAGTAACTGCATGCTGGTGGTGTATTGTAGTGTATATGTCCCCTCTCACCACGATGGTCTGGTGCTCTATGCGGAGCTTCTCCACCCCGGCTCCATACAGCTCCCTCAGCAGGCACATGATGCGGGTCTTCTTCCCCGCGCCTGACGGCCCGTACACCAACAAGTGGGGGAAGTCTCCACATTGAACCTGAAGCAGACATTAAAAAGAAAGAGTTGTAGCACATACTTTTTCTTAGACTAAACTAATGTCATCAACGTGAATTGCGTTAATATGCCACTTGGTAATGTTAGATGACTTGCGCCACATTTACTATAATGCCTTGTGTTGTATACACTACCATAGGTCATTTAGAAAAAAAAGGGCATTGTGATGTGAATCTAGCAATAGTGGCACTAGACTAAATTAAACTAACGTAAACTAAACTTGACATATTGTGTAACGTGACCTCAAAACAAAGCAGATATGATGGACAATGATGTCATTAACCTGCTAGTTTAACTCGGGTTGCTCTCCTACTTATAATTAACGTTATGTGACTCCGAAATTAAATTAACGGATAGCCTATACGCAGCTATTGAGTATGCTGCTCATGCTAACTTGGCCTGATTATAGTTAACATCGCAGGTTGTTCCTCTTACCAGGTTCTTCAGCTGGGTCGCTTGCTCTTTATGATAGTCGAGTTTCCCGAGCGACGTCGGGCGATATTTGTCCACCCACAAACTCATTGTGTTATGAATTTAATAACTGTAATCGTCAGTGTTGACAGCAGACAGCTTGGCTCTTTCCCGCGAAATAGTATTCATACGCAACCGTAAGCGACCCGCGCTGCTACTTCCGCTTGTGCGACGGCGAGTCGAAGGGGTCAAAAAGGCTACAGGCGAGTGGTAATTCTCGTCGTAGAAACCACAAAGCTGTAAGTATATACTAATAGACACCAGACATGTCTTGTATCTAATAGTGATAGACTGTTGTTAACAGTTTTTGACAGAATTATATATTGTAAAGTATTTGTTAATTGTATTAAATTTTACACAGGTGGCATTAGTGTGCGATGTACAACTTGTCCATAATATTCACAGTCACAGTCATTATATTTTGCAAGAAGAAGTAAAACTTTTCCTTCTGAAAAAAGAAGTGGAGAAGCAGTACAAGGTAGCATAGAAGGGAAATACTCAGGTAAAAGTATGTCAAAAGAGTGCTTAGTTACATTCCACCATTGGTCTTTTGTGATGATATGTGACTCTCCAGCAGACCACCAAGAGATGACCTCCACTAGTGTCACTCTTGCATGACTTCTGCTGTTGTGTTCAAGTGTAAATATATGTGTGTGTATACCGCACAGGACAGCCATGGAAAAGACAAGTGCCTTGTTGGGAGAAAGCCCAGGGGAGGACAGAGAGTTAAAAGAGACCCAGCAGCAAGCGTTTCACCTATAGGCCCACTAGCAGAATAATCTCTGTCTCTTAAAGATAGCATCTTTTATTTTTTTGCAGGCGTTTACAGTGAAGACAGTAACGTTAAAATGATACCACCAAGGAATGTGAGAATTTAATTCCATTTAACAAAAACAAAAGCTTATAATGTCACCATAAGGTCATTCCGAGCCATAATGAGAATGAGAGCTGGTAGTTTTTTGGAGGAGCTAACTCAATGTGTTGCTTTATATATTACACATATTAAATGTCATTATTATGCTATGATCCCCATCTGAAAAGAAAAACTTTACACATAGTGCATTCATTAAAGTTTTACTCCGCCACCAGGCGAGAGAAACTGTCACATTGTAATTGCATGTTTTCTTTCATGCAGTGACAAAGTTGGAAAGTAGATGTTTTCTTTGGTTATCTGACTTCATCCATGTGTTTGTTGTCAAAATCAAGTTTGGTTCTGTCTAATATTTTACACTGTATCTACAGTACACACTGCCAAGATAACACAGCTTACACAATTCAGTGTGGGTATTTCTGCAGTAGTCTTGATAAACGTTTATGTACTTTCCCTTAGTGGAATTTATTTATAGACTTCATATAAGACACTCATACGCTGTTATAGATACTCATTATCCTCTTCTTTATTTTTTACAGCATCCTATCTGCATCCTATTAGGTCTTTCCACAAAACATGTAGCCTTTTCTTTTCCCTGCTTTTCTTCAGCATGATCCAGGTAAATATACCTTTTGACAGGAATGTTGTATATGTAGGAGCATGTCTCAGCAGGTTGGCGTAGCTTGTACTGAAATACATGTTTGAGTTAAATTAATTAGCATCCATCATCAAAGCAATGTAGGACAGTGAAACATCTGGGACGGGTGGTGGAAGTTTATCAAGTTCCTTCATGCAAGATAACTTATCATGTTCATTCATAAGTATACATTTTAGTCATGAATACGTTTTTTAGATAGTTCAACTTGTGCTGATGCTGTATTGACTTTTTTTAAGTATTACCTGTAGTTCAAAGGTTCAGGTCAACCAAAAAAACACAGTGGCATTCAACATCAAAATTCTGTTTTTATGGCAAGAAATCACCGACCTTGTTGGGAACATTGTCAACTGTCAATAACTCAGAAACACGTAACCGTTACAGATGCAGGATAAATACTGCACTATATTGATGGTCATGTTTTGTGGAAAGACCTAATGTTGCTTTCAAATGTCATTTTGTGATAGTTAGACTGCTGCAAACTTTACATTGATGAGCTCCTTTCTATTTAAATGCATTGCAGCCAATATATTTATACCTCAATAAGCACTAGCACTGTGAATAATATATTGTTACGTGATTGAGATTAAATTAATTTAACTTCTAAATCTTAGTACACCCTCTCTACCTTGACCAGATCTCATCTGCCCAAGCAGGTGTCAACAGGCAGAAGCATCCTCAAGGTTAGTGTACAAAGAACAGGTTCGTACTCTTGACCTACAATACATAAAATGTTATGGTTGCTGGCAGACTTGAGGAATTTCACAGTACATTGTCAGTTTTGGAAGGACCGTAAGTCCTTTTTGGCTCACAGCGTTGCTGTATAGTTACAAAATGTATGACTGGAGAGATTTTTTGGAGAAGATAAGAACATGTTCAAAGCGTTACCTCATGAGTTGATGAGGAATGTGCTACCAAGGTAAAACAAAAATCCTTTGCCTGGAGTCGTATTATGCATCATTGAGTGAAAAAGAGGAATGAGAGAGTGAAAGGCCCCAAGCCTTTTAATCAAAGTCTTATTTTTCTAATTCATGTGCAGCTATTTAATCTGTTTGATAATTTCCACAACATAACTTTATATTTTATTTGCTTTAAGTGCATAATTTATATTTTTCTCTTTTGCATATGCTTGCATTTACATGCAAAATAGCACACACACACACACACACACACACACACACACACACACACACACACACACACACACACACACACACACACACTTGCACAGGTACAAACACCTGCCTGCGGAACTCACTGTCTTCTTGCTGAGGTAATGAAGGAGGGGGAACATTCCTCAACCCTTTCTTTCTTTCTTTCTCCTCCCCTCACAGCTTTTCGTATCTTTTCAGAGGTAAACTCACTCTTTTTACCATCAGCTCCATGTAGCGTTACGTTGCCTCCGCTGGATACTTGTGTTACCTTCAGACTGCTTCGGTGGATGTGCTCTTCGATGACACAACTTATGTACAGAAATATCTGGTATGTTGAAATATTAATTTGGTGTTTCTTTTTAAAGCATCCTGTGGTTCCTCAAATGTTTTTTAAGAAACAGATTACAGTTACAGAGGCTCCATTATGGTTAATATTGAGATTAAGATAGTGTTTTATTGAAATGAAGATGTTGTTGAAGTATTTTTTTTTCACAGACCATTGGACACATGGCCTAAATGATTGGGAACAAATTACTTTTATTTAGCAAGTTTGCGGTAGGAAACTAATTTATTTGTTTTACTTATACATGCTGTCTGTGCTTTACAGTGATATAGTTTGAACCTAATTTTAAGACCCTCCACTCCGAGTGTAAAAAACAAAGAAAGAAAATGCCAGGCAAGGAAAGGGTGTGTTGGCTACAGCCAAAAATATCCACCAGGAAAAAACAATGTGTTTGAGCGCAGTGCATTTGTCAAAAAAAGAGCTCTTAAGAGCCTCAGAGTGTGGGGTTTCTGTGAAGACAAACTTTGTAGACTTTGGCATAGTCCAGTCACATTTGTGATTATTTTGGCACAAACAATTTAACTAATATCTAATCCTAATAAGAGAGTATTCACAGGACCAAATAGTGGGGAATTTATTTTTGCTTAAATAATTAAATCAAACTGCAGCACTGGACCTTGTCTTACTGAAAGGGAAAATATTGATCGGCCGATGAACTAAGCAGCAGTCGAGCCTGTAAGCAAATCCAGACTTCCTCATCCATTTACAGAAACAAATGACTCTGGATTGTACATGCACATATTCATATAATGCTTACACATGTTCACATCAATTTCCCCAAAGTTATGTTCTGTGTCTCTTTCTTTCTCTCCATCTCTCTCCAGCTCAGCTATCAAAGGAATTTTCTGGGCCATTCAAATGTGGGCCAAAGTGTAAATATCATCCACTCACGCATGATTTTAGCAGCTGCACGTTGTATGACAGTTCCCCCGGCTCTGTTTGAATGAGCCTCTATTGCACTCACCGTAAATAACTCAACAGATGAGGACTGGTTCCCTCGTCATGCATGCAGGTCCAGTAGCTGCATTGCCTGTTCAGCAACAGCCTGACAGGCATATTTACCTCCAGGCTGTGGGTGTCCCTTTGGGTGACCTGCAAGTTCAAGTTCCCCTCTTGACTCAAAGCTCCAACATGTCTGAACCAGTTCCCAATCATGCTCAAAGATGGAAGGAGCTGAAGGTGGACATCAGCTCCCCGTGTGACACAACTAAGCCTGCCTTAAAGCGGAATGGACACAGTGAACGCAGACAGAGTTCAGCCACGGCTCCCGTAACAGGCCGCGACATGGATAAATGCAGTTGCAGCCATCTCCCAGCATCTGTGAACGCGTCACAGGACTGCTCCTTGGATCTGCTGAGAATAGTAAAGCACAAGCCAAGTGCCATTGCGTTCTGTGACAATGATTATAGCTCTGACAACCAGGGGATCTCTGACGTTGGAGAGTCCTCTTCATCCACCGCTGAGGAGAGAGAGGGCGATGATGATGAGGACGATGATTTTCCTCAGGCGTCACAATATAAGGAGTTCCTAGTCAGTCGTCAGTGTAGAAACTTGAGCAGGAACAGGAAGTGCTCGAGGAAGAGACAGGATGCACAGCCTAATGACGCTGCATCCAACAAGGGAAAACCTGAGGTCACAGGTAGCCAGGAGGAAGAGGAAACACAGCAGAACAATGGAAAACAGGTAAGAAAAACAAGACAGGAGCAGAGTGATAACAAAGACAAAGAAGTCCTATTCACTGTGTAGAGTTACCAGTGAAAGCAGTTCAGTAGCTGCATGCCTGTGTTGCATTGCACTGCAGATAGGCCTTTTTCACAGCAGACAAGTTGACTTCTCATAGGAGGAAAAGCACTAATGACATTAGCAACGGCTCTGTTATATTCAAGTTCATCAGGAAGCCATGAGCCTGAAAGAGAAGCAGCTAAATGTAATTGATCCATCATTGATTTAATTATGTGGCAAACTGTCATCAGTTAAAAAAGTTCTGTAACTGTGAAACCTACTTTCAGCACTAGAGGACAGCAAACTATTCAGCATGATCTTCTTTCCACTTAACTAACAGGCTACTTTGATACTTGTTGTATATATTGTAAATATATTGAATATAGTTTCAATATTAGCTTGGAACAATATAAATGATCGCATCGTTCACATTCGTACACTGAGGCTACAATGCACCATAGGTTTCAGTCGGGTGGTTGATGCATCCTGATGGGTTGGTGGTCATAGATGCAAACATGCATGTGTTTAATATTATGTCGTAGCAATGTCAGTGGTTTGATTTTATCTGTTGCATCTTTCTTATTTGGCAGTTTTGGTGAAAATGGCCAAAATGTATCTCATCATAACGTTGCCCGTTATGCTTCCAAAATATTTAGCGCTAAAGAGTTCATAATTGTAATATTTATCTTTGAATGGAAAGAGAAACATGTGTTGAAACAAAAGGGGAACTGAATAAAAAGGAATATTTTGGCAGGTATAAATGTAATCATAAATTCTTCTAAAATTTCTTCTGGCCTGGCATCACCACCTCCCAGCATGCACCGTACCAGCGGGCAACCACAGTGGTAATAGTGTGAGTGTGCCCCTGACGGCGTTCTCACACCTGTCAGCAGCCCTCAGAGACTGGCACCTTCCCATAACGGTCCTCTGGCACACTACACACTGTTCTCTCTTGGACTAAAATGAAAGGATTTGTTCTCTCCGTGCTGCTTTTGTAGTGTTGTTCTTAGAGTTTGACCAAGTGGCTTTTAAAGTCACTTATTGACAGGCTTAGGCAGGGCTCATTTGAATATCTGTTAAATCAAAGAGGCCCCATTGTGGTTCCACATTCCTGGAATATCTTGGTTCAGGCAGTTTCGTCACACTCCACAATGTAGACAACAATTTAGGGTAAAAATAGAGTATTTAAGCTGCATTTAGAGTGGCATGAATCTTACAAACGTGGCTGTCGTACTCCAGTCCGCTATCAATACAGTATTCCTATCATGTCCCAAATTCTGTAGGTGTTTTAAATCTCAGCCGTGGTCCTTTAGCACATTACTGTCTCAACTAATTCAGCTTTTTTTACCAAGTTAAAAATGGAACAGAATATTGAATGTTTTCTGACTTAAGAATACAAACTATGATCTTTTTGTCGTAGAAGGTGTGACTTGATTATCTTAAAGATGAATTATTTCATCCCCCCCTGTAATTTCCAGTGGTATATTTAGCCTTTGGAAGTGCCATACTTTCCCTCTACTATAATTGAGTTACACTACCAACATGACATTCTCATTGATTCATGCACACATACCTTTCATTTCATTTGCAGAGTACACTCACTGTGCAGGCCAAGGATAGCCTCACTTCTTTATTTATTCATACTTTTACTTAAACGATAATGGGTGTTTTAGCCTTTCAGACTGATAATGAAATGGTCTTGTAGCAGAGATACAGTGATGCATTAAGAGCTCTACCGTCTGTAAATACTTGGGTCAGAAGCCTATAAACATTTCATGAACTTTGAGAGCACTCTGCTGTGAAAAGTAAGTGTGCAAATGGGAGTCTGCGCATGCCATGGTGTACATTTGTGTTCGCATTCGTACTTTCACTTGCCACTCAGCGTATAATGTTCATGTTTGCAGTAACTCATGCCACAGAAAAGCCTCCACTCCCTGTGCTCTCCCTTCGCCCGGGTTCTTGCCCCCATAGTGAGGGTAAAAATAGCACCCTGCCGCACATAGACAGCCTTCTGTGTGTAGGAATCTGGAGATGTGGGGGCTGTAACACACAGGAAATGGCTTTACTGCCAAAGCTGTTGATGCAGATATTTTTTAAACTGGTCAACATGATGGGTTTGGGAATGGGAGTGGACAGAAGGGTGTGTTTGTGTGCGTGAGTGGGTGGGCGGGTGTGTGGGTGAGGGCACGCTTGTGTCTATGCATGTATGTGTGTGAGTGAGGGGGCTGTTTTTGGATTTCAAGCTCCTCAAAGGGGCCCTATGTACGGCTATCAGCCTCTGGGACTCTGGGATTGGCAGCGGAGCCCAGAAACAAAGCAGTTTGTTCATTTCCTGGAAGGCCAGTGAACAAGTGTCTCAGTCAGAGTCCATGACCAATGGGTGGAGAGGGAAAGAGAGGGAAAGCGAGGGTTTAGGTATGTGCATAACTGAGCTGTATGGAATAGACAGATATTACAACACATTTAAATATTGTACGTTGTGCACACTGATTTTTTAAATACTATTTAAAGGCAGTTTATTTAGGTATCTTTTTAGCTTTAGCGTTTCTCTTCTATCAAAAGCCTCTCTTGTCCTCGCTCTAAATTAATCTCATTAAGGAGGTGACACCTCCTCCACAGGGCAGGGTTCACCGTGTACCCCTAGTCAAAGCACAATGTTCGTGTGAGTATGCTGGAGGCAATGAAGGGTGGAGTAGGATGAGGAGGAAGAGGAGTGTGTGTTGAGTTAGGTTCAGCACATTTCTCCGAGACCAGCATACATCAGTGCAAGGTTGAACCCCAGAGTTTGTCCTTGAACCATATTCACGTGTGTGTTTGTGTTGTTTAACCTGTGTGTTCAGGCTGCTGAGGGTGACTCCATGACCCTGCTGATGAAAAAGTTGGATCACCTCAATGAGGGAATCCAGGAAGTCCAAAGCGCTGATTCCTCCCATTCAGACGTTTCCAATGCTGACGAGGAGCAGCAGAGCACCACGGTGAGTAAAGTACCGTTAGATCAAGTCAAGTCAAAGTCTTATTCATGTATATGGTGCTTTAAACAGGCTTCGGATATGAATCATGATAGAAACAAATGAACAAAAGAATAAACGAATGAACAGGACAACCATAAAGGTGATGTGAGGAAGTTGTTTGCATAAACATGTACATGTGTCTGGATAGACTTTCTATTCAAGACAAGGGAATCTAACTAAAATGGAGTCTTTGCATGGATTTGTATATGTATTCATAAGTAATCACTACATTAAGATTATAATTTATTTTTTAAACCGTAACTTTATAAATCACATAAGGCTAACCTTTGAATTAGACTTAAAAATAGATTGTTTTGATTCAACAGCAATGTAGCCAACATACTAAAGCTCCATCTTTGGTATTTTGGCTGGCACTAATAAACCAATATAGACAAAGTTCATCAATACTTAACATCATATCAATCTTGCCCGCACACACTAAAGTGTGAAGAATGTACCATTGAGTCAACGCACAGTTCACCACAATCATGTTGGGCCCACTTAGGGGAATGGGTTGCCAGGCTTTCAGTCTCTCCTCTATTTAATATAGTGAATTAATTGAGAATAATAGTTTGGATGGGCTTCAAGCCTGTTGTTTTTCCACCATTAAAGCCTTTCCTAAAGCACATGGTTTCTGACTCGTCTGGCCTCCATCTGGAAACAGCATCAATCTGCCAGGAACTACAGATCCCGTATAAGAGCTTAGCTCACACCAGTTTACCGTTATTTTAAAGGCTTATTTAAAATTATTTCTGGAAGGAGACTGTAGCCAGCTCCTGTGCTGGGCTCCTCTGTTCTCCTCTAACTTTACATTCCAGCTGCCTCATTATGCACACCAAGTGTAAATCTGGTAACCTCAAATAGCTCTTAAACCAACAGCACAGAACTTTAGGAATTCTTATAAAAAGGCTGCATTTAATCAAGCTAATCTTAATCAAACTGTTTGGCGAGCTAGTAAAGCAGCAGTAAAACAGACACTTTTAGCTTTGTGTGTCATATTATCTGTCAAGTATTTTTTATGTAACACTAAAGAAACCTTTATTTACAGTGGGAATAGATTTTTTGCAGCAACCCATGACGGTAAAATACGCAATACAACACAATATTTATGATCAATAAAAAGAAAAATCAATGATGATGTTCAGTTCAGCCACCTCCCTTGTAGATGAAGAGGCGCAAAGAGACTATTTATCCCAAAAATTTCAAATATTTACAGGGTAATAAAGATTAAATGACCCCAGGCCAGAACGGTAATGCCTGACTTTCTTTAAAAAAACAAAACAGTAATAGGCATTCAGAGTTGGACGCAGGGCAGAGTAATAAGGACATCAACATTTTTTTGAATAAATAAATAACAGTTTGGTAGTTTAATATCTATCTTCTAACAACAGTTACGTTTTTGCTATTGCAAGTTGAGGGCTTAATAAATACTAAATTACAGAAACAACTGACTTCACTGCAACCAGTATTCTGTGACTGTATTGTAATCAGACAATATCCTTAATCACCATCCCTCCTAGTTACATTAACTGTAATGAATGTGCCTTAAACTGTTATTCTTTCTACAACCATCAGGGGGCGACTCTTTGATTGTATAGAAGTTGATGACAAAATGACTATACCTATTTATTACTTTAGTAAACATGAGTTTATGGTCTCAATTGCTAGTTTCTAGTTTTCTTCAATACAGCATGATGTTCATTCGTAAATTATGGTCCCATTTAGAGTAAAATAGACTATGATTGACAGGTCGCCACCACGGCGTTGTCCGTTCTGGAAGTTGCTTGCCATATCCTCTCAGCTGCAGCCTGGAGTGGCCTCTTTCTCTGGCTGAACAATGGCTGAGTATCCAAGTCAGCCAAAACCCTATAAAATCTACATTGTAAAATGTAAGCTGTTGAAATCCTTCACCTCATTATGTCGTCTGCATTCATATTTTTCCTATTCATACGCTTTTAAATATAATTACGTTCCCCAACTTCCAAAGCTGAAGTAGCACTCTTTGGTTCTTCTTTGCCTCCAACTGCCGGAACAACAGATTTTGCAACCGCGCCCCAGACACACAGAGGAGATCGGCAAGAACTGCAGACATTTCTTACGCTATAGATCTAGCAGATAGAGATTCTGTTGAAAATGGTCAAATATGAAAATGCAGTCACGCCAAAATTAGTCTGACTTTCAGTTTGAACTGCACTTTGTTTTGGGGATACAATGTCCTTGATGTTGCTTTCTAACTGTGACCGCATAGTTAGAAAATTAGCAACGGCATCATGCTATTTCTATGATGGAAATGCTCCACGGGGTCAGAAAGGGAATTTTCAACACAGACAAGCATTGTATGTCACGATGAAGGGAAAATGTGTCTCTCTGTTCATGCATTTGAAGATTGGATTCTTGCACGCTGTTTACGGGAATGTATCTCATTCCTCTTTCACTCACATTTTCACACACGTCCATGTTATCAGCTCAGTGTTGGACGGGAGGGGAGAGCGGGAAGCACAGCAGCGGGTCTTCCCACTGAAGTGGTTACAGTAGTTGAGTCATGGGGTCGAGCAGGGATGGACTTTCCAGTATTGTCACTGAGCGGAGATACAGAGGGACGAGGATGGGCTCGATAAGGGGGGATTTTTCAGTAAGAGAGAAGGGCAGACACATCATCAGCAGTGTTATATATCTTCAAACACTCCCCACCAACAGCAGCTCCACTAAATACTCCACAGAAACCAAACAGATACAGAGAGCTTCTGAAGAGACAGGTGACATGAAGACAGGGACTCGGGTAAGAGACTCAGCTACAGAGAGACTGATATTAAAGCTGCTACGGCATCAAATAATCATCTATTTTGAGACTATTTTGATAACTGCAATTAACACTAACGAATAAACAATAAATGAGGAGATTGGGTAGCAATTTCTTCCTGACAGCATTATGATGAAGAAGAAGGAGAGTTTCTTGCATATTGTGGAAGAATTCAAAATGCATATTATCTTTGGAGAGGAAGAAGAGAGGGAAAACAACAGCTGAAGGGGTTAACAGAATATGTTGTCACCTTGAGAAGCACGAGCAAAAGGAATGATGTTTGTATGATTGACCGTGGTGATGATTTTACCACTTTATAACGACTTACTAGTGGATGATGTTATACTGAGGTGGATGTGGCTATGTTGAAGACCTGATGTGGGAAAGAAATGCATCTATTTTATTTGACTGTGGCTTGCCTTATTCACAACTTGTATCAAACATTAGTTTTATAGATGACAAAAACAGCCTCACCACAAAGTCCGCTCACAGCTGTTCTTGAGCATTTGACAACATGACATGATCTTCCTCTGCGGTTTGAGTTTCCCAGGAGATGTTCAAATTTCCATTTATTCAGGAAACTGTACTTTTAGGGAAAGTTACAGGATGGAAACTGTATTTTGTCATCTGCTGTTTCCAAGTACAAGACTGAACTTGGATGAGAAATGATTTCAGTGCAGAATCAAAAATAGCTTGATAGGGTCATGGGTTGGGCTAAAGAAGCAGCTTTTCTTTGCACTTATCTGACTTCTTCTTCTCTGTCCTCACAGGGGGCTTCGGTTGTTGGGCGGACGGCGAGTCAAGAGAAGGGAACCACCAGAGCTCCGGACAAGCTCGAGCCACTGACCAGGCGGTACTCCCGACCTCTGACCCGCAGCAGGCCGCTGACCCGCTCGTCCCTCTCGTCCCCTACACATCTCCATGCTCGACGGGCCCGGGTGAGCGAGACTGTCTTTCTGTGGATGTGTCTGAGAGTGTTTGAGTCAGTCTGCCAAACCTTTTGTGTTGGGTACTGTACTCCCTGCGAACTATTTACTACACAATATACTGTAGATAGAAAGCTGGTTGGAAGAATACAGAACAAAAACATGTAACAATACAAACCCACCTGAATACTGCAGCTTCTCCCTTGAGAAACCCACATATTTTGTCGACTGATTATTACGTCAGGTTACCACTCACAAGCATGTGACTTGTTGGTTTTTGGGACAGAGTCTGTTGAAACCGACAGTTTGATCTTTGCACTGCTTTGTATATTATTTGCCTTACACTGGTGACTTCTACCCAAAGCTCACTTTCACCTTAGAAAAAAATAAATGTGGCTCCCTTCTGTTTCTCCCATCACCCCTCCTCCCTCTCTCTGGGCTTCTGTCCAGTCTGCATGTACCCTGCTGTTGTGTAAATACGGTGAAAGTAAAAGGATGAGACAGCTCTGCTAATATCCAGCAGCATGCAAGGTCATCTTTCTGTGTGTCAGCACTGCGGCAACAGTGAACCACAAATACACCACTGCTCAACAGGTACAACAGTCAGACAGATGACGGGAGGTAAAATGAGTTTAATTGATATTTCACAATGTTAATCACATAAATATTAAGCTTTAATATTTATTCTTGACGATGAAAATAGTAGTTTGACCAACAATGCAAATTCAAGGTCATTTTTCTAGCTTTTCTTGGAGTTTTCAACCACATCACCTGGTCTTCATCAGTGGATGGATTTTGCTCAGTTGTGATGGATGATGATCTGTTAGTTTGCGTACACACTCGATTGCTTTCAACAATTATATGTAACAAAGAAATCTGACAAACTGTCACTTTATATCCCTGTTTTACCGAGATGTCTTTAAATCTTTTAAACAGCAGAAATACTAAAATACATTACTGGGTTTTGAGCTAAAAATCACAAACATTGCTCACGTAGATGCTCACAAAAGATGGCATCCCTCTGCAGAATACATTGGTACATGCCTTTGGTCAGCATGCAGTCAATCCTGAAGTTGTGTGTGTGTGTGTGTGTATGTGTACACATATGCATGTGTGTCCGTGCATGTGTGTGTGTGAGTGTCTGTGTTATATGTGAAAGTGTAGGTAGTTAGAGATAGCAGCAGGGGCCGTGGGACCCGACTGATGCTAAGGAGTAGGTTTATTTTCCCCCAACTGTGACTGATAAAGCGCAGCTGTCCAAACTGACATGGACACACACACACACACACACACACACACACACACACACACACACACACACACACACACACACACACACACACACACACACACACACGCACATAGATACATATAGTTCTTCTCGGCTCTGAATTTAGAGCATATTCTGTATATTTGTAGGTGAATTTTAGTAATTCAATTGTGTTTGAATATATTGTTGTCATTGTTTATTTTTTATTTTTCAAAGCAAGCATTGGGCATATCATTGTTCAATATTCCCCTGTAGTACAGTTATATTTTTCAGTCGTGATTGGATGACTTTTTGCTCACCTTTACTTTGTTGCTGTTTGTTGACCCTCTGATCATTACTAGAAACCAGCTACTGCAGATAGCTAACCACATTTAAAGGATTGCTTTTGTGTAAATTGTTGGATTTTGTCTGGTTACATTTTGCTCAAGAAATATTATGGTTAATAATATAACGTAATAATCCTCAATTTCCTCATTTCACAAACACATAATTTAAATGAGTGATAGTTTACACTTTTTTTTTTCTTTTCACTCATCAGGAATTACCCTGTAAATCATTGCAATTTCAGTACATGGTCGTTTTAAAACTTGAATTGACAAGTAAGATGATGCCTTGTGAGTTTAGTGATTTACAGTATATAATTATAGGGCTGGGGGAAGCCCATTGGGAATCATGCAGAATTTCCTAAAATGCAGATGCATCAGTTGGTAAATTCTTGCTCCCAATCCCATGCTTTGTAAGGATGTGGGGGTTTCCTATGACAGTGGCAGTAATCATGTTACACAGTCTGTTTGTTTTATTATGTTTCACACTAAATCTGGAACTTTAGGTTCCTTGACCTTATCTGTTTTCAGTTCCTGTGTATTCTGGGACTTGATATGTGTGTGATGTACTCCTCGTGATCAGAGTCCAAGCTTTAATTTCCAGTGTTAATATTCTAGCCATTGAATATGTACATCATGTTGCTGAGGGAGTTTACTGTTCTTGATCTTATTGTCTTTCCTCGCGCTCTTTCTTCGTCTACCCTATTATTATTATTATTTACACCAGGTATTATCTATTTCGATTACCGGTACCTTTCCTTTTCTGTCATGCCCTCTATTTCTCCTTCTCTTCTTTCCAGATGAGCTCACAGATTCCCAAGAGATCACTGAAACACACACACACACACACACACACACACACACACACACACACACACACACACACACACACACACACACACACACACACACACACACACATACACACACACACACGCGCGCGCGCACACGCACATCCACATCCACATAGAGTAGACAATATCCTTTCCAATTTCCTCTAATTTAATTTAATAATTTATTTAAGTTGTTTTTCAAACAACATATTCTTCACTTTTCCAATTCCAATAAACTCCGGTTGACATTCAAACAAATAAGCTTTTAGGGCTCGGTGGGTTTTTATACACACTCTGTTTCTGCTGGTGTGTATCAAGGGAACTGAGTCTTTCCCTTTGGCTGACATTGAATTTACATTCTCCGAAGCTCATGTGCTCATACACAAACACTCGTTTTTTGCTTTTGCTTTTGTTCTCACTGTGTGTTTTCTTCTCTTTTTTTTTCATGTCAGGCTGCTGCCAGGATGACCAGTGGATCCGCAGGTATGGGGGTTGGGGGGGGGGGGGGGGGGGGGGGGGTATCCGTTCAGTATCCATTCAGTTGGCTTGTTTGCATTCCCGCTTTGGGATAAAATCGGACTTCTGGGAATGTCTCCCACAGGATTTCCAGCCAGTATGACAAACCTCAACCACCCAGAAGTATTGATGTACTGTTTCTACTATAACACATGCCCATACACACACAGCCTTGCCACAACACATGCATATTCAGGTGCATAAACAAAGATATGCGGGCAAGCTCATACAAAAAAACAAATACTTTATGCTTTGAAGTTTTGGTTTTTCTTGTGATAACACTCGGAAGCTAATCATACTTTCACCAGAACAAAAACAACGTTTTTTCTTATTGAAAATATATCTCTTGTTTTAAGAAGAACGTTAATCTATTTTTTTTTCTGTTTGGTGATTGAATCTTTGTCTTTTTTTGCTTTTCCCTCTGGGACTCAAGTTCCCAGAGACAGTGATACGAGAGTCTGAGGAGATGATTAATGAGTCCAACTCTGACCCCTGTCCATATCTCTTATCCTCAGTGTCCCTTTTTGATTGACATGCACAGGCGTCATGGCGACTGTAGTAATGGTAACTCAGCAAGATGTCTCACATTCGCCATGCTGCAGGATTGTTTATTTTTGTGTGTTTTGTCTGTATGTGTATGTGTGTGTGTGTTGTGTTGTGTACATGTTGGGGTGTCTCCGATGACCACAGCAAGGGTCACATTACTGTCAATAGTCCACGGAGAAGAGGTGCACTCTGGGTAATGAGGCCCCAGAGGCTGTAGGAGGTCAGAGGTGATGCCGTTGCTGAGGTTGGAAGTGTGTGTATGTGCGAGAGAGACAGAAACATTTCATACAAACACGGTAGCGCTGAGCGAGACGTGTAGACTAGTTTCGTTGTTTGGGCTTTCGGGCTTTGGGTTTGTTTTCTGACTTGAGAGTGTTTATTTTCTCCTCTGATATGAGGAAACACGTTGGCTTTTTGACAGAAATCCTGTCTAATCAATCAAGTGTGTGTCGGCCTGTGTGGGCCGTGTCTTCGCTGCAAAGGGACAGGATATGATATGCACATATCTTTGCTCACATAGCGGACATTCAGTCTGCTCCCTGCCAGATAAACAGGGAATTCCTCTCCAGGAGATTAAAACAGAACTACTGGTGTTCATACCTGTGTTCTCTGCCGAGGGTCTCCTCATCAGGCTGTAGGTTTTTGTAATCATCCTTACCGTATATCTTTTGATGTCTTTTTTTAGTGTGACGAATGTGGCTATGTGGGTGTGTGTATGAGGGAATGCACGCCATGATGATATGTGGTTTAAATAAAAATTTGCCCGGAGGAAAATATTTAATCCCTGCAAAGGATTTATTTTCAAAAAAAAAATTCCCGGAGGAATTAATATGCAATAACAGAGTATTTGGGGATAAATGCTGAAGCGCTTTACTTGATCTAAAGTTGGTTTGCATTTGAGTGATCTCTTAATCTTTAAGAGCCCCTCCACAGTGTCAGCTGTTACCTCCACTCTACGGCACATGCATAAATCCAGATTTTTCAGCATTTAAACCCTAGTCTAATGTAGAAGGGCATTAGCTCTAGAAAGTGTTCACTTTAAAAATAGATACATCAGAGCAACATTGGCTTTTCAAACGCTTACTCCAGAGATGGCGACATTTCCTTTGATTCATCACTTGAGCTACACAAGGTGCATCATTGGCTGGCACGTGCCAATCATCATAACACAGACCTAACTAATCAATGCTGAAATTCATTGCCAGCTAAAATTTTAATACTTAATACTACTGAAATTAAGCAGACAATCCAATCAGTATTTTTTCTTTCTTATCATTTCAGTCACACTTGCTTTAAAAACTTGTTTTAACAAATAAATAAAACATTTTGAAAAGCATTCAGGATTTTTGTAAATGTTTTAATATTTTTACCATGTTGTGGATCCATTTTCATGAACGAGTGCATCATGGCTTGTTTTAGGACTCCAAACTCAAAGTTCAGGACTTGACCTGGGACTTGAGTTCATAAACTTGAGACTTACTTGTGACCAGCTAATAATACATTTGTTTAGGACTTGTAACACAAAGTTTAGGACCTCGACTTAAATCGGGACTTGTTGGTCTTGACTTGGGACTTCATAGCCAAGGCTTGAGATTTACTCATGACTTGCAAAGCAATTACCTTGCCAATAACAGCAACTCTAATCTGTCACTCCCAGTGCATTAAAGTATTTTAGAAATCAATGGTTTCATGGAATACTGAAAAATGTATTTAGGAAAAATTATCAAAAATGCATCTGGCAAACACACGAGTTGTTTGAAGTTAACTCTGAGTGAATATACTATTCATGTACAATGAACCTTACATGCACATTATATATACATTGAGCCTGCTAGTTGAATCATTGCTACATTTCATTATTGGGAGTTTGAGTCGAGCACGTTGTTTTGTTCCAGCTGCTCATTCCAGCTCTACATCGTTTCAGACAAGCTGACGAGAACACTACTACTGTTCTGGTAATACTTGCCACTCAAAGATATTTTAGAAGAGTGCTGCTATTTTAGAGCAGCTGATAAGCTACGAATGACCTTGGCATGAACCAAACGCACACTGACACACATTCTCTGTCTACACTTTCACTGCAGTCCAGGATTATAAAAAAACTCATAATCTGACAGATTTTCACGTTATTGGAAAGCGCTCTGGGAAACTGTGTGTAATCCCGACCTATGGTCCGTGAATCCTTGTGGTGTGTCCCTTGCATGTCTGTAAATATGTTTTTAATATGTCTGACTGGAGGGATTCAGATGACTTAGAGCTCAAGCTGACTTCTGACACACATTTTCCTTGAAGTAAAGTCATGCTGATGTTTAACCCAAAGTTTCACACTTCCTTGACATTTTCTTTTATCTTGCATGAAAGTGCTTAAAGTGTCAGAGGGTTCAGTCTGTCCATGTGTCTATGAATGTCATGGGTGTGTTTATATAGGGTGACCAGATTTGAGTTTGTGAAAAAGAGGACACTTCGTCGCGGGGGGGGGGGGTTAGCAGTAGTGTATAGCATGCCGTGAATTTAGATTTACGTTGAGATCGGTCGACCAATTACAGTTCTCTCTACAGTCAGAGATTGCGCAAGAAGGTGGAACTAGAGGGAGATACCATTTCCAAAACTTGTAAGGGGGTAATAACTATTTTCCCGGACGTAGCAAAATCCCGGACGTTTTTGGAATCCCTGCCGGACGCTTTTTTTAGGTCTCGAAAAGAGGACATGTCCGGGAAAAAGAGGACGTCTGGTCACCCTAGTTTATATATGTGTGTCTAATGCATAGCACACAGTGACAGTGTACTGTCACTGTGTGCTATGCATTAGATACCTCCCACAGAAAAGCAGTTGGCTCAGCAATTAATTTGCAATAAACCTTTATAGCTTAATGACGGTAGCTTGTTGTGGTGTTATAGTGTGTGTGTGTGTGTGTGTGTGTGTGTGTGTGTGTGTGTGTGTGTGTGTGTGTGTGTGTGTGTGTGTGTGTGCATGTGATTGTTAGTAGCTGTGATGTGTAGGGCTACCAGAGTACATACATTAAAGGGTTGTGATGCTAGGAGGTCTCTTATTAACTCAGGTTTAGTAAGTCAGCATGCGTGTGTGTGTTGAATATTGCAGTGGTGTGCAGCAGTGCTTTAACAAGTCTGGAAGTGGATCTGGCTGTAGTCCCAGTCTTCCCTCACCTCTCCCTTTTCATTTTTCTTTGTCTGTCTGCCCTCTGCTGTCTTTTCTGATCGTTCAAACTGTAACTCGACCCCACAGTGATTTATATTTTCCATCTTGATTTGTTTCACTGTAATTGTTTGCTGGGTTGCCTATTTCTGTCTCCCTAAACATCCCGATGAATCCTGTGTGCCTTTTGTCTCCATGTGTAAAGAATACACATGCAACACAGCATGCAAACGCATTAATACACAAATAAACACACATTTACTGTGCATCTACAGTATAGTGCTACTATCCCAAATGATCTAACCTTGACTCTCTCTCTCTAGTCTTAATTGTAAAGTCCCAAATCATCATTTTACTTTGTATTAAACTAAGCTATCAGGTAAATTAGCAACATACACACAAACACACATTCTGACACGGGGAACGTGTCAGAAAAGATTTGTCTATTTGCACATCCAGCAGATACGGAGAAGAATTTGGAGATTGGATTTATTGCTCATGACAAATGTCCAATATTCACACACTTCTTTTACCTCTGGTCTCCACCAACTTCTGAGGGAAAGATCTGACTTTAGCTGCTAAATGCTCCACTATGATCACCAGCTAGTTGCTCACTGTGTCTGGTTGCCGTTTACTGCTGGTTGGGGAGCATGCAGTTGGTTTTTAGAGCGTTGTCACTGATTGCAGCTGTCTGCCACGACTGGAAACAACAAGTAAACAAAACAGTTAAAGACCATAAAACCAAAACAATGAGCTGAAAGATTGTAAAACTCGACTACTTGTGTATTTGTGTGTATATGCGTTGATATGTGTGTTTGACGACACACCTATGAGTGCATATTTGTGCTTCTACACACTTGTTTGTTTGCGTGTGGTCCTGCAACCCTACACTAGCACTGAGGAAACGCTTGAGGAAGGAGGTTGGTCCTTGTGGATTTTCCTGCTAAAATGCTTATTTTAACAGCTAAAAACATCACTATGTGTATACCCCCCCCCCCCCCCCCCCAAGTGCCTTTAGAATGAGACACCCAGCAACAAGACCTCCTATCAGCATGTGATCTGCACTCCCATGACCTGTGGAGTTTCCTCCGTATCCATTAGCTATTGTTTCCCCTCCCGGCCCTGCTACTTCCATCCCACAGTCTGCACCCCGTAGCCCTCTGCGCTCGGCTTTCAAACCCCCACGTCTGTCTCCAAATACAATGTCTACCCCTCCCCATTAAGTTCCATACTTTATACTTGAGGCTGAGTCTGCTTCCCATATCCAAACCCTGCTTTCCCCAATTTCCCATCTGTATCATCTCTCCTTGTTGGTCCTGAAGCCGAGACCTTTGCTTTGTGTTCCCCTGCCTCAGACAGGTCACAGTGATAGCCATCTCCTGCTGAAGGTGATCCAGTCTTCAGAATAGGAGGTGGACGATGTCAACAGACTTATCTTTGCATGCCGGACAAGGGAAGGTTTTGTTCTTGGAGAAAGAGTAGGGGGGAAAGACATTCAGAATTAGCTCCTGACCCACTTTCCTCACAGCCCATTTTTTTTCTGATGGAATTGACCAGAGCAGCATTCCCTGACGGCCGGTGCAGAAATATTGACAGAGACACGCCGACACTGTTGATTCTAGCCCTTGTGAACAGATGGGGACAATGTTGGCTCCTCGTAATGTGGTTGTTTCAGTTCAGGCTCTTTTATACAAGTAATACGCATACACTTTTTTTTTTATAGTATGCATTATTTCTCCATTCTTCATTTGAATGACGATCAAAAACCAAATGTCAGAAAGGAAAGTCTGAATCGTTTCCAATCAGTCATTCTTCTATTGGAAAATCAAATGTCTTCAAACTTTTAACAAAGATGACCTCACATCTTTGATGTCATACTCTTTGGATCTCTCGTGCCACCATCGTCTGTCTTCCCCTGTGCGTTTCCTCTCTTGCTGAGTCTTCACTGCTTTGCTTTTGCAGGGAGCACCTGCCAATCACAGTGTCACTCTGGTGTATCAAAGTCAAGGGTCGTGTTCACAATATCACCTCTTGAATACTAAATTATTTTGTCCCCATGTTTAAAGCATGGGGATACTTTATTTGTGCAGTCGATATTTTGTTTGTTCCTTTACTTCTAGCCTTTATTTACATTTATGTAAATATACAGAAGCAACTTTATTTTTCCACAAAGCTACTTTTCTTGCCAAATATACAGTCTCAGCTCATGTTGTGTTGCTGAAGGTAAAGAACACGATCACAAGTGAACTCATAAACAGATGTTGGGATTTGAATCCTGCAGCGGTGCTCTTCGAAATGCTTTTCAAGGAAGTGAGTGAGCAACATATGGAATTACTATGTGAATCATGGTGAGATGATTAGGGGTGTGTGTGTGTGTGTGTGTGTGTGTGTGTGTGTGTGTGTGTGTGTGTGTGTGTGTGTGTGTGCTCTCAGGGATCACATGATCATAATATGAGCTCGGAATTTAGGTCAAGGTCACACAGTGCCATCTGTTCAATGGTTTCATTTAATATTGAGGTTTTCCACTTTAAGCAGACTGGTGCAGACAATTTATTTTATAGGATGAGGAATGCTTTCGTTGTATGAAGATGATTATCCGTCTGGAGTCCTCTTTTGTTTAGTTTTAATTGTAGTGCAACCAAAGATTTCTAGTAAGCAGTTGTTGGGGTGACATACAGTATAAGGTGTATGCGTGCGCGTGTGTTTCAGTCTCAAACAGTAGAGCCAAGTGAGCTGAGCAGCTTGGCCTGAATGACTGAGTGTTTCTGAAAATAGAAGACAGAGACCACGGAGACAGTGGCAGGGATGAAGAGGAGAACGAATGAGAGGTGGAGCCAGAGGAGGAGGAAGGGAAAGAGGGAGCACAGTAGCTGAGCAGACATTTAAATTTAAGGAAGCTGGTAGAGAGTCGTGGGCTGGTCAGAGATGCGTTCGTCACAGTCTTTGATCACGTGACCTGTTAAATCATTGATCGGCCTGAACTCGCTGATGCAGAATCTGTGTGCCTTCACACCTTTTACAGTCACACTTTCGCAGTTCAAGAGAGTCAGTGACAGAAAACCATGGAAACTAGAAGTTTCACATTCAGAAGGAACAAATGGATTCGAAATTCATCTAAAACTGGCATTAATGAATGCATTCAGTTTTCATTTGTGATTGTGATTTAAAAATACTAAAGTGTAATGTGTTGTTTGTAGGATGTTCAGGCAAATTGCAGCAGAATTTCCAAAATCATCTCCAGCCATTGGAGACAAGAGAGGGCCTTGAGCATCTTCGTGACCATCACATGCAGTTTGTGCATGACTCATCATGCTGATAATACAATTTCATAACCTGAAATGTGACAGGAAGAAGAGAGAGAGAAACTCAACCTCCTATTCCTACTCCACCTTCTCCTCTTTTCTGCCTCCAAACCTGCCTTCTCCAAACCAGCCCTACCGTCCATTTTTGGAACCGCTGCATGATTTGATTGCTCTCCCATGGGACACGCCCATGCACTGCTGTGTATTTGTCCTGACAATCCGATCTCGGGTTTGTCCAGAGAACATATCCATTGTGCTGCTTTGATTGGCTGTTTAAGCCCTGGAATGGGTTCGGTTGCTGTTTTGATTGGCTTCTGCTGTGAGACATTGTTCCCGTGGTGTTTTCTCTCCCTGCGAGGAGTAGAGGTTGACTTCAAGGACCAACTCACCATCCACATATCATAGCCTTCAACATCACAGCGGAGAAATACAAAACTGACCCTGGATCAAAGTCTCTTGTAGTGTTGTGGGTTTGAAGTGTTCAATTTCTATTTTCTTTCCCACTCGTTCTTTCTCTGGACCTCAATCCACAATCCCCTCTGTTTCTATGATTCCTTTCATCGCTTTTCAGTCCAAACTACCCAGTCTGATTGTATATGCTTAATGGTACTACAAGACATTTCATTCTTTCCGTAAAATAAATAAATATAAAAAACAGTATGACTATTCAACAATTCTCCGTTCTGATTAGCTGGCTTTCTGAGAAAAAGTGACCGATGTTTGTATAAAAAGGTCATTGATGAGGATCTATTGATGTTATAATTTCTCACTCACTGAGAGGTGATAACCTATTTTTCTTCATGTCCCTTCTATAAAATTAGGGGACTGGGCAGCAACCTCCAGGTCTGAAAAGTGAAGCCTTAAACTTGCATTCTTTCTGACGACCATCGTGGGGAGACTCCTCTGGTTGCAAAAAGAAGTCCAACTGTACAGAAGTCTATGAGAAAATTACCCTACTTCTCACGTGATTTATTACCTTAGTAAATATGAGTTTATGGTCTCAATTGCTAGTTTCAAGTATTTTTCAAGACAGCATGATGTAAAATAGGCGATAAAGCAGGATATGCTTTAGGACATGGCTGTGATTGCAAGGTCACTACCACGGCATTGTTCGGTCAACTTTAAACCCTTCACAGTGTGCTTTCAGTTCTTGGAAATTAATTGTAACATTGTGGTTTCCTAAAATGCCAGATTCAGTGTTCGGCTGTGCTTAGCTCCACCCTTTCCTTTCACTTTTGGTGACAAAAAACAAGATGGCGCCGGCCAAAATGCCAAACTTGACTCTTCCAAACTGTAGTTCACAAACCAATGGGTGACATTGCGGTGACTACGTCCACTTCTTATATACAGCCTCTGTAGGGAACTCACAAGAAACAGATTAAATAAAGAATTGTAAAAACTGAAGCAGCAGGTCCCGAGATATCCTGACTTGTATGGGCCAAGCGTTAAGATGTAAAAGCCTTATACATCTTTTTTTACAGGCAGACTTCCCAAGACGATTTAACTGAAGCTTTCATGTAAAATCAGTGGAGTTTCCTTCTGAAATATGGGCTGTTTATTAACAAAAGACTAATCTGGGACCATGTCATCAGGCATTAAAAGATTTTAGATTAATTGAGCAGTAATTCTGCACAAAAGCGTGTTTTGTGATATTTATCCCCAGATAATGTTTTGGGGCACCTCTTCGGTCACTCTTCTGCTCATCCCAGTACGTTTGACGTAGAAAGACATATCAGTGGTAATTGTCTAGAAGGATCTAAGAAAACACAGAAAATAAGATAAGATAAAATAAGATAATCCTTTATTAGTCCCGCAGTGGGGAAATTACAGGATTACAGCAGCATTGCTCACAAGTGAATAAAAGATAAAAAACAGTCAAGTAATATAAATAAACAGTAATAGAGAACAGTAAAAAACAGTAAAGACGAATATTAAATATACAGACTGAATAAAGAAGTATATAAAAGTACTTAAAAGTATATAAAAGTACTTAAACGTGTTGGATATTGCACCAGGTGAATGGTTAAAGTGTCCAAGTTCAAAGTGTTCAGTGGTCAATGTCAGTGGTACTTAATCTTCTCCTCCTCAGAGTCATGTCAAAGTATTCTGATTATAAGCCTGTTGTGCCTGAAGTTGGCTGTGATAGTGTGTGTTCCTTAATCCTGCTGCCGTTTCACGTTATATTTACTTACATTTGTCTCTATGTGACATGTTTATGTTTTCTTTGAGTGACACAAAAGCTGGTCGTCACTCTGTCTGGTACCTTCAGGGTTTATGTTACACTTTGGTGTTACGCTGTGTTTCATGGTTTACCCAAAATTACCCATTTTGGTGTATGTGTGTATCATTTTTGACATCTGAAACATTCCAAAAAATGCACATGCAATCTGTCACACAGACTGTATTTCTATTTCTCCCACATATATTGTTTCTTTAAAAAAATATGCAGGCATACTCCTTTTTTTAATCCAAGACATTGCTGCATGTACAGCCAGATAACAACAACACATTTAAACATTTAAAAGGTGCTAACCTTTTACTTGAATGATCAAATATTCATGTTAGCTCTCATTTGGACTGTTATTACATTAGTCTTTATTTTGTGATTTTTAAAACATAAAGTCACTTTGATCTTAAGATCAACTTCAGTGGTCCTTCGCATACATTCTCCAACTCTCTGAAACTCTATTTTTACAGATATTCCCTCATTTGGTGTTTTGGTGATGTTGGTTCAAAACCTCCTCACAATGGGGTTCTGTTGGTTGGAGATCTTGTGACTGTGAAGGTCAAACAGGAGCATATGATTCACACCATCGTCAAACCTTTCAGCGCCTTGAGTAGAAGCATCTGCGTCTGCTGTGTTTCTCCACTGTGTGCAGGTTTTTCTTTTCATTTGTCACCCGTCTGTAAGTGACAAGACAGATGGTTTCAAAATGAGTTAGAAGTGAAAAAGGTTCTCCCTGAATATCTAAGACAGCAGGGATATGTCAGCAAACCTGCAGGAGGCTCACAGACATCACTTGAAGCGTCTGTGTGTTCACTCTGCTTTTGTCCGTCATGACTCAAGACATTTGGTGGTTTGTCTTCTACCTCTTTTAAATGCACACATAGTCCATGATTTAGTCCCACACAGTCCCACCTTTCAGTCTTCTAATGCCACATAAGCAGGTTCACCACCTCACCTGTTTGTTTTTTCCCCGTTCTATCCTCAGCATCATTGGTTCACTCAGAATGTAACTGCCCAGCAGCTTCTTTTGAGAGATCCCTGGCATCGTTGCTCACAGATCAATGCGGTGTGCCTAAATATATGTCCAATTCCCTTTAGGTTTAAGGAAAATGGGACGGGCATTTTTCACTATTTCATAGATCAAATTATTAATCTATGGTAAAAAATAATTGATAGTTGCAGCTCTATATTTGACATTTTTGTGTGTCATGTCTGCACACAAACTTATAAATGAACCATAAGGAAATAAAACATTGTCATGATGTTGGTGTACATATGCTAGCCTTGCACCTATGTGATGTATTGTACTTATGTGCCTAATATTGAAAGTTCAGAGTTTGGTTGAAGTTACATTTTTTTTTACCCCCAAACCATTAATCATAGCCCAGTTTATGACAGTCAACCATACCAGTAAAGTGGTATTCTGTTTCCAGATAAGTTTAGGATTCTGCTGACTCTGGATGTCAAGCGTGTTTCGACAGGCCGGAATGTCGAATCAGGTCTCTGCTCATGGATCAATGCTGACCTGGAACTCAACGCCACAAACAGGACATCCGATGGTGTCAGGCGGACGGCAGCTGGGGAGTGTCCTGGTCAGTCTGATCACTCTGTCTGGCATTCCCGGGATAACACGGGAGTAACTCGGAGCTCGGGGTGAAGCTCTTCACTTGTCAGAGGGGTGAACGTGACTCACGAAGAGAGACAGCTCAGACGGCTGATGTTTTCACTTCAGGTTGTCAGACTGGAGCATGTATTCTGTTGAGTACACTCCTCTTTATCTCTTTGCCATGCCATCACCTACTGAAGACAATTCTTTTTCCATCTTGTTGTGTTTTTCTTATCCCTGAGGATAACTGGCACATTACACAACATTAACATCACAGAGAAAGATTGCCAATGCCGCTAGTTCCTCAAGTTCTGTTCTCCTTTTCCTGTCCGTGAGTTTCGGTTACCTCTGCTTTGTATTTGTCACTCTTTAAGATTTGAAACGTCAATCCATTCATTGGAAAGGAAGGGAAGCGCTATGAAAAATAAGGAGTATTTTTTAAGTCAGTTGCTGCTGAACAGTTCGTACAGCTGCTCTTTAAGGTCAGATTTGTGACTGAATGACCAGAGATGCTAAAGAATGCTTTTCCCGGCAACACATCTCAGTTGCAGTGTGTGTGTGTGTGTGTGTGTGTGTGTGTGTGTGTGTGTGTGTGTGTGTGTGTGTGTGTGTGTGTGTGTGTGTGTGTGATTAGTGTGTATCAAGGGGATTGAAAGCGATCCTTGTGTGTGTGTGTGTGTGTGTGTGTGTGTGTGTGTGTGTGTGTGTGTGTGTGTGTGTGTGTGTGTGTGTGAGTGTGTGAGAGAGAGAGAGAGAGAGAGAGAGAGACACATGGGGAGGGTCGAGTCCGCCTCTCACATCTGGCTCTCCATGTCAGAGATCCAGACTCACATGCAGAAGTTATGTTGAAACATTGCTGCACCTTCGCTCCACCAAGAGGAGTCAGGCTGGGGGCTGAGGATTGCAGAAATGCTGGATTAATTCAACCGGTATATCTCCAGTGAGTTCAGACAGTACGAAGTGGACTCCATCCGCCTCCCCTGGTGCAGGAAGGTGACGCAGCTCGAGGGGAGCTCCATGCCAGGTGAAGCGGTGACGACCATTGCGGCAGCCAGACGCAGCAGTCGGGGCGCGCTGCCCCAGCCAGACAGCCGGGGCTGCTCGCAGTGGAATAAAGGGAGGCTTCAGGAATAACGGGTGTTGACGGAGGGCTGGTTTTTAATCACGGAATATGCGTCCGGCTGCACCGCAATGACAGCACAGCGAAGGTCTGCCAAGCTGCAGCTGCGGCGGTCGATCAGCGAGCAGCTGCGGGACTCCACGTCCAAGGCTTGGGATCTGCTGTGGAGGAATGTCCGGGAGAAGCGGCTGGCAGGTCAGAGAGCCAACACAAAAACAAGGGAAACTTGTTTTAATATGCGGAATACTGTTTATTCTCATGTGGGCTGTCACACGTCTGTCAAATAAAGCTAACGGCGGCACGAGTCGTGAAGTGCTGACACCACATCTAACCTTAAACACAATCATGGTCTGGGAATTGATTTTCGACTTATTGTCACATCATTCTAACGCATTTGTATTTGCCAGCAGAACAACTTAACATTAGAAGGATATCAAACTAAAGTTGATATCAGTCTATGTGCTGCACATAGCCTCTGTGTCATGTAGCGTCACATGAAGCACGCTCCTTGATATTTTGGGAAGGTCATTGTCAAAATTAGTGCTGAAATCAGCGCAGGCATGCGCTGTGGACAGGAGTCAAGCCGGGGCTTCAGATGCCGATCTGCATTTGTTGTCCAAATCTGGATCATGGTTTATTTTTCTTATTGCATCTTCGAGAGAGCAAGGGGGAGGGGCTGATATTTTTGGATTAGGCATTTCATGCTTATGTGCATGAAAACAAATACGCGCCAATGCACCACGTTTGGAGGGTCAGTCGTTTTGCTCTATATTTACAGTGGCCTGGACGCGCAGATTTCTCTCTCTCTCTCTCTCTCTCTCTCTCTCTCTCTCTCTCTCTCCCCTTCTCTGTCCTCTGCACAGTTGAGAGAGAGAGAGAGAGAGAGAGAGAGAGAGAGAGAGAGAGAGAGAGAGAAAGAGAGCTGCGTCTGTCTCCCTAGTTTAATGTAATTACCGAGCTGTCTGCCTCTTAAGCAAATTAAAAGATGAACATTCCCACATTCACAAACCACCACGCCACGATATTGGTCAAAGGCTCTGTGCCTGTCACAGCAGTGATACATCGCATGTGTGACCAGCAAAAAGCCACTCAGGCATTGTTAAAGATCATTTTAACTATTGCTGGTTAACTGTGATATATGTTGGTTTAGTGATGCTTTGCACACAATTAGTAAGAGAGGGATGTCAGTCAAATGGAGCATCAGAGAGCACCTGCTGTCCCAGTAATCCTCTTTCCTCTAATTTCTCACCCTTTTATTCTGCCCTCCAGACAAAAACACCCTCAAACACGCAGCTCCCCCTCCTCACTCCTCCCACTGCTTAACCCATCAGCTCAGGAGGCACACAGTTCACATCTGTGTGGATCAGATTTTGAGATGGGGGATCCTTAAAATGTGCACATCTGGCCTCACCGTGATGCTGGTATTTAGCAGTGTATTTCCACTCTATGATTTAGTCAGAGCAATGGCATATTGTATAAGCTAGTTCATCTTTGGAAAGTAGTATTGGTCAGGGACAATAACTTTGGATAATCAATCCAACAAATTGTGTTACATGATGCTTCCAAATATCACCATAAGCAACACATTTCAAGTTTAACAAGAGAAAAGGACAACGTAATCCTGGATGGAAGGATGAGGGTGAACTGAATGCTAAAGAGAATTGTGATTGTGTTTATGGTTTCATTTAATACTTTGTGTGTGTGTGTGTGTGTGTGTGTGTGTGTGTGTGTGTGTAAAAACTGAGAATACATAATAGCACTTGGATTTAGATGTAATCCCACAGGTTTTTAGGTTAGCGGTGGGGGTCAGAGCTCCCTTTGCGTGTTGGATTTGTGTGTTTTAGTTGCTTTGGTGTGCGTGTTGGTGTATGCGTGCGTGTATGTTACCTTGAAACACCGCCTTACAATATGCTGCTGTACTGAAAATACTATGAATCCACTCCAATTATGTTCAGTGTTTCCTGCTGATCAATGTGTTTTTCTCATTTAGTGGCCCTGCATGCATTTGAATTCAGCAGCCGCTTTGTGCTTTCATACATAGTCACAAGTCTGTATCAACGAACTGAGGTTTCCTCTTCGGTTCAAGCATTTCGCAACATGCCTGAAAGCTACATTTTCTCATGTTTCTATCAAGGAAATGTTTTTTTTCTGTTAGCAAGCAGGTCTTCCTATACAGCTCCATAATATGCAAGATGCTGCTGCATGTCTTTGAAGAAGTACACACATTTGTTTACTTTGCTCTGGTCACATTTCAGATAGTGTTTTTTTTTATCTTTAAATTTTTTTTAGCCTGTGGCAGCTTTGGATGCTCTCGAATCGGGTCCCATGGCTGTATATAAGTCTACAGGTTTAAAGGTGACCAGGCTTTGACAGTCAGAGCCCTGAAGCTTGGAAATACCTGCATGTTGAGCTCAGAGTGGTTACACAAGTGTCATCCTTTAGATCACCTAAAACCTCCTGAAGGGCTTCTTTTCATGAGACCAGCAGCTTTTTACTAAGTTATACTTGTTAGTCTCTTGATGTCGCCATTTATTCACTTCTGCTTGTATCTTTGCAATTGGTAAACAATATATTTTGCACCAAATATATTTTTAGTGCAGGTATTCACTTAAGTGCATCACATGGTAGACTTACAGTAAATGTAAATGTCCATATTATGCATTATTGTGCCTCTAAGAGAACATGCAACTTGTATTCAGAGATTTAGTTCATATTTTATATTCTGTATTAGAGGAACAGAAGTGTTTGGGTCATGATAATCAAGTATAAGATATATCCTTTGACATAGTCTTTTTTTGTAAATTATGTTTATTCTCAAACGCAGAGTACATAATCATACCATTGCACATGTCATTTCCCATTTTCGCCCCCTCCATCGTTAACCACTCAAGTTCCTACCCCAGAACAAATCACACTGCCTCAATTGTCAAAAAGCACATTACAGTATTAATTACTCAAGAAACCATAAAATAAATAAATAAGGTTCAGAAGGGTATTACAGAAAAACAGAAACAAGTAATGAGTTTTAGAAATTATTGCTATTATTAATTCCCTTTCCTCCCCAATTTAAGGAAGAGAGAAAACAAACGACAAAATAAATAAAACCGTCCAAGACAACAGGAAAGAGTTATGAATCTAATGAGAGAGTCTTCAACTCATCAAAGTATTGTATGATCGAACTCCAAGTAGATTTTAATTTCTCAGTATGTCCCCGCAGCAAGAACTTGATTTTCTCCAATTTAAAAAAGAACACAAGATGCAAGATCAGCTGGTGAATTGTGACACCTATTGCAGCTGTCCTTTACACCGGAGTACATTTTACAAATTGTGGAGTTAGAGTAGTGCAGGCGATGCAGTACCTTGAATTGCAGTACATTTATCCGTGCACACGAAGAGCTGTTATTGACCCTAATTAGGGCCTGGATCCAAAATGACTCTGGTTTGCTCAAATCAAGTTATTTTTCCCAATCTACTTTGATAGATTTTTTTTGCAAAACTGTGCCAGCATTTTTAATGTTGTAATTACTCAGGTTGGATGACTATTTTCTTAGGGAGAAGGGTAGTCTAGACTGGTTACCAATGCCAGAAGAGAGCAAGATGGACAATATTTAGTTTCACTTAGGCACCAGCCTATTGAGGGAGCTTGATCTAGTATGTTATGTTCTGTATATTTGCTGCCCAGTAGTAATATCTGAAATATCTGAAGAGAAAGTCTACCTTGAGATCGATGTCTTTGTAGCATCACTTTACTTATTTGTGGTTGCTTATCATTTCATAAAAATCCTATCCAACGATGAAAAAGCTATAATTTCCTCTCTTATGACAGCTTCCAGAGTCTCCCAAAGAAGAGATGGGGATGCATTGTCTTTTTGGTTGTTCATGAGAAACTCATCGATAACTCTATTTATCAAATCACAAAGATTTTTATCCAGAAGAGAGTTGAACCTCCATACGGGACGCGGTTTCTGTAAGCGATGAAATGATAGGTCTAGAATTACTGGAGCATGGTCAGATTTGACTATTGCAGAGTATTCTGTATTAGCCACTGATGGAAGGAGGATTTTATCAATAAATAAATAATCTATTCGAGAGTAGGACTGGTGGGTATGCGAGTAGAAAGAGAAAGTCTTATCGGTGGGGTTCTGAAACCTCCAGGGATCAATACATCCAACCTGATCCATAAAAGACGAAAAGGTTTTCTCCATTTTTAAAGGTGGTTTTAAAATATTTAATGAAAATACACGAGAATATGGGCGGTGTCCATGTCCAGGTTATATTATTGTGTCCAACATTGTGTACACACTCTGAACATTGTATAGATTTGCTTTGCTTTATATTGACCAGATGTTTGTTGTTATTGCCCCACAGCCCACATATTTGATTAATATTCACATAACTGTACCTGATTTTTGGGTCTCCTCTTTAGGTTGCCTGTTCAGTTTCTGTCCCACGTTGACCGGGTGTAACTGATAAAGAGATGGCTATTATATTACTGGCTGCTTACTACAGCCCACCCTGTGCCAATCCACTTACATACATCTAAATAGCTCACTGTCACGTTCTTCAGGCCACCTGCTGTGCCCTCCGTCACTTTGACAGTTTGCAAAGGGCTCTGCATAGTGTTTTGAGTGTACAGTGGTCCCTCGTTTATCGCGGGGGATACGTTCTAAAAATAACCCTCAATCAGTAATCAGCTTTATTTTTTTGCAATTATTATACATGTTTTAAGGCCGTAAAACCCCTAACCACACACTTTTATACACTTTTCTCAGACAGGCATTAACATTTTCTCATCATCTTGCTCCTCGCTGTCAGCAAAGGTTTCATAAAGTTTTTTAGCTTTTGTGCGGATGATGTTGGTGTCCAGCGGAATGTTCTTTTTCCTGCTGTCACTGATCCACAGAGCTAAAGCAGACTCCATCCTTACGATGGTCTTGTTGCGGACAGTTACAACCCTTTTTGCATCCCTGTTAAAACTTATTGCTGCTGTCTTCCTTATGTTATTTTCCTCCTTCTTTATGTAACGAACCGAAGATTCATTTATTCCGTAATGGCGCCCTACAGCCGCGTAACTTCTACCTTCCTTTAGCATGTCCAGAAGTCCAACTTTTTCTGCGATGGTTAGCATCTTCCTCTGCCTTTTGGGTGCGACCGCAGGTGCCTTTTTCGTTGCAGTTCGTTTCATCGACATTATGGGTTTTTCCGGGTAGAAAACTTGCAAACATACAGCACTTCAGAGTCACACTGCTAGCGATTGAACATTTATGTAAATCTGGCTAGCCGAACGCATTCTGTACTGTACAGGAGACACTGCACGGAGGAAATTGATTGACAATGGTGTACAGTACAGTCCCTTAGCCAATCAGGACGCCGAACACAATGCGCGTTCATACTGTATGCTGTAAAAAAAAGCATGCAAAATTACACACACAAAAATCCGCGAAACAGCAAGGCCGCGAAAGGTGAACCGCGTTATAGTTTTTTTCAGCGTAATTAGACTGACTACAAAAAAGTAAATGCACCTGTCTTAGATTTCCTCAAGAGGCCAGTCTAATCAGTTGAATCACATTTTATATTTCACCACCTCTGACTGTTCACTTTCACCTCTCTTACAGCATTTGACCTGCAGACCAACAGCTCTGCTGTAATACCCTCTACTGTGAGATCAGGTGTGTGTGTGACTGCTGACCTGGAGTTGACTTTGCAATGACCTACTTTTCACCTGCAGCCCCATCCCACTCGTACCCACTGCCGGCTTACCTCCCTAACATGAATTAAAAGGATTCCCCTATATCCTTAAGTTCTGGAAAATCACTATTCAGCCGAACTAGGTCAAAGTAGAACTTCCCTCCTTCACTGCATTTCATATATTTGTCCTCCAACCTAGTTACTGTATGGCAACATTCAGTCACACATTTCTTACATTAGCATTGCTTACTATAACTATACAACAGATTTGTGTGGGATGTATTGCTATCCCAAGCAGGTATATGTGCTGGATCAGCTTCACTGCTTGTGAGTGTGACTTTGTGTCGAGGCTTGGTTTGCAAAACAAGCTATTGTCAAGTAGTTCTGACGAAAACGAACAATACAACTCACATCTTCCCTCTTTGTTGTTTCATTATATTCCTACATCCTTTCTATTCACAGCTATTTCACAGGTGACCTCTGACCTTTGGTTACTATTAAAACCTGTTACAGAAGTGAATAAAAGGGAGTTTGTGTGTATTTTCATAACTGTTAAATATAAAAGAGAAATAACAAGTCAATGCTGAAACATATTTTATATGAGATCATGGTGAAATAATTTGCTTAAGTGTAAAAATAATTTACTCACGCTAAAAGTTATTCGGTAGCTTTCAAATAATAAAGGCATTTTTTTTGACAGATTGCAAATAATAATTCATATATATTGTATATATATTTGTGGTATGTATATTAGGACAAATATTAAGAACAAGTAAATCATATGTGAGCATTAACTTTCATTCGGATCCAGTGCTACTGCTGTTCAGAGCATTTAGATCACGTGATAATTTCCTTACCATAAATAATTAAATCAAAACAAGTAAAATAACTAAATCCATTACAGTCAATATAATCATTAAGATGTAGCAGTTGTAGTGAACATCAGCGATATATATCTGGCCTGTACGGAGGAAACATTTATCAACAGTAACACACCCTGCCCATAGCTTCACTTTTACTTATTTTACTTTGATATATTTTTATACCAAAAGGATTCTTACAGAGAAGCATCTTTACATTGCATAGAAGTGTTTTTAAAACACAAATGAATTGTGAGATAGTAGACACTTTAGTTAAGGGAACAATGTATGATGTTTATTTACGATGCAATACATTACAATATATCCATCCATCCATTATCAGCCCCTTATCCGTGATTGGGTCGCGGTGGCAGCAGGCCTAGCAGGCCGGCCCAGACTTCCCTCTCACCCTCAACATTATCCAGCTCAGGAGGCTCAGGAGGGCCAGTAGGCATCCTGATTAGATGCCCGAACCACCTCAGCCGACTCCTTTCGACACAAAGGAGCAGCGCCTCAACTCCAAGCTCCCTCCTGATGTCCGAGCTCCTTACCCCATCTCTAAGGCTGAGCCCAGCCACCCTTGGAGAAAAACTCATTTTGGCCGCTTGTATCCGCAACCTCGTTCTTTCGGTCACGACCCAGATTTCGTGAGCATAGGTGAGGGTCTCCCGCTCCATCTTACCCTCACTCGTGAATAAGACCCAGACATACTTAAACTCCTTCGCTTGCATTGTGGGTGGAGAATTCCGTGCTGTGCCTCTGGTTAAATGTCATAGGGTATGAACTTGATAGCGTGGATTCAGATATCTTTTTTTAATGGCAGTACAATCCACCCTACTTTCGTAACAATAAATTTGCTCCTATAATTTCCTTCGTGCAGTCTCTCTCTCACACACACACACACACACACACACACACACACACACACACACACACACACACACACACAGATACTCTCTATTGTTCTGCCCTTTCTCATGTCACAGTGGCAGATGGTCTTTGGGATAGTGTAGTTTTTCCTGGCCTATCCCCAATCTGATCACATCTCCCATATGGGATGTTTTTTTCTCACACACACACATGTGCACATTTGCCTGAGGCATGTACCAAATTTTGTCTTTGGCACAGCTTTAGGAAGCAGAGCAGTGTTCCCCGAGCTCTCATGAAGTTGTGTGTTTGTTCGACTGAGTTGAAGGGAGGAGGCAGTTGGGAGGGGATCCGATTTGACTTCCAGTGAGGACATGTTAGAGGCAGGAATTTAGAAGGTGTGCACTCACAACAACTCATCAGGACGCGAGGAAGGACGATTTTTAGGTTAGTGAGCTTTAGATGTTACGTTATGGAGGCTGTGGACTGCAGTTTGGCTGTAATGGATGAAGTGGCAACGACTATGGACAGTGTGGTGCACAGAGCAAATGCTGCAGAAAAGGAAGACTCAGCAAACATCAGTCTGGACCTTGTGGACAATGCAAACAGAATGAAAGGTAGCAAAGACAAGGATGTGAGGGACAATGCAGAGAGCGCTGACACCGTTGCTGCCGAGGACGGCGCAGACACAGCCGGTGTTACAGACTGTAGGGGTATGGAAATAGATGACAGCATGGATCAAAGCGCCAAGGACAACAGTAATGGCTGTGAGAGTGACGGCGACAGCACCAATGAGGGATCTTGTCTGGAGGCCATGACCTCTGACGGGCATGACTACTACCTGAGGCTGGGTGACACCCCTCGGCGGCGCTCTGCCCTGCGCCTCTCGCGCATCATTACCCGCCAGCAGCTGCTACGGAGGCTGGCACAAGGTAGAACTAGAGAAAGAGAAATCACACCAGCATGATTAGATTTGTGACTGGCTTTGCAGTGTTTGTTTATCCGAATAGATTTTCTTTTGCTGTTGTTTTCTATTTATTTATTTGGAACATGATGGACAAGATGGAACATGCTATACATTTGACACTGCCATTATTGTTTTTAAGACCTACAAGTAGAGATATATCAAGTCTACCTAGTGTAAATCTCCCTATAGTTTTCTTTTCTCGTGTGAAAAAACTTAACTGGGTGCAGATTCAAACTTTGATAAAGAAAGTGTGAGTTTTAAACCATAGAAAGGGACTCTGATTGCAGCCGTTTCATGTGAGATTCTGTCTTCCTCACTCTGGAATTTTTCAACATTCATCTGAGGTTTACTCAACACCAAAAATGAATAGACCCAACTTTTAGAAGTAACTAGCTTTTTATTTGCTTTATTTTTTAGCAAGATCTTACACACCAAAGGGTGCCTACCCACTTCTTTCTTTGGAGGAGCCCCCCTCCTCCAAAGATGCCTTTCATGAATCTGAAAGAAGTCATAACAAACCATAAAGGATTGTAGTGTTATTGTTTTTGTCTATGTCCTCCCTACCCAACTTGATTCCATGGCTACTTCCTCAACTTCCTGTCACATGGCTCAAGTTTCCCGGGGAGTGAAGAGAACATCCCGTCATTCATAACGAGGCTTTGGGTTATTTGTGGGTTTGTTGAGTTATTTGTAGAAGATGAGTTTCTCTCCTTGAGGTTTTTTCCGGGTGCCATGTTGGAACACGTAAAAAAGATCAGATAGTGTGTTCGTGTTGTTTTTTTGTTCTTATTTTTATGAGGAAGCAGAAACATGTCAGGTCTTGTGTTTTTTTTTTTATCCTCTGATGATGAATCTAGTGACAAATCTAGTATGAAGCATCTAAAAAAACTGATATGTGTGAAGGAGAGAGAGAGAGAGAGAGAGAGAGAGAGAGAGAGATGACAGTTGTGGCAGATGAGGAATGTAGATGGAGAAGCAAGTTTATGCCTGTGCTGTTTTTGGATGATGGTATGACATATTCAGCTTTTACGCCCTACCTGCACTTATACACACTTTGGTTCTCTTCTACTCCAATCATACTCTCTCTCTCTCTCTCTCTCTCTCTCTCTCTCTCTCTCTGTCTTTCTCTGTCTTTTTCTCTCTCTCTCGGTCTTTCTCACGCATTCTCTCCCAAGTTGCATTCCACTTCTTAGCAGCTGGTAGAGTCTCAGACAGACTTAAATAAAAAAAGAACTCAGTGACCCCTAATCTGACACTTCTCAAAAGCAATAGTTTGAGTCCTATCTCAAAGTGCATGCCTCTTCCTGCCGTTAAGATTTAAATATGCACATGGTCTATTTAAAGATAGGTGACCATTTAAAGCAGCCAGTATTGTTATAATAACAATGATTAAATTACCTGCTCAGCACCAAATAGTGACTAGCTGTTGAAGAAAGTGGACGTTTTAGCAGTATATATATTTCGCACAGGAGTTGGTGGAGACCCAAAACAGAGTGTAAATACAACTGAATATCTGGTTCACCTTCATCAGGTGGCCACAAACATAACTCTAGATTAATGCTAATGTGTCTCTGTGTCTAATGGGTGTGTAAATATGCAACTGTTTGTTATCTGTTCGCCATATCGGCTTAAAGGGAATTTATAGTGTTGTGCTCACAGCTTGTTGGCGCTTGCCCCAATGGGCCAACAAAATTAATTATTGCATCGTTAAAGGAAAACAACAACAGGGACCTGTAACCCAATACTAAACTAATTACTAAATCCAAACAGGTTTACAATATTTAGCCTGTTCACACTGGAAAAGTTGCAAAAATTAAGTACAAAATAGGAAATTATGCCCAAAACAATAAATGCTCAAACACAGAATAGCTAAATGTATGAAATGCAGGACACATACATCATGTCATCATAGCCTGAAGATTAAGTGCATTGCTTTCACAACCTCTGCTGGAGGAAAGTGGCATAGCCAAATACTCAATTTGATCTTCATAAGCCATCCTATTAATACTGGTATTTCTATCCTAATATATATACAGGGCTGTCTAACCTCTGCAGTCCTCAGTGAGTGCTGCACAGGAGACGCTGCGCTTGAACCTGCATCGATTTAATGCCGTGTTGATGCTGTTTTACAGCACATTCCTGAGGGCTCAACATCATCGCAGATGAACCATACGGGATGGGATGAACATATCCCTTTTTAAAATCCCTCCCTCCTTCTTTCCTCTCTCCCATTACTCCTCTTCTGCCTTCTTCACTACTTTTCCCCCTTTTGACCTTAAAACATGAAGCACTAAGTGCTTTGGCTTATGTGGGAATATGGCTGCTTTCCAGTGTGTGTGTGTGTGTGTGTGTGTGTGTGTGTGTGTGTGTGGTATTGTAGAAGGATCGCTCAATTCATCCCTGTACAGCCTTTAGAAACTATAAGCTATCTCTTTTCAGTCCTTATCAGTGCAGTTTATCTGCTCTAGTTATCAAATTAATTTGGACTGAAAGGACACATTTAAACAAACAGCGTTTGAATATAAATTTGTAAAAGTAAACACACTTTCTAGTTCTAATCTATGTTGCCCCATGGTCTGTGAAACATATATCCCAGCTGAGTCCCTTCTGACATGTTCAATCCAATTGAGGTGTCCACTTCCTGTTGCTGTTTTTAGATCACATGCCACTCTGGACGCCTGGGAAATCCAGAGCAGGAAATTATGTCATGCATGGCACTTGAGGGTCCTTGAGACCCAGCACAAGGCAGACATAACACAGGGAAAAGGCTGTCAGAAAGGCAAGGTTACTGGCGTTGGATAAAAGGGAGGAAATTAAAGGTAGAAGAAAGAAAAGCAAAGGCACACTTTCTGAGAAAAAAGCTGTGAGGACACGGGGGTTTTGTATTATGTGTATTATGTAACATAGCTGGTGTCCTTGTTCTGTAAAGAACTACTTTACAGCCCCTTTGTCCCACACATGGACGCCCACATTCACAAGCCCATCACATACTCATACACATACCATCTGTCTACCTTCCCTGCTGTTGTTCTGGTGGCTTGCTGCCTGTTGTCATATATTCTCCACAGCAGGAACACAGGGACATGGAATAGACTGAAGGAAAAGCACGGTAGGCGGCTTGGATTAGCTCCGTCTGACTGTGTGTGTTTTGTGGCCCACTAATAACATATTCTTGTACTAATTAATCTCTTGATTAAATTCTGCACAGATGAATAGCAGTGCTTTGTTCCCATGCTGACAGGAGCGTTGCCACTTGGCACCTTTGTGCACAAACACAAAGACACATTGCCAATTACACATGCACAAACTCTGTAATAACGCACGCTGTTGTGTGCTTTTTCTACTATTTGGTCAACTATTTGGTTGGACTACAACAGCTTCATAACTATTGGTTACTTTTGAGTACAACACTAGAAAAAGGGCAATTGATGTAGCATTAGCAAGATGTGTAGGTATCCCTCATTTATAGTCACTAAATTGAGTGTTTCCATTATTAAGGCCGGATGCTGCAGCACAGTAAGAAGATTTCTGTGGATTTGCGATGGCATTTGTGTTATTAATAGCAAAAGATATGTGAGGAATAATCAGTAAGAAGTATTATGAAGCAGGATTCCTTGATTGTTGGTTTAGTTTTTTTTTTTTCTAAAGGATTTGTTGACCATTAGAAAAACAAGATTTAACCTTTAACATTTCTTGATCGAAATGTCTCCCACTCTTCATCTACATCTCATATTTTTTTCTTCTAGTTTCTCTAAAAAGAATCGATAATGTTTCAAATCTCACATTCAGTAAACAAGCGGCTGGTGTGGTATGTCTTCATCCCTGTGGTTTTCCCACAGGGTCTGTCCATCTCAGCTGCCCTCCCTCCCACCCCAGCAGTCTGCCTGTCTCATCCTTTTTCTATCCTCTGACTCACTGGGGTTAACATCTGGACTGTGCTAAACATCTGCGCTGGGGTGTGTAATGTATGTGTGTGCGTACACGCTGCATTCTCCCACACATTGTTCTGGTCTGCAGTTTTGTAGAGTAAAGCAAAAGAAGGAGGCCGAGGTCAGAGTCTCCTCGCTGGCCTGCCAGTAGGTTTTAGCTGACATGTGACGTTAGCGTCCACCAGTCTTCAGCCTGTGACCACGAGGGCTGACTGATGCAAACGCCAGCTGAAATGAGCCATTTCCTCATGGGACACGATGGGCAGCAGGAGCTCTGGTGATGACAAAGAAGATGTGGAGTTGGTGTCATCGACCAGCTTCTTGTCGGAGCAAAGAGGAAGAAAGGATGAGGAGAAGCAAAGGGGACGCTTGGATGAAGGAAAGGGTTTGTCTTTAGAGAGAGCGCCTGAGGGGTGCGGAGAGAGAACAGAGTAAACAGAAATGTACACAAGTATAAACAAGAAGGAAAAGGCAAGTAACGTACTCAAACAAGAGTGAGAAGAAGAAAGAGTCTAGTGCAGCGTCAGGCAGGGAGAGATGTAAAAATAGAGAGATTTTGTATGTGGATCGTAACAAAGCAGAAAGTGCCAGAGAGGAGGTTGAGGAGAAAATTAGAGGGAAGAGAAACCCTGCATGGGGCAGGCTGGAAGAGGGAGTTGTAAACACAAGGGTTGGAGAGGCAGAGAGGAGGAAAGTACAGAAACGTTGCCACTTGATGGAAAGCTGGATAGCATCGAGTGGATGTGCCATGGGATGAAGAGGAAAGTGAGCACAGGAGAAATAAATAGAAGCATGTCATCACTTGCACCATGAGGGCTTCAAGTAAGTTTTCAGTTCTCTCAGCCGACAGGCTCTCTCTGGTGTTTCACTGTCTGTTTTCAGAGTGTTACAAGAAGTATTTTTCATGATCTGTTGCTTCATATGTGATTTAGAGAGAGAGAGAGAGAAGAGTTATGCCGAGAATGCTGGGAGAGGGATGTAATTGCTAGATTGCGGTGAAAGGATCATTTCCTCTGACCGTTCTCATCTCTGATGGTGAAGACGGAGGCTTTTTATTGCCCTGCTGAACTTTGTCCCCTGTGTTTCCGCGGTGCTTCTCCCATTCACTGCCAGCACCTCTAGATGAGTGAATGAGACGAGTGAGAAAGAGGGTGGTTTTAAAAAGAGGGACGAGATCAGGACAGCGGCGGCAGAATGATGCAGAAATCATGTTGAAAGTTGGTGGGTTTTTCGATGAAAGTGACATTATTATACTGTAATAACTCTGTGTGGAAGTTAGTATTAATATCAACTTTACAACTTCAAAAAACTTGAAATGGCCTTATAATTCATACTTGATTGTATATAATTTGTTTGATCTTGCTTTGAGTTTTTAGAAGAAGACTTTTTTTTACATTGCTGTATTTTCTACCATTCTTCTGTAAAATAATACTGATTGAGGCACCAAGATCTTTCAAATGTCTTTGAGCACAAAGCTCTGCAGAGCGGTGTAATCAGTGTCTGCTCATAAAGAAAACATACATCCACACACACACACACACACACACACACACACACACACACACACACACACACACACACACACACACACACACACACACACACACACACACACACACACACACATTGCAGAGTCAAGCAGTGTGAGCAATACTAATGCTGGCGGAAAAAAGTAGTAAAACAAATGCCTATAAAACGTCTCGTGGTGCTGGCGGCAGCATCTAATGGGGTGTGGTGCCATGTGTACGGCCTGTTAAACTTACGCATTAACGGCTGAAATCTGACTGCTGGTTAAATTGTGTAAAGCGTTTCCTTTGTTGGAAGTGAGCACTGGCTCACTTCCAGCTTTTCCAATCTCATCATTCCAGTAAATTCCCAGAGGAAAATGTAATTCTCTGAGATGTTACTCTTTTGTAAGCTACAAATGCTGGGATAGGGGATGACAGACAAATGCAATGTTATGCTCTTCATGCTGGAAACGAATTCAAAACGAAATTTCCTCCACAAAAATGTTGTTTTCAGTTTTCATATTACAGGACATCAAATATCCTCAAATCCATATGATCAATATGTTAATGTGTGCACTCACATGTGCTTTTTCTTTTTACTTTACAGAGATTGAGGCTAAGGAGGCCTGTGATTGGCTTCGAGCAGCAGGATTTCCACAGTACGCCCAGCTCTATGAAGGTAAGACACACACACACACACACACACACACACACACACACACACACACACACACACACACACACACACACACACACACACACACACATCATCTCTTTTTTTCCTGCCATCCCTCTATCTGCGTATCCTCCTCTTCTGGGCCGCTGCGTTCTATTTCCAGGCTATAGTTCCTGTCCAGAGGGAGGGGTCATGGGAAAGGCCTTGTTATCACTGCTGGGACTCTCCCAGCGTCTCTTTCTCTCTTCTTTATTCCACCTTTCTCTAGCCTGTATTTCCTTACTTATCTCTTTCTGTCTTGCTTTTCATTCAGCTTTCTTTCCTCCTTCCTTCCTACCTTCCTTCCTTCCTTCCATCTTTCCCTCTACCCACCTCTCTGTGAAGCCTACAGGCTCTCATTCATGTGATGATCATCGGGTCTCATACAGTTGAGGCACAAACAGGATATGGCCCCAGTAATCTAAGAAGTAGCTCTATAAACCCAACACACACACACACACACACACACACACACACACACACACACACACACACACACACACACACACACACACACACACACACACACACACAGAACTGCTGTGAGCTCCAGTAATGTCGGGTTATGGATGGAGCCTCTTGGACTCTTTGGCTACTCCCGGGTGGACATGATGCCTGCAGACTGCCACCACACACAGAGAATCACCAAAATAAAGGGCTTGAGTCATTTTGGCGTTGGCATTGTGTGGAAATCCGGTTATTTTGGGTGTATTTTCTGTAAACTTCACATGCACATGACCAGGTGCCAACAGCGGTGGCAGCAGTTGTGCCATGCTTCACAGACTTCAGTAATGGTTAACTGGCAGAGAAAACTGCCGTTTCCTGTCAGTCATTAACTAACGAAACTCAATCTCTGGTTTTCTTCTTCCTTTCGGACTCTCTCTCTCTGTCTCGTATAGATTCCCAGTTTCCAGTTGACATTTCCTCTGTGAAAAGGGACCACGACTTTTTGGATCGAGATCTGGTAGAGCCTCTATGTCGGTAAGGACACTTGTACAAACAGACATGTTCATACTGTACACTTAAGTCACCCAGACATACACATGCATACTCTTTGGTGTGCCCATTTAACACAAGTAAAATCCCAGATCCTGCGGCCTGATGCTAACCGCTAATCATTAGATATCTGACCCCGACCCCTAATGAACTGACAGCCCAGGCTTTGATCTGGTCACCTCCCCTCCCTTCTGCGAGACTCTGATCTCCCATTTAAAGAGCAGAGACCCTCAGGGGGCAAAACAGGGGGGCTGAGAGGTAAAGGGGATGGAGGAGGAGTGAGGGGATGCCAGTATATTCTACCAGATTGCTTTGAGTGTGTGTTTTAAGTCCCTTTGCACACCTCTATGATCATTTTGTCTCACATCTCCCATTCCTCTCTTTCCATTGACGTTTTCCCGCCTCGTACCAGTGTACCCTACTTCTCTATACACCTCCGCCTCTCCAATGTCTATGGTAGAGGATGGTGTGGTAATTATAGTGTTAGTGATTCCTAAAAGCTATATTGTAAGAGAATATGTATCAGACTCGTTGAGAATGTCTCAGGAGCTGAAAGATACATTCATAATGAGATCTCTCTTGTTCATGCATCACTCTTTACAATTGTTTAAATGTGGATTATATACTGGATTATATACTGCTATATGCATGCAAGACTACATAGTTTATGAAGCATATCATTCTAAATCTGTATGGATATATTCAACCAAGACAAATTGTTTGTTTCATCCTGCAGCAGAAATACAGGGTGTGGAGACTACAGGGGCTCCCCCTGTATATTTTAAAACTTGAATGTTTACTTTCAGCCAGAAAGACAGTTGACATGACAGCTTGTTTCCTCTTGGTATGTCATTCTGGTTTATATAGAGCAAAAATAAAATCCGCCAGTTTGTATGAGAAGACAGAGAAAATAAACAGTGAACAAAAGAGGATTTCTGAGTGTACTATTAGAGGCCGACATCTTTCAAATGACAGAGGTCACGAGCCCCCAAACATGTTTTTAATCATCCCGTCTTGAAAGGCACCAACACAGACACCACCCTCCTAACCAGCCGCTCTTCACATTCCCTGAGTTGCTTCGGAGGTTGCCCGCAGCGCTCCAGAGCAGGAACGTGGAAGGGGGTGGGGATGGGTGACAGATGAAGGGAGGAGGTAGGGAAGTGGAAGGGAGGAGCCAGCTGTGTTTTTGGAGAAATGCACTCATTGAGGGTGAGGATCAGTCCCACCTCTTTTGGCATCACTCGCCAGAGGAGAGGGAGGAGTAAAGACAGCTTGGCAAAACCGGTGAGGGAGAGTGTAATGAGAAGAGTCAGAGAACACCATAAGGGAGACAGTGAGGAGTGCAAGAGAAGAGAGTGAAAATGAGGATGTGACAGTTCATAAGGAAACTAACACAGCCACAGACAAAACATATCCACACCAGCTACAAACACATTCAACGTACTGTGTGTTTATGTTGCAGGCGCCTAAATACTTTGAACAAGTGTGCCTCCATGAAACTGGATGTCAGCCACCCCAAGAAGAAAGTAAGACAACCTCTTTTAACTGTAAGCCATCAACTTAACGCACTCTTTGTTATTGCTTTGCTGATCCTTTGTCGGCTGCCACAAATACACACATGAGGCTTTTTGTTCATTGCTTGTCACACAATCTGTGTGTCGCTGGTCAGTTCTTTGTCTAGTTAATGTACATCTGAAAATGTGATGCCTTGCTCCTTAAAGTGGATTCTCCATTTAATGTTGATGTTCACACTTAACTCTAAGTTGGGGAGAATTTATCATGGATATACATGAATAAGACGCTTTATTTTTTGTATTTATGACCAATGAAATTCAGTTGAAGGGTCAACTAGTGCTCATGTCCAGATATTTTCTGATCAGTAGTGCTGATGATGAAGGATAGTTTTCCAAATCTGTCCAATGATAGAAACTTCCATTCTACAAGTTGATTTATTTGTAGTAAATCCTAAATGGACTAGAAATAAAACAAGTCAATCTGGATTTTTGATATATGAACACAACAGAGGATCTTAATTCTATAGTAACTTATTTAGGCCTTTGTGTTGACAATGACTGACCCTGTAATAACTCCTTTATGGTTCCATAGGGTGATGACTCGGATGAAGATGACCCGTTGGCCATCAGTAAAAGGTGGACGTTCGAGTGGAGCAGCAGACGTTGGTCGCGCCTGCAAGACTTCCTGTTGGACAGCACCGGTGAAAGCAGCCCGACAGGTCCGGGGGAGGGTTTGCTGCACAGCACAGTGAGCATTGAGAGTGTGCTGACAGACCTGAGCGAGCAGGAGATCGCAGAAATATCCTCGTTGCATAGCGAGGACTCCGCCTCTGCCATGCCTGACTCTATATCTATGGCATCTCTCTCTGCTTCCTATCATCCCCCACGGGATCTTCCACACTACAACTCCCTGCCAATCAAGAGCAGCCGCCACGGGGAAGGAGGGCGGAGTAAAGCCAAAGAGTTTTTGCGTCGCATGGAATTAATGCGCACTTGGGGGCCTTCGACAAAGCGGAAAAGCTCAAATCGCAGGGCACCTCTGGTCATCAGCGGGCCGGTGTTACATGGCGAGGAGCCTCTCGCACTGCAGGTGCTCCAGTGTACTCCCATCAGCCAACTAGAACACAACCACCAAACTGATGGTGACACCTCCTCTGTCTCGCTTGCCAATGACTGTAAAGACCAGTCCACGGGGAGTCCCATTAGTGAGACAGTGGCGCCCAGTGTGAAGGAGCCTGTGTGTGCAAAACACCGCACCGCCAGCAAGAGAAGCAGCATGTATCTGGAGGACATTGAGCTGCTTTCTCAAGGTAAGAGGACTGAAGGACAGAGCCAGTTTGGCAGAAACCAATTTCACTCATATGAAAACCTCCTCGTTCACATCCCCAAAGACCATAAACCAGGCACCTTTCCAAAAGCTCTGTCCATAGAGAGCCTAGCGCCTTCCCCTGGTGATGGAAAATTTGGCCAAACCTCTCCACCCAACAATGGCCCAGGTGAGCCGTGGTCTAGCAAACCTCTGTCTAGGACCCCCTGCCCTGGAGCTCCACGTGGCAGCAGGGTGAGTGTTTATGACAATGTTCCGGGCTCCCACCTTTACGCCAGCACAGGAGACCTGATGGACTTGGAGAAAGAAGACAATCTGTTCCCTCACCTAGATGACATCATCCAGCACGTCAGCGGTTTGCAGCAAATAGTGGACCACTGGAGCCGCAGTGTGCTGCCTGAGGATGAGACAGGGGAGGGGGAGGAGGAAGGGGAGGGCAGGACCACCCCCAGTGAAGGCGAGAGAGATGGGGTCTCCTTGATTGACACTGATTCGACAGGAACCAGTCGGGAGAGGCGGGACTCTGGAGTTGGTGCCTCACTGACGAGACCACGGTGAGTAAAATCAAATGTGAATGCACCCAAAATGTCAGTAATAATCTCTCAATGCAGAGGAAAATTGTGGTGCAGTATGTTAAAGAAGAACCAGAAGGTTGGTGGTTGATGGATGTTAACAATAAGCAGTTTGGGTATTTTACTGTTTGCATTTGTTTTCTCTTCAAAACAAAAGGTCTCATTCCCAGATATCTGAAAAAAGATTGTGTTTGAGAACAACATTATTATTATAGATAGGAAATATGTCCAAATCAATGATAATACGACTCAAGTTGTAATTATCTTTACATTGACCTGGTGAGGCCTTTACGTTGATGAATCACTGTGTGTTTCTCATTCTTTACTGGTATTCTCTCCCCATCCCAGTCTACGATGGCCCAGCTTCAGAAGCTCTGATCCTCTCAACCAGCTGGCGTCGTCACTGCAGATCAGCAGCCAATCAGCGGGCCAGCTCAGCCTGCTGCAGAAGTTCTCTTTGCTCCGCCTCACCGCCATCATGGAGAAATACTCAATGTCTAATAAACATGGCTGGACATGGTGGGTATACACTCTGCCACATTCATCGTCCATATGTTTCTCTCCTCTTCTCTACTATGGGGCTATTAGCTCATATTTCATGCATTTATTCATAATTCAAGGAATTTACAAGGTGTGATCCCTATGTGTGTTCGTGCTTCAACTTCTCTACATCAGAGCTAAAACAACAGGACCATATGCACCAACACCTTCACGCAACACAATAACATCTACTTCATCTACCACACTGACACACAATGGGTCTGTCCATAATTTAAGACGCCAGTCTAGGTCAAAAACTGGCTTTAGATTCTCAGCCACACAACCATCGTTGTTAACAATCACTCCTTTTTGTTTTTAATTATCCCCAGGAGGGAAATTCTGTTGACCAGCATGTACATAAAGGGAAAGAGCATCTTTCTCCCATTCACTTCCCTAATTGTTTTCTGTCTATCGCTCCCAGGTCTGTGCCCAAGTTTATGAAGCGCATGAAGGTGCCAGACTACAAAGAGAAGAGTGTGTTTGGTGTTCCCCTCATCATCCATGTCCAGCGCTGTGGTTTTCCGCTCCCTCTGTGTTTACAACAGGCCCTCAGCCACCTCAGAACACACTGTCTGGACCAGGTTAGAGAGGAAAACAGCATTTATAAAAGTCTGCATGTCCATATATAGTGCTAATCAGAAGTGAAATGTAACTAAGTACATTTACTCCAGTACTATACTCCAGTACGTCCATGCTATGATACTGCATATCTTGTTCTTCTACACATTTCAGATATAAATGGTTTTAAACAAGTGTAACTACAGTTACTAGTTAATTTACTTCTACACTTTACATAATATAAAATGCATTAAACCAGTGGTTCCTCATTGGCTTTGTCTGACTCTTCTTTCCTTTCCGCCTCAGGTGGGATTGTTCCGCAAATCTGGCGTGAAGTCACGTATTCAGGCTCTGAGGCAGCAGTGTGAGTTGTCCCCTGACTCTGTGAGCTACGAGGACCAGTCCGCTTACGACGTGGCCGACATGGTGAAACAGTTCTTCAGAGACTTGCCAGAGCCTCTGCTAACAAGCAAGCTGGGGGAAACCTTCCTGCATATTTACCAGTGTAAGTCGCCTCGGAGCTATGAATGCTGAAACGTGTTATCACAGCATCTGCCTCAGAGGAAGCGACTGTAAATGGTTTTAAATGCCTTGATTCAATTTCAGTCAGCAAACTGTGTCATCTGTTACAAATGATCACAAGTTATTTTTACTATTCTTATGAAATGTATTACTGGGAAATTCAGGACATCATTGGTCACTTCTGACAGAAACAGTGTTTGATATAAAAAGTACAATTTTAGCTACTTCCTCTATATATGATTTATGTGTATGAAACGTGCATATGCGCACTAAAAGACATGACTGGATGTCGGGAACTAAGACTTTTTCTTTCATCAATCATTCCTCAATTCCTCTCATCTTTTTTCTGTAGATGTCCCAAAGGAGCAGAGGTTGCAGGCCGTCAGAGCGGCCATCTTGCTGATGCCAGATGAAAACAGGGAGGTTCTGCAGGCGTTGCTCTACTTCCTGCGTGACGTGACTTCGTTGGTAGAGGAGAACCAGATGACGCCGATGAATCTGGCCGTTTGTCTGGGACCTTCGCTCTTCCACCTCAGCATACTGAAGAACGAGACGCTCTCCCCAAGGTGCAGTCACAAACGGGTGAAAACACTGATGCTCACATAGAAAACAAAAAAATAGCTTCGGCCGTGCAAAATAAACTACAACATGGGGTCTGAGAGAAGATTATGTCCTATTATATTATGTTAAATTCAGTTTAGGTACGTTTTTATGCCACTTTATTTTCTTACTTTTCTTTATTTTTGTTTTTCAAACATTATATAATGAAAATAAAGGTGAATAGTTAATAATCTAATGGAAAACAGCTCTTACCAGTCCTACTATTACTATCATGGTGACTAAATTCCCTGTAATTTGCCACCATGACAAAATGTAAATGTTATGTTAAATTGGTTGCTGTGCACATCAGTCAGCTTGCTAACTATAAGAAGGATTGTGATATAAATTGCTTTTACCTCTTCAAATGCATTGTTCTGTCCCTCTATGTAAATGCTAACATGATTTCTATTCTGCATATTCTGTATAATTTCTATTCGTCAAGGTCAATCCAGAGGAAGTACACCACGGGTCGTCCCGATCAGAAAGACTTGAGTGAGAATCTGGCAGCCACACAGGGTCTTTCTCACATGATCACCGAGTGCCAGTGTCTCTTTCAGGTCAGGATTTACAACTTACTTCTCACAGGGATTGTTTCCATGAGAGCGAACAATAATAAGTGACTGACAGAAGTTACGCAAATGAATTGTGTTGACTAAGAAATTATGCATGTCCAGGTCTGAATATGTGACGTTAACAGACTAAAATAACTGCAAAGCGTTGTATGTTTCCCTTGCTGAGTGGTTATTATCCAAGGCCTCAGTATTATTGTGTTTAATGGGATAATTTATAAAACTGTATATCATCATTACCTTGAGGCTGACAGAGTGTACTGTATATACTGCTGCTGTCAGTGAAAACCTATTAAGACACTTGATCACCATGCATTTTTTTAGTTTAATGTGGTTTTAAGAGTTTTCACAAGAGCAAGAATCGTTGAATCTTCTGAACCCACAGAGGAGTGTGTAATTCTTCCAAAACATGAAAGTAACCAGTGTTGTAGTTTAAAGGTTTTTGTAAGATAACAGAAAGCCAGAGGATATTTGATATTAAACTGTTCCCCTTTTGTAAAAACAAATATTTAACAGGATCTGCTATGACATGTTTTAAATCTCTGTCGTCTCAGTGCAAACGCTGAGCATTGCTGTTGCTCCAATAGTGAATGGACAACAGGGTCAAATTGCACTCTTTTTGTTTGTCAAGGTCTATTTTCTGCTTTAGACATGGTAGTTCTTAGACTTGAGCTGATGTGGTGCGATGTGATGTGATGCACGTCCTCTGGCTGTCCCCCAGATAACAGAGGAGATGGTGACCCAGTCTCGCAACTCCTATATGGAGGCTGAGCTGATGGTGCCCCCGCTGGACGAGCTGTGCAAGGCTCACGAGGAGGACGTGGATGAGGACGAGGAAGAGGAGGATGAGGAGGGATCCTATCATGCACACCTAGAAAGGCTGGTCCAGAACCTGCTGGAAGAGGCCAAAGATAAGAGTAAAGGCTGGGTGTCTCGCTCGACAACTGACCATACAGAACTGGCATTCAAAAAGGTATGTGTTCATTGAATATCTGGAATATTGTGGCATTTTGAGAGGGGAGGAAGAAAGAAAGAAAGAAAGAAAGAAAGAAAGAGGGCAAAACAGGCAACTTCATTCATGCATTTGAAATTTTAATACTACTTGTTTAGCGCAGATTTTGCACTGAGCCTTCTCAGTTAGCTTCTCCACAGGAGCACAACTCAAGAGGAAACTTGTTTAACTTTAGACTTTAAAAACAAAGGAACAATTAAAGGAAAATTAAGTTTTTTTGTAACACATCTCCGTGCATGGAGACCCACATACTTGTTAAAATGATTCGTGGTCAGATACGGTTTGAATCTCGTTTGTACACATCACAATAAATCTAACACTCATGATGTGTGTCAGGTGGGAGATGGTAACCCTCTGAGGCGATGGCGAGTGTGTGTCGAGGTGTCGGCAACTCCAGATGAGGCGCTGCAGCGGCTGCTGAGAGAGCGCCCCCTGTGGCAGACTGATCTACACCAGGAGAAGGTTCTGGAGACACTGGATAAACAGACAGACGTGTACCAGTACTCCTACTACAACATGGCGCCTCAACCCAGCTGTGACTATGTGGTACTAAGGTCAGGATTAATTCATTCAAATATTTGCATGCTTTGGGGGGCGGGTTTCAAACTTATTTTGACTCTATTGCTTTTCAAAACAACCTGCTTAAGCATTCCTTAAAATAGCATACTGTAGAAAAGCACCCAAAAAAGCAAAGCTGCAACATTACGTCGATAAGCCCATAAAAAAAATGCAAGTTCTCAAATGTGGGAATCTGCTGCTTATCTTTGGCTCGTGTTATAATAAAATTAATATTTTTGGGGTTTTGGACTGACAAGACAAGATATTTTTCTGAGGTTTTATAGAGCACCAATTAATTGAACAACAATATAAACAATTATAGTTGTTACCAAACCATATCTCACATTCCCACATTGAATGCCTGACTGAACTCACCACTGTTCTCTCCTTTGTCCCCCGTCCCCCTCAGATCGTGGCGTACAGACCTATGTAAAGGCTCCTGTGCGCTGGTGTGTGTGTCCATCGAACACGATGACAGCCCATGCACGGGAGCGGTGAGGGGGGTGGTGCTGGAGTCACAGTACCTCCTCGAGCCCTGTGGGACTGGGAGGACCAGACTCACACACATCTCCAGAGTGGACCTCAGGTGTGGGCGGACTTCCAGTGCTCTCATTGTAAAAACATTTTTTAAACAAGGCAATCATTAATGTCCCTGATTTGCTTTTCTTGTTACAGGGGAAGATCTCCAGAATGGTACAACAAAGCATTTGGTTACCTGTGTGTTAATGAAGCTCAGAGGATCCGTTCCTCTTTTCAGCCGCCAGATCAGACGAGCCCTGAGGCCAAGATCTGAATCCTAGACATCAAGCTTTATCCTGCTGAGCCTGAGAACCCCAGAGGGGAATCATCCAGGCAGTGGACTTTAGTACCTTCTGAGCCACGCTCAGCTGTATTGTACCATACTGTACTGAGTTACCATCATTCACAGAAAAGGGAGTTTTTATATTCCATCAATTCTGCATAACAACATATCGCTACTTATTTATCCCATTAATATTATACCCCACTGAGGAGACGTTGGTTTCCAATTCCAAATATGAAACCGCTAATTTGATTTGATTTTAATAGACATTGATGTTTCGTATAATAATCTCATAACCATGTGCATCTTTGGAGGAGTTGTGGAGATAGAGCGTATTTTCAGTATCACTTCTAAATCCTCGTCTATCCAATATCTTGCAAAAAAAGAAACAGTCAGCACCAGAAGGTGTGATCCCGAGATGATTGCCGTCTCTAACACCTTAATTTGATAAAGCTAGAACTGATGTTATAATATGTAAAAATAACATAAAGGTAACTAAAGTAGAATACCCATATTTCTATCGATGATTTACTTTGAGAAATCTATCTTAACTCCATCTCTTTAAAATCCCACATGGCCTGCAAGTGGAATATAATTGACTAATTAGATTGAAACTGTTCATAACAATTTTAACCAGGACGCATATACTTCAGTCCTGCTTTTATCACAGTCAATCAACAATGACATATAATAAACAACACAGCAAATTGCATCAACCAACCCAAGAGTTGCCATTCAGTGTGAGGACATTCAGTCCTCACATGATTCTTAATCCTGTTTTTAATAATCTTGCATGTTTATAAAATAATCTAATTTGATCTGTCTCTGAAAATTTTGATTAACTTGTCCATCTATAAACTAATGCTCCTAGAAAGTGGTGAACAAATTATTTAGGTATGCACATTTATAAAAGGCACTTGATTATGATCGAGCCTTCCTCAGATGAAGATGCATATATCCCAGTGCCCCGAAAAATATCCCTGTTATTTGGAATGACCAGGACCAGTACAGTATGGCTATGTGTCACCGTTACATTGTGAAAAGTGCACTATAGTTCAAGCACAAGCACACATGAGGGATCTGGATCACAGAAAGGGCAAAAACATTCATCAGGTCCATAAAGGTGCTGATATGGAAACATTGTGTTGGATATCACTGTTGATTTACTTCTGTCACTATTCTCAGTGTTAATCTTATCTAAATGTTATTTTAAAGTTATCATTGTCATTATATACATGTATATTGTATCACCTTTTTTTTTTGCTGTCATGTTATACAATGTCTAAGACATGTGACCATTTCACTGCTTCCGGGAAGCATGTTTGAAATTGTGTGCGTGCATGGATGCGCCCGTGTATCTGCACTTTAGATATACGAACAGCCTTTATTGTAAATATATATATATAGATATGCCGCTTTCTGTGCCAGCAGATCAAACATCATAGCTTTTCAGGGTCTTCCTATCATATTGATATGCTGAAATGTGAATTTTCCATAATACGCCATCCTACTAAAGCAATAGCAGAATAAACCTTGCTCTGCCGTGCCATGGTTTATTTCTGTCATGTTTCGGCTGTAGGCGTTGCTATGGTGTTGCTATGATACAATAGCTCGACAGTGCCACCAAAATCCTGCGTGGATGCTGTTTGCTGGTGTGCCAAGTGTGTGTGTTTGTGTAAATATGTGTGTATGAGAAAGACAAAGCGTGAGTGAGTGACTTTGACGTGAGCCCTCGGCTGTGTGGGAAGAGGGTCCAAACTATCTGAGTAGCTGAGACCAGGGTGGTTATTTCTGAGTGACAGAAAACAGAACCGTTGTTACTAAACAAGATAATAAAAACATCTACAAATTCAACAAAACATTGTTTTCTGTGGAATTGTTCTTCAGTCTCTGATAGTAGATTGTTTTAACATTACATGGCATAATAGCGTGAAAATCCATGTATAAATAATTGTCCTTGTCATGTGCTCTTGTGTCCATGGAGTGGCGCTCTCGCCACGCTGGAGTCTGAAGGTCAGGAATGAATCTGGAAGCTGTGCCTGCATGTAGGATGTTTTCAGATAACTTGTGTGTATGAAGAGTCATCAGGGGGTTCTCCCTATGCAGATTTTCTCTGTGTCCTTTCAATGGATTGATTTAGGAAACTAAACCCCCACAGCTCAGATCAATACTCAATCACATTTACTTACTTAGCCGTGTCAGATGGAGACTCTCACAGAGGGCGATGAAGGTGTTTTTACACAGACTCTACCCTCCCTGTAAGCGGGGGTGTAACAACACAGAAATGAGTGAAACATTACTTTAACTTCTACCCCATTTAACATGTCAGTGATTTTATCTAGGGCGCACCGTTACTGCTCCTGAATGTCAATGATCCTCTGCACCGTGGGTGTACTTCAGCTCCACTACTCCATGGAGGCTGACAAATGAGGAACATCATGTTGCAAATTACTCCATGAAAAAAAAAAAAAAAGATTACTGACAAGGTGACTCTAACATAGTTGTTTTCCCAACTGAATACATTTAATCCTCGAGGGATACATGTTCTAAGCAAACGTAGACGTGCAAAAGAAAGTGTAATCTGCTATTGCAACGCTGTTTCTTATTATGTTCAGATAAAGAGGGGTTAATAGGATCATTAATGGTCCTCCACAGCAGGGTGACCCTGCAAAAGGATTTGACGGTGACCTCTTCTGGAAAGAACAGGAAGTGCACTTCCAGCAGCTGGCCCTGTCCAAGTAGTCTTTACATCTCTCTTAACAAAACAAACATCCTAATGAGTAGAGGAGAGCGTCGGTGTTGCAGGAATCTAAGAGTCGTGTTGATGGGAGTCTGAATACCATCGGAAAAAATACTGATCAACATACTGATTGCAACATGAAGAAGGTTGTACAAATCAAATTGTAATTATATTATTCTTTGTCCTACATCACCGATTGTGTGGTTATCGTGCCCTTCCGTTTTCAACTACAGTTTCCAAGATTAGGGGGTTTGAGGGATGTAAACAGAGAGTTTAATGTTGCCGTGGAGTTAGTTAGTTTGCTTTCGGCCACGACTTGAACCCCATTTGTATGCATTTTGGCCACATTAAAAGTAAACTGAATTAACTCCTGGCAGTTCCTTTTGGCAATACATCCATGGATTTACAGACAACTATCACTGGAGTACTTTGACTCTTTAAAATGAGGAAATGATCTGGCAACACTGGGGTTATAAAGAGTGTCATTTCTAAGCGGATTTGTGGACGTTTGTTCGCCATGGACATCGGAGTCTCGGGAAATGTAAGTCAAACTGAATCTAAAAATATGTGTATCATGTCTGTCTGTTTAGATTTTAACTGATTTATAACTCCAAGACAGAGTAGAGTTTCAAATTGCTGCTCACTAACTCAAGTGAAAATTATAGCCAATTTAAACTCACTTTTCAGGAGTTTTATTTTATATCATGGAACATAATAGGCCTAAATATATTTAAAACTCAAAATCTAGTGTGTTGCCATGGTGGGGACGACATAATATAGGCATATTTGGAAGATACCTCCATGAAGATAGAATTCATGCATAACATGCTAACACTGACGATACTTTATGCTACCCGTTATAATATGGTAAATTAGTAGTATCGTTTTTTCTATTTTACAGCCTTTTCAGAATCAGAACCATTTATTTTATGTTTTTTTTTTTCAATGCATCACTAGCAAATACAGTTTGCGGTCGGTGTTGTTCTGAGTAATTGCATTAACAGTCTGATAATAAATACTTTGGTCACCAAAATAATATGCAAAAAAAATATACTTAACAATATCTGAAATATATTTTTAATTGATAAAGAACAACTTAAGTGGGGTTAATTTAACAGTGCTTTAGGTTAGATTTAGATTTAGATTTCTGAATGCAGGTCTATAACCTATTATTTTTCTTTTAGAAAATATTCTTGGGTATACTTTTTATACGCTTTAGATACCACAAAGCTGATCCGTTTTTATCGCTTTCCTTTCATTTGTCATATGTGTTCTCCTCCATTACAGATATGATAAAATAATTGCAGGAGTTATGGCTAATCTTAACCCAGCCTGCGTATGAAACGCTCTAATGAACAGACCAAAATAGCAGAATTTGAAAAAAAATGCCATCTTATCTCATTAAAGAGACCAGCATCAGATCCACACTATCCAAAGACCTTGAAGTTGAAGTTGAATTGAGAGTTTGTAGTGCTGGACTTCTGAATGTTGTTTAATGTTGTTGCTTTTTATCTCTTTATCTCTTTATCTCTTTATCACATTCACACTAAGCTGAGCAGGGAGAGTCCGACAGGGGCAAACAGATGTGTCTCCTCTGAGGCTGGCTAATCAACTAGCTTCTTCTAGACAACCATGATAAGGTCATTAATGAATAAATTATCCCATGAATTAATTATTGATGAGACCATGTTGGCAGTAGTGTGTACAGTATCCTTGAGTATATGCTTTGGGCATACTATAACCAAATGTAGGCACAATGAATGGCATACATTAGTGAAATGTGTTAAACGTTTCAAAACAAGGGATTAAAAAAAAAAGGTCCACAACTGGATCTTTTTAGCAAATGTGACTTCAACACTGCTGCACAGACTGCATCAGATAAATAACCCTGATCTAATTATGTTCCATAATGGGAACAAATAGCAATGCAGATGTTAGTATACAGTAAGTATGAAGTACTGCAGTAGTTCATAATAATAATAATTCCCTGCTTACATTTGTAACTGTTATGGCAAACAGGTTGAGCATGACCATGGACCATTCATTACAGATGTGTCAAGTTGTGGAGGTCAATAATGTTGCTGTAAACCAGAAGCATGTGCATCATCTTTTCAATCCTTGCATGTTAGCGTTGCCTTTTCTGTATACATCAGTATAGAAACCTTTAGAGCAAGGAAAGCTGGACATTGAATCAAGATTTCAGGGTTATCGTAACACAATGTGGACAAGTGTTGCTCATTTTAATGTTTTTGTTGATGAACTAGATTGGTGGAAGGTTGGTAGGGTGAATGATTTCAACTCAGATTTCATCAGGATGGCACATTTCTTGTACAGTACTCTCATAAGTAACTACAATAGGACTGTCCTCGACCAAAGAAACCACAAAAGCACCATTTTATATCTTGTGTTTACCAGAGATGTGCTCATAAGTTTCTTATCGTAAAAGACACACAAAAAACACAATGACTAATCAAGAAAAGACATCGTAGTCAAGTAAGAACAAAACAACTGAAGAGAAGGAGGCAACCCTAACTTACAATATCCTGTCTATGGGAGAAATGCATGTTGCCTTTATGGATGGAATACAATTACAGATCCATTGGACATTCTAATTTTGATGTGGTGTCATAATGACACTTAATGCTAACCTCAATGTTGATAGCACTTCATATCAAAAAAGTTTGCCAACCCCTGTTTTACAGTATGACATGCAGCAGACATATTCATCCAAATTCTGCATTGCATAACATAACTGATTACCAGCTGCGAAAGCAACACTAGTATTGTTGTCATCATGTGAGTCTGTGTGTGTGTCATCATGGCAAAACTCGTATAGGGCACTTTACACCCCTGGGGTGATTTGGCGTTGGAGTTGGTGAAGATGGTGCTACATATCTGTTTTTGACAAATCAATTTGCGGTACTCAAGAATAGACTTTGTGCTTCTCATGTGTCACTGTGATTTGAAATAAAGCAGCTGATTTTTGGAAAAATAACTACCCTGCAATCTTTGAAAAGCCCAGAAGGTCTTTTTACAGCACTTCCTACTGATCTAAAGGTTTTTTCAGAATCCTCTTTCCAACTGGATGAAAAAAAAAATGGACTATTGCTTGACAAATACCAAAATGTCTGCCTTATTTTGTGCATGTTTGAAAACTAAGAACCTTTTACATTTTGGTTCAAGTTGCACAAATTGAACATTCCTAGGTAACGTCTTGTAATTTAGGACCGTCTTTATAGTTTTTTTCATGATCATACAGCGGATCAAATATTTTTTTCATCCAGACGGTAACAGTCTTTGAGGATTTGTGGCAACTGTTGCTAAATGACCCTCCAGGTTTTTCAAAGATTGCCTAGTAATTATTTTCCAGAAAATGGGATGCTTAGCTCTGTGAAAGGTACAAACTGTGGCTTGTGAGTTTCATGGTTTCAGATAGTCTCAGTGTTGGTAGGCTGACAGGGGAAACTCTGGGGTATTTTAAGATATAGGTTTTTGAGAGTATATGCAAGTATGCCAGATTGTATTTTGTACTCTTGAAACACACACACAAATTCACAATGTGCTCTGTACTTGTCATTCATTTGGAGTTTTGCTTCTGGACACCTGGTGCATGAGTTCAATACTCACTCTCCTTTAGCTCTGTTTTCACCAACTCCTGAGGGAAATATCTGTCTCTTCAGCTGCTAAATGCTCCGCTATGTTCACCAGCTAGTTGCTCTCTGTATCCGTCTGCAGGTATCTGGTTGGATGTGTCATACCCACAGTGTCCTGACAACATGTGTACCAAGCAGGCAATATGGCTTTGACTCTGTCCCTTTAATTCACCAATGTCCCCTATACGTAGCTAGGAATTGAGAACACATTTGTACCCACTGTCCAACAATGTCAGCTGTGAAGTACGATTTTATCGCACTGCCTCTGAATCTCACATTTTTGTATTGAGTAAATGTCCAAACTCCGAGTAAATTCTGGTGCTGTGCATCTGGCTATGCAGTGATTCAACGTGACAAATTTAATGGCAATCTTAAAGGAGTTCTGCGGGTTTGAACAATGCATGGCTGAATTGACTCATCAGGGGGTTAAGGGTCCATGGGGTTGAAGAGATTGAGCCATACTGGATCATTGTCACGTTTACTGACAGCACAAGTGCCGATGCTGCTAACAAGCAGATGTGTTTGTACACTGTTCACTGTTCTCTGGTGTGCACATTTTCAGAGCTGGCCTTGCAAACTCGAGAGCCGTCAGGGCCACATACTGTACGTATGCTTTTCCATCAAACTGAAGTGCCGGTTTCATCTCAGCTGGGTTATTCATGGCCACCACCACCAGTTCAGGAGCCCAGTGCTCCAGCCCAGTCAAAGCGTCAAGTCCTTGATCCTGGACCGTGACCCCTGTCAAAGAATCGTCTCCTTCATCCCTGGTGACAGTTCTCCAGACCAAAGGGAGTGTTACTACAAACCGATGCCTCTCACCATTTGGGTAATGGAAATGAGAAACTGTGACATGTAGCTTACACAGAAGAAAATTGTTTCAAAATGACAATTTTTTTTCTTGACTGAGATAAAAGAAGCTTGTTTAAACGTTTGCAAGGAATTCATGAGAGCAAAGATGGTGTAATCTTCTAAACCCATGGCGGAGTGTGTAATCCTTAAAACATGACAATGACCACTAATGAGGTTATGAGATTTTAGCAGGATGACCATTTTTTTCTCTCTCATTTGCTCTTTCCTCCAGACTTATATATAGGCACTCTTTATCTTTAAAACTTTAATAAGCTACTTTGTGGTGTCCTTTGAGGATTGTCCTCTGCAGTATTAGAGTAACTGAGTGAATGTGAGAGGGAATATGACCTGCTTGTTTAAAGTATTTAGTTGTAGGATCTAAGTAAAGGAGCAATGAGAAAGTCTTGTTTCATGCCGTTATGAGTGAGGAAAGTATTTCAATTCATTATTAAGTATTATTTTCAGTAAATAAATAATATTTGTACACCTATTTTTAATTTAAATCATGTTTCAATAGTTTTCGAGAATGTCATTTTCTTGATATTTACACAATTAATTGATTTACTTTAATATACAATATACAAATAAAGGAAACTGCACCTATAGGAGAATGGATAAAAAGGCTGACACTAAATAACTTTTTAAGATGAATGTTTCTGTGTTGTAAAGCAAGGGAATCAATATAAAAGATAAGATCACAGAACATAAGACTGAAAATAAATTATTATAAATGATCATCTTGATTAGAACCATTTTAACAATATAATGGCCACAGGGTCCAAACACAGATAAACAGAGAGAATCATTGAGACACTGACAATATTAACGGCAGAAAAGAAAACCTAACCTAATTTAGCTTCTTAGTGTTTTGATCAATGTTTCTACTTCGTCAAATGTAATCTGTTCACTGAAATAATATAAAACTGACGAATTACATGTAAAGAGAAGTTGCTGTGTTGTGCCAGATCTGTAATCTATTTCTGTCCATCTCCCATCCCTAATCTCTCTCTCTCTCTCTCTCTCTCTCTCTCTCTCTCTCTCTCTCTCTCTCTCTCTCTCTCTCTCTCTCTCTCTCACACACACACACACGCACACGCAGCCATCTTGGTGATGACTCACATCTTTGAAAACAGGAAGTTATTACCTGTGTTGCTGTCTGATGTCAGCCCTTTGTACATCAACAAGTCTGCTTTTCTATTTTTTATTCCTAATAGCAGAGACAGAGAATTGGAAGCAGAATAGACAAAGTAACATCCTAAATGAAAACCTTTGGATCTTGATCCTGCTCTTTCAACTCCGAACAAATGTGGTGTCATTTTTGTCCAGGCATTGACAGAATTATCAGTCATTTAAATGATAACAAATACATCGTCAAACCAAATATAACTGCAACCGGCACCACTACGCGGAAAGAAAATTGCCAAGCTACAAACTGTAATTTCTCCATTATCCACTGATCAAACCCTTTCTGATAGATGTCACCTCGTCTGCCCACCTCACTGAGACCCTGCTGGCAGCTTGGTAGCTCCAGCACTGTGATCATCACCCCCACAGGACACTGGCACTACCTCCACACTTATTTACAAAGGTGCAACGGAACAGAGGGGAAACTGATGGACTCTACTGGAGGTGAGAGATGGTGGAAGAGAGAGAGAGAGAGTGAGAGAAGAACAATGTGCATGCTTTTACCCAATCACAAACCAGATCCCTGTTAAGACCTCTCTTTATGCTAAAGAAGCCTTTTGTGGAATCATGACAAAGCTGCAGAAGAAAGCCTTTGTCTGAAAACAAAGAGGAGTGTGTTTGTGTGCGAGAGAGAGAGCCTGCCATTGTGGTTGTGTGTGTGTGTGTGTGTGTGTGTGTGTGTGTGTTCACGTGTGTGCATTTTGAACCTAAGTGTGTGCACATCTGACAGCAAGATAGTATGTGTTAGTTTGAGAAATTGCTTCTCTGGGTGTGAGGGACGTGTGTAACAGATGCAAGCATTTGTGTGCAAGTGTGTGTTTGATTGTCCCCTTCATTCCCTTTGTGCCGAATACTGGGTTTAGGAAGAACATAAAAACGAGATGGCCTCACCCTCTGCTAATCTGTAAGATTCTCTAATGTGCGCCAAATGTGAAACACACTCACACACAGACAGAAAATGTCACTCCCATGTCATCCTCACCTTGTCCCCCTGTCAACAGCCAGCATTTCAAGAAATATTGTGAGCGAGACATCAAAGAGACTGGCATCACTGCCTATATGAAAATACACTCAGACAGACGAATCAGCCTCTACAGCGTCTTTGCTAATGGGAATCCTACCCAGCAGATGTGTCCTGTTGGAAGAACACATGGAGTGTGAAACAGGCTTAAGTCTGCACACAGGTGAACCAGTAGCCACAGTCTGTGCAGCCACCAGGGGATACTGTAGGTGTATGAGTGAGTATGTGTGTATGAGAGACACCAGCTGGACCTGGGAGTCAATAATAATGAGAGCACGACATCAAACAGATTGAAAGAAAAAGGTCCAGACACAGTTAAGCATGCAGGACATTGTAGCACCAAGAACAAATAAATATGAATGCTATGTAAAACAAAAGGCATGGTGGTGAGGTAAGAAAGTGTGAGCAAAAAGTGAAAATGATTGCAGCAAAGTAGAACAAAAAGAGACCAGGACATTAGAAAAAGAGGAAGAGAGGTGAAAAAAAAATGTGTCAGGAGAGCAAACCTGTGATGCGGGGCGGCTGTAGCTCAGGGGGATGAGTGGTTGTCCCACGACCACAAGGTAGCCGGTTCGATCCCCAATCCCCCCATAGCTCACACGTCGTGGTGTCCCTGAGCAAGACACTTAACCCCTAATTGTTCCCCGTTGCTGTGTATAGAGCAAAAATTTAAGTCGCTTTGGATAAAAGCGTCAGCTAAATGAAATGTAATGCTTAATACGGAAAGGTTAAACTATAGGGACAGAAATAAGTGGGACAGATGGACGGCTTCTGAATATATAAACAGCCTCTGTCTGGAAGCCAGACTGCCTGAACTCAATATGAATTGCCCCTTGCACCCACAATATGCCCACCAGTATTTATGGCTGCTTTTTCTTTTTAAATCACTGTATTCAGCTCGTCTTCACTATTCCACATTTACATCTCCAGAGCCATTCAATATATCAAACAAATATAGAAAAGAAAAGAAAAAAAACAGTTGTTCAGGTAGCACTGTTATCTGCATGAATCCATGCACTGATGGCTCCATGTTATTCCGCCTCAGTGCCCTACCAGAAAGCTACCGAGTGCGCATGTGTGGCTAGCGCGCGCTGCCGCAGACAGGGGGCGTCAACATGGCGTTCTCTTCTCGACGACCGCACTGACTGCAACCTGCCAATGAGAGAGAGAGAGACAGAGAGAGGAGAGAGAAAGAAGCGGAGGCTACCATTCCGTCAAACCTCCATCCCTTTTTCCAGCCCTATGAATCCCGACACATTTCCAGGAGGTTAGGGTGAATTCAGAGGTTTTTTTTGCAACACCGCTCTCCCTTGTTTTTTCCCCTGCGCAGTGGATGGTTTTTGGGTAGCAGCAGACGCTCGAGCTTGTAGACCAGGTGTGAGAGACAGCGGCGACCGCTCCTCTCCTCCCTGTTTCCAAGGGGAAATGTCGAGCGAGAAGCCGGTTTCAGCACCACCGGGGTCTACTTCTTCGCTCACGGACACAGACCGAGACTCCCATCCGCCGCCGGGCTCCTCCGTCCAGCAGCCGCAGCAGCAGGTCTCCGCGGGCGCTGGCTCCGGCGCCACCGGGGAAAGGATGGTGTCTTCAGCCGGCTCCATGGTCCTCCCGGCCGGGGTGATCAACCCCGCTGTCCCGATCAGGAATATCCAGATGAAATTCGCCGTGTTGGTGGGCCTGATCCAGGTCGGAGAGGTTAGCAACAGGGACATCGTGGAGACGGTGCTGAACCTGGTGAGTGAGAACATTTCCAAACTGTTAGAAACACAGAAAGGCAGCCATAGAAACACAGTCGGATCGCTGTGCTAGCCCGCTATGTTTTATTTACGATGCTTCACTCCCGTGGCTTTGTGGCTTTCAAGAGATGATGTCATTTGTTTTGTTCGGAGGATGGATGTGGGGGTTTTCTTTTCTGCAGATAAAAAAAGAGCACACACGAGACTGTGTGTTGGAGGATAAATAGGCTGGAGCTGTATTATTGTAAAGCCTCGAGGACCCAAATGAAGCATGTGACCCCACTAAGGCATGAAGGGTCTAATCACCAGCCATTGTTGACTAAACGACCAGTGTGCGCTGCAACAAGGAAAACACAATTGCAGTTGAACTGTAGTGGATAAGGGAAAGTGTATGCAAGCGATTCTCCTGACCCCGATATGTACCCTGAAGTGATGCATTGGCAGGTTCCAACAAACGACGAAGCGCTACAATGTTGCGCACAACACGGAGACCGGAACGAAATAATGTCGTTTTCCTAAAGAACGAAGACACGAATGTATGCACGTCTGCTGAGCAGTGTAACAAAATCAATCCTACACGAACAAAGGCCGACTAGCATTATGCTATCCATCGACATATATATGTGTGTGTGTGTGTGTGTGTGTGTATGAGAATGGCTCAAAATTATGCATCGGTCTATTGTTGAAGGCAGGGCCCTGCATCCTGTGCGCAAGGGAGTGATGTATAGGTAGCTGAGAAACGGCCAGTGCAACAGCGATCATTTTATTTAAGGATCAGATACGTTGTCGCCCCCCCCCCCCCCCCCCCCCCTATTCTATCTTTACCCCTCCATTGGAGGTTGTGTCTACGATGCTGGGCCTACCCTATGAGAGGATTTAATCCAGCTGGGTTTTTTGACGTGTTTCCCGTTACGAAACAGATGAGCAAAAATTTACAGCAGACGTAGGTCTGGAGGACTAAAGCGTTAGGAGGATACAGGACGTGTGTGTTGGATGCTGCCAGGCTGTTTTCCCTTCTCCATGCATCAGGCGATGGCGTGCACTGCATGGTATTACATATCTGCCCAAAGCGGGGGGCATCATTCATTCCTTTTTGAGGAAGAAGTCGAATAATGTAGACATAATTTATAACCTGGTTTCAGTGCAGTGCTGTCTGGAGGTTGACTATACCAGGGTCCTATTTACTCACTGGATGCTTGGAGCAGGACAGCCTACAGCTAGGCTAAACCATTTCCCCCTCAGTCAGACTGGTGAGCCGTCCGGATTCAGGTCGCCTCTCATCCCCCAATCGATTATTGGTACTACACGGAAGAGCAGAGGGGCTTTGCTGGCTCACTCCGACCTTGTCTACTTTCCATACAACCCCCCTCCTCCTGGCTGCACATGCAGGCTGATAACATCCATCCTGTTCCACAGTCTCATCCTTCACTCTAGAAGGGCTGAGAGGAGAGATGCTGCCTGCATAGACTGGCCTAGCAGGGCAGCGCCATGCATTTAAAAGCAGGTGGAGAGGAGGAGGAGGAGGAGAAGAGGGGGTTGATAGAAGGTGGGGGAGGAGAAGAGAGAGAGAGAGAGAGAGAGAGAGAGAGAGAGTGGAGGAGGATGAGGTGGTAGGATGCTGCAGTGGCTATGTGCTCAGAAATCACCAGCTGATGCAGCGGAAGAGGAAAGGACACTGGATTGGTCCACATCAGATCATCAGAGCGTTCAACTGAAATGGACCCCATCTTGCATAAATACCTGCATTTAGGCCCACACTTTGTTTGTCAATGTTGGTCTGATGCATTAACACCCAAAGGCCCGACACCCTGACAAATTAAAGCACTATGTGTTGTCCATACAAAGCTTTACTTGCTAAATCCTGAATTAAACAATCAGTTGTGGTTGCGAGGCTGCCAATAGCTAAGCCTGTTAGGGAATTCTGTTGCCCAGCTCCTTAATTAAAAGAGTTGAAACAAAGAGGTGTGGAGGCTGGAACCTCAGCGGTCATGCTGCTGGTACAATGAGTCCACTGTGACCCAAAAGCTGATCCATTATTCCAGTCAATGTGGGAGGCCACAGCAGCCACATTCACCGTCCACCGTGGCTGTATTGATCAGATCCCACTGCGGCTTGGGTGAACAGATGGCTTGTCGGCTGGATCAGATACTCTCCTTGTTCTATACGATATGAAGCTGGCCATTGGTGAGTGATGAACTGCACTGTCTCTAGAAAGCAAACGAAAGGAGAGAGAAGACAATAATAATCAACTCTGGCCAGAATGCTGGCTGTACTGATGCTGATACAGAGCACTGCTGCCTGTGTAGCCAAAAATATAGTGCATGCTATTATTTCTAATAAAGCAATAATATATTTTTTTCAAACAAGGCAAATGTGCAGATGCTGTGCACGCATACAGTCTAAAAACACTTGCATTATGTGAGTGGGATGCTGGTGGCGAGGTGCTCGGTTATTATCATCAGCAAGGCATCACAGTTGTCAAGGCAACACTGCTCTTTGACTGCCTGCCTCCAGACGCTCGACCACCTGGTGTTGCTCTCCACTTCCGGACTTCTGTCACAGCATTTCTCGCTATCTCTCACGCTCTTTGTCTGTTTGTCTCTCCGTCTCCTAATAGAAGATACTATTATCATGGCTGGAAGAGCTCTCGTACTAAACAGCAACAACAAGCTAAAACAACACATTTATAACTAAAAAAGGTGCACACAAGTACAGCTAGATTTGAGAGGGATCATCACAATTGGGTGATGGGCCACCAGACTCACAATGAGCCACCAGACTCTGGATCTCTAATGGAGGGATGAACCATTTTTCCAAAAGATATTCCTTCATTTTGTGGGAAAAGTACGTTGGACACGTCACTCTAAAACCTCCCATATCAATGTGTTCAGCTGGGTTGAGATCCGGTGGCTTTAATAAAAATTAAAAAAAGTGCATGTACGTCTAGTGTTTTGTGTGCAAAATGATACATTTGAGGGGTCATTAGATGATAAACAGGACATGGGAGCATAAAAATGTATGATGCTTTTTCTAATCTTTTGCTTTTTACGGAAAACATTTTCAGCCCCTAAAAATAGGGCAACAAAATATGTTTTGGGGTCGGGCTGGTCATAACCCATAGACATATTCAACTGGTGATGATGGGTCACAAGTAGACATTTGTGCAACCAATCGCAGCTAGAAGATATCATGTATTTCTGTAAATATCAGTCTGCGGTAAATATATGGAGGAGAAGTTAGTAAAGCGCCTGGTGGTCCTGCAATACAATAATTATCTTTCTTTGCTTCACCCTTGCCGTCCAAGGTCAACCAAGTTGATGCAGACAAATTGAGCAGTAAAGCTAAGGGGTTTACAATGCTGGAAATCTAGTCATCCATTTTTAGCTAGTAAGGCTCACTGCTAAATTAACTCATTATTGCCACTGCAGCTCGTAGGTTTTGGTTGCTTAGTAGCGCACCTTGAATAAACTGATGAAAGCAGCACAGCTGGCGTTTTCCACTTGTATTTAGACGCAATGCAAAATGTGAACGGCCCCTTAGTCTACTAACACTCATACAATTTTGCAGACCAATCGGTTAGTTGATTATAATTGCAGTATAATCAAGTTTCTCCCCAATGAATCGCACGAAAGCACCCATATGAGTTGTGTGTTTACCAGAGATGTGCCCCTAAATTACTTGGAAAGAAGTGCTTCAGAATTAATTCTGAGTTGACCGATTTGTCGACTAATCAACTAAAAGGGGGAAGCCCTAATCGAAACTTCAGGTTTTTGGTTTATAGTCCACAACTTGGGATGTTGGAGGAAGTGAGGAGGATTTGTTTCTCCCTTTCATGTCATCTATCTGAACTGTACCATCATTGCTTTATTTGAAGAATTGAGAGGTATAATTCAAATGCATCTACAGGCAGTACTGTCAGTCTCGCCTTAATACGGCACCAGCTGTGCTTATTTATAGACAGCTTTATCTAGTTGTTATGCTTTTTTTGGGATCAAACTGGAGTGTTTGTCTGGCATAGAAAAAGATTTGTGACACACTCTGCCTCACTCTTTGTCTCATTCTTTGCTTTTCATTCTCTCTTTCACCTTCCCTCTCGGTCAGATGCAATATCTTCTGGAAGTGTCAATCCCCACCTGAGCCGTTTTAGTCGCCCCACTGAGTCTGTTAGCAAACGTCTCATTATTCTTGTCCATACACTCCACAATCACCAAGGTCACCTGATACCGAGTCACGTATGCAAGCACACACAGACATGTAACGGCACAAACATTTGCATATAAACAGTAGCAACTAGGGCTGTCTGATATGGAGGAAATCAAGTATCACAATATTTTTGACCAGCTAGAACAGTTAAGTTCATAAAAATACATAACTTTACTGTAACACAGCCTTTAAAACCAGGAAAGGACACTCGTACAATGTGTTGATATCCAAAAAGAGTCTTATATCACAATATACACTCACCTAAAGGATTATTAGGAACACCTGTTCAATTTCTCATTAATGCAATTATCTAATCAACCAATCACATGGCAGTTGCTTCAATGCATTTAGGGGTGTGGTCCTGGTCAAGACAATCTCCTGAACTCCAAACTGAATGTCAGAATGGGAAAGAAAGGTGATTTAAGCAATTTTGAGCGTGGCATGGTTGTTGGTGCCAGACGGGCCGGTCTGAGTATTTCACAATCTGCTCAGTTACTGGGATTTTCACGCACAACCATTTCTAGGGTTTACAAAGAATGGTGTGAAAAGGGAAAAACATCCAGTATGCGGCAGTCCTGTGGGCGAAAATGCCTTGTTGATGCTAGAGGTCAGAGGAGAATGGGCCGACTGATTCAAGCTGATAGAAGAGCAACTTTGACTGAAATAACCACTCGTTACAACCGAGGTATGCAGCAAAGCATTTGTGAAGCCACAACGCGCACAACCTTGAGGCGGATGGGCTACAACAGCAGAAGACCCCACCGGGTACCACTCATCTCCACTACAAATAGGAAGAAGAGGCTACAATTTGCAAGAGCTCACCAAAATTGGACAGTTGAAGACTGGAAAAATGTTGCCTGGTCTGATGAGTCTCAATTTCTGTTGAGCCATTCAGATGGTAGAGTCAGAATTTGGCGTAAACAGAATGAGAACATGGATCCATCATGCCTTGTTACCACTGTGCAGGCTGGTGGTGGTGGTGTAATGGTGTGGGGGATGTTTTCTTGGCACACTTTAGGCCCCTTAGTGCCAACTGGGCATCGTTTAAATGCCACGGCCTACCTGAGCATTGTTTCTGACCATGTCCATCCCTTTATGGCCACCATGTACCCATCCTCTGATGGCTACTTCCAGCAGGATAATGCACCATGTCACAAAGCTCGAATCATTTCAAATTGGTTTCTTGAACATGACAATGAGTTCACTGTACTAAAATGGCCGCCACAGTCACCAGATCTCAACCCAATAGAGCATCTTTGGGATGTGGTGGAACGGGAGCTTCGTGCCCTGGATGTGCATCCCACAAATCTCCATCACCTGCAAGATGCTATCCTATCAATATGGGCCAACATTTCTAAAGAATGCTTTCAGCACCTTGTTGAATCAATGCCACGTAGAATTAAGGCAGTTCTGAAGGCGAAAGGGGGTCAAACACAGTATTAGTATGGTGTTCCTAATAATCCTTTAGGTGAGTGTATATATATATATATATATATATATATATATATATATATATATATATATATATATATATATTGCCCAGCCCTAGTAGCACACTGTGGATGTCTCTTTCTGAAGGATAAACAACCAAACAAAAAGTAAAGAAGCAAAGATGAGGGCAGCCTTAGAAAAAAAATGTTGCTATGTTTTGTAATGTGTCACCACTATGTCTGGAGTGCAGTGCCATTGGCATGCTGATTTACAGTGCACATATTTCTAAAGGAATAGGCCACCCCATTTCAAAACTTGTTATGTGAGTATATGTCATTTTGCCCTGAGGTGGTTTTTGCAGTGCAAAATTCAGTTTAACTGTTTTCCAAGGTTGCCCTGTGGCTGCCCGCTGAGGGCAGAGGCTAACTATTGCCCTGCAGCACTGTAATCTGCTTGCATGGCCATGCAGGGGAATAACAATGCGTCATTGCGTGCTCACAGCCATGCAGATGACTCTCATACCAAACATCCCACTAATAAGCTTAACTAGTCTAATGAAAAATGTGCGGCCTTGCTAGTGTGTGTAGATAATGATCTTTGATGGACTTTAATTCATACAAAAGACATTTAATGTTGTTACGGTTTTTCTGTTAAGGAACATCAGCTTGATTCGGTCGTACTGCTAATATAGCATACAATTATATGTGCTAACACAGTATCCCTATTTTATTATCAAATGAATTGTGGTGGTTTTGTATGGCTGAGACCATGGTCAAGATGACAGGCTCTATGCTCTATTGTTTGTGTTGGTTTTCGTGCATTTTGATCAACATATTCTAGTATATATTAGATACATATTCTGCCTTTATTTCTCTTTGTGTTGGAGCTGCTTGCCTCTTCTTGCTGGTTTGTGTCCATGCAGTGTTGCCTTTTGCCATAAAGGGACTCAACTGATTTTTATGTGAAACCTGATTTAGTAGCAGACATTGTGAAATAGAGTAGAGGCCAGTTGAGATGACCAATGACCTTAGCGGTGGTCTCATTTGTTCATACTATTATTATTATAGTAATATATTTTGTACAAATGCTACATTTAACCCCTTTTTACTGTGCATGCATGGATAGTCTATTAGCAATTATTGTGTAATATCCATTAAATTGGGACAACAATAAAAGTCAGAAAACAATGTTATCAGGTTTACAACTACCAACTACTATTTTGATTACTAATAAGTCTGCCAACTATTGTCTTGAATGATCATTTAGGGTCTGATCCGACGTTTTGTAGTAAAACAACGCGAAACACTGCAATTCTTTGCCTGATCAAAGCGTTTGCTGCTTCTTTTTTATTTTAACAAATGAGTGCTAATGTTAGCTTAACACAAACCATAAACTGTTCTCTACCTAATAGTTAATAGTACACAACTTACTCGAAATCCACACAAGTACCACACTAATCATTTTTTTCTGTCAATCAAATCAATTGATCAACCGATCGTTTCAGCTCTAAATATAATATTAGTTATATTTGAACTGAATTTCTGTTTAGCAGACCTGCTGGTGAATCCTGTCTTCATGAAAGGAAGGGAACATTAGCCTCAAGCCAATGCTGCAGTTAGGAGAAGAAACGTGTTTTGAGGAACCCTGAAATTTCGAAGACTAACAATTACTCAGAAAGAGGATGCGCATTTTTTCTTTACCAAGTGCTTTGCAGGCCTCTGCAAGATGCTGTTTTTTTAGCTGCTGTAATGCTGTAGAGAAGCTTAGTCACTTTGTGCCTGGGGGCTACAGCCAGAGAGCAACGTTAGCTAACGGTAACAACTGTGTTGGTGCTGACCCAAGGAACAAAATAACAAGTCAAAATGTTTTTACATGGGCTGGCACCTTAACAGCAAGAACACACACACACACACACACACACACACACACACACACACACACGCACACACACACACACACACACACACGTACACACACCCATACATGCTGTCGAAGAGGTGGAGGACAGTGGGTGTGGCTTCCACCGCAAGGTCATGAATGGCTTTGCTATCCATCACACAGCTGGGTTGTCCTGACCCCTGCAGGAGCTGGAGATGGGAGCAGATGCTTTGGGAGGGATGCTCATCTTGACTCTAGAAAGTGAGACAGTTGGCAAACTAAAGGGAGATAGTTTCAGAGGGGGAAATTGGAAAGCCTGTGATTGTCCTTCAGGTCCTTCTTTTTTATCTTGAGAGTACCGTAGCTACAGTCCAGCTGTATGGTGTTCTGTGGGGGATTGATGAGTCCGGCCTCCCTGTGGAGCCTCATCTCGCTGTGTGTATCACTGCTCTCCCCTCCCCTCTGCTCCCGGTGAAATACAGCAGGAGTCCCGTGGACCTGAGTAGACGGGAGTGCTCGCACACTTTTTACATAAAGCATGGAGCCTGTTGGAGACACCTTGACATTTTGACTTTTAATTGGCCATTTTTCATCATCAGCCACTTGTCACACTGTGCCTCTACTGGCTTGTTAGCATGGTTAGCGTTCCTCTGTGAAATTGAGTTCACACTCCGAGCTATGCCAGGCAATCTAGAAACCATTTCCACTGATAAATATCGAAGGAGAGAGAAATAACCAATTACAAATCTAAAAGTTTAAACGACAAACCCCGGCGCTCCAAACTCCTCTTACCAGCATAATGATCTCCTTCAGAGCCAAATGTATCTTTCTAAGGTGTAATGCTGAATTTTCCAGTCTCCATCATGATATATATATATATTTCAGTTTTTGTTGGTTCAAATCATGACACCATTCTTGTTCTGTGTTTGTCTCTGTGTGAGAGTGTGAGGTCAACCGTTGACCTGACCTCTGTCTTACAGTTTCTAAATTCTGCTCCACTTCTCTAAATTCCTCCTCAATCTTCATTAGCTGCTATTTCCAGATGCTGTTTTTTTTCTTCTTCAGGGGATAAACTACGTCAGATTTTGTGTGAGGGCAACATCTGGGAATGGGGAGAACACAGAAGAAAAAAAAGTCCCATCCTTGCTTAATGACACCTTTTGTTACTTCCCTGTTGCTTCCTTTGTCTCTCCATTCTTTATCGCCTCTAAGCACATCCATCTCTCTAACCCCTCGGTGTAATCTTGTCCCTCGCTCCCTGAATCCCTAGTTGGGTGAAGCGGCTGGATGAATGTGTATGATCCCTATTGTGAGGAGGTAATGGAGCTGTCTGAATGTGTCATTGCTCTCTCGTTCCTTTTCTTCACTCACTTTCTCTTTCCACTCATCTTTGCCACAGTTTGAGCTAAGAAAGCCTGGAGGGAGACTGTTTGCTGTTCAGCATATGTCTGCCATACTGTGGCCACGCGTGTGTTAGTGTGGATGAAGAGTTGAAGAGAAGGACGGACAAAACTAACTTTTACTACTTCATTTTTACGTTTTTTTTTTTGCTTTATTGTCATCATTTAAGTAAAGATAAATACAGAAATATATGTATTTTTTAAGGTCTCTGTTGTCCTTTAGTATACTGAATTGTATCACTGACCTCTTACATGGAACGAGAGTATTGCACAACCTTTTCTAATAGTGCTGTAACAATTCAGTTTGCATTGACACCAAAATCACCATCAGACGTCAGAAATCTATTATAAATACATTGCAAGAGTGGATATTGTGAATTAAACAGACATTTCACATGCAAAGCATGTGCTCATGGCAAGCTACAGAACTAAAGATTGAATCACTGTTAACCCCCCAAAAAACACCCCTGCTTGCTACATTCTTTACGTCCCTCATTTCCCATTGCAGGGATTTTATTATCAATTTGAATAATTTCTTTAATTAAACTTTTAATAATTATACTGACTTGTTTTATTCAAATACACTGAAAAATACCTGGATATTTTTATACGAGAAGTCTAGATGACACTGTTTAGCACAGTGCTCCAGTGGTGAGGACTTATCAAAATATACTTTAATAATAGAAAGTGAAGTAACACAAACAGAACACAAACAGAACACAAAAAGACAATAAATGGTGAAACAGGACACAAGTGTCTCTTTGCATTTGGGAAATTGTGACCAGTTGGTAATTGGTAATTTTACTCAATAAATAACTAAAACTATAAATTACCAAAGTGTTATTTGATAAATTTTCTGCTGTTTTACTCGATCTAATAAACTATACATTTTGTACTAATATCCATATAAAGGCTACAAGAAGCTTGGGCTCTTGATTATTCTCGTTTTCTTCAAGTATGCTTCACCCATGCTTCATCTTCATCCTTATTTCCACACTATTGTGTCTGGCAGGTTCATGCCAATGTGTCTAGCTCTTTTGTGTTTTTTTTTCTCTCCCTAAAATGTGTGTGTGTGAGTGTGTGAGCGAGAGATTGTTGGGAGGAGGTTGTGGCTGTAATTTCCATAGAATCTTATTACGGCACATTTCGATCAAACATGCCATTTATAAAAAGAATGTCTTGCCTCTGTTTGTGTGCGTGTGTGTGTTTCATTCTGGCACCCCTACAATGAATGCACTAATCTTCACATTATAAAGAACTGCTTTGTTTGATTTACCTGGTGTTTGTGCGCGGTGGTGTCCCAGAGAGTTGATAAACGAGTGTTCCTAAAAACCCTTGCTCTAGTCTCCTACACCTTCATCTGCACATTTTCCCTGGCAGCACACACACACACACACACACACACACACACACACACACACACACACACACACACACACACACACACACACACACACACACACACACACACACACACACACATTCACACAAAGAAATACACACGCTGCTCCCTTCTTGTAGCCCACATCATTGCCTGGCAGGGGTGATTTTATATTCATGCTGGCCTACTTCGCTTTTCTCCCTTGGCTCCTCACACACACACACACACACACACACACACACACACACACACACACACACACACACACACACACACACACACACACACACACACACACACACATCTGCTTTACTGTGAAGTATAGCTAACTGTGAAGCTATTCATCATGCTGCTTACTGCAGTGGCCGAAGGTTGATTATAGCAAACTTTGTAGTTTGTGTGAGTGTGTGTGTGTAAATTCTGCATTCAAGAACTACTCCTAATGCTATTTTATACCTGAGACATCGAGCATCTCCCTGCTATGAAAAACCTAGAGCATTAAACACCACATTAGACTGGTTAGAGCTACACTCGCTATCAAACCAAAACATCTTCTACTTTAGTCTCTTATTGCTTACATTTATAGTCTGCACTGAGTGAACAATGTACCAGGACTGCATGTTCTCCACCTTAAATAGACCTAAACTAGTGAATGTAGATGAGGGCTATGATCCCGAAAGGAATTTGTGTCATAAATCCGTTTCAGTGTCTCATGAATCCACTTCAGTAATGACAGAGATCTGTGGATGAACGGTAGGGTTAAACAAGGATTTTTATGATTTGAGATGGGTATTTTTTTCCCCATAAAACAGCTCAGCTTGATAAGAGACAGGCCCTGGTAATGTTTTGAACACTCCAAAGAAAATAAGTTCAAAAGACCAGACAGTGGCACAATATGCTGCTTTATTGTTTCCCTTTTCTGCGGATGTGATGCTGGCTAGCACTACAGTGGCATCGGTTTTAGCACACATAATAAAGTCACATCTGAGTGCTCTGGTCTATGCCAGCAAGGGAAATAAAGAACAGTATCCTAATCTACTGTGGAGCACTGAGACTTTATTCAACAATATAATTTTGCATGAGGGCTGACTGTCGTTCAGTAGTGTTGAGACCACTAGTGGAGTAACGTCTACCTGAGTTAGGGTGACCATATCCATAACACCAAAAAGGAGGACACTATGCGGTATTTTGTGAGGCTGTGAATAATTGCATAGGAGGGGTGCAGTTTGATTTTATTAAGTGTGAAGAGAGATGTGAGCCCTTTTTACTGTAATTGATCTCCTTGGAGCATACCCTGCTTTATCAATTAATTAATATGTATATATATATATATATATATATATATATATATTGATATATATATATATATACATATATATATATATATGTATATATATATATATATATTGATATAGATATTGATATCTTTATCTGAAATGCCTATACGTTATTTGTTTTGTTTTGTTTTGTTTTGTTTTGTCTTGTGTTTGTTTGTGCATTGTGGAAAAGACAACAATAAACATATTTGTCAAAAAAATATGTATATATATATATATATATTTGTTATATATATATGTAATATATATATATCTTATATATGTAATATAATATGAATATGTAATTATTAATTGTAATTAACAATGAATTAATATGTATTTTTTATGTATTTTATATATATATATTTATATATATACACATACAATTGCAATCAATTCCGTCATAAGTAAAAAGATTCAATTAAAATCTTAAGTTATGAATCTTAACCTTTCCCTCAGTCAAACTGATGTAACGTTACTGTGAATAAATAATAAACTAATAAAGATTGCTCGTTAGACCCTCAAAACAGAATTATATCTCATGTTTAACCACTACGGAGAAATCGGAGCCAGCGGATCATTTCTAAAAGTCCTGTCGGGATCAGGCTGCTCTCGGCAGGCAGCACAGCGCTGACGGCCCGGTGCTGCGGGGCTCACGGTTCCGCGAGCAGGAACTCAAACCGTCGACGTATCTTTTTAAGTAGGCTGATTCTTGACAAACCGACCACAGATTTGATGCTTAAACAACTAACTTCTCGCCTGAAAACATCCTAAAATTACATGTTGTGACTCAACAACTGTAGTATTCAGAGAACGTCAACTTTCAGTTATGAGTTTTCTTATCAAGTACAGAGAAAAACGCATATTGAGAAACAGCCGCTGTAGACATCTTAATGCTGATTGGCCAAGATTCGACACGTCACATCAAATATGTTCTATTTGCGAAGATCACAACATCAGATTTTCTCTGTGTCTCACTCCTACCTCAGAAACGCTGGCCGGCCAGTTCACATATTTTGATTTCAAAACGGCAAATTTCGCCGAAAGGTGACAAGTTTGCAGGTATGCAAAAAGGAGGACAAATACAAGTCCGGCTCGATGCTGCGCCGGACGCCGGACAGGGCATTGAAAATCCGGACTGTCCGGCCTAAATCCGGACGTCTGGTCACCCTACTCATACGGTGCTTACAGCTGGTAACACGTGAACACTGTTAGCTCTGTCAGCAGTTTAGCATGTAGTTGGCGCTGTTGGCACTGTTCGCTGCGAGCCGCCGCCATGTTGAGAGGCAACAAAAATGCTCTCAAATCTTGTATTTAGCATTTTAAAATATCATCGCGTGTAAAGCCACACCAGCGACTTGGGGAGGCTGTCTATGGACTGTTCTCAGGCACAGCGGTGCTTTGAGCTAACTGCTAACATCAGCGTGCTACCAGGCTTTCACTGACAATGCTAACAAGCCGAGTCTAAGCAGTTATAATGTTTACCATAGTCACCATCTTAGTTTGATGTGTAAGCATTCTAACGTTTGCTAATTAGCACTAAGCACTAGTTTTGCAGGTGTTTGGCCACAGCTAGTATTGTAGTAGTAAGTATTAAACACATGGACATTTCAACCTGCAACACAAAGCAGATAATCAAATAATAAACTGATCTGACCCATCCTTAGTTATCTGCACTGTTATCAGTATATTTTCAGTTGGTAAATGGAGATTGAGGAAAACGGTTTTGCAGCCAACAACTGTCTCTGGTGACTCACTGTTTTACCCCTCCCGCCTCCTCATCCACATCATCCAATGCTGCTTCTCTTCCATCACCGTGTTACCGCGACATTCAGGCTCTGATTCTAGGAAAACTATTAGTTTGGAATACCAAATGTGAATGCAGAGAAGAAGCACACTCGTATCAAGCTAATGTGTGGGTGGGTCCAAAGGGGTCTAGTTTAGAGTCTGTTTTTCAATGTTGGTAAAATTTGACATTTTAGATCATACTCAGTTACACAACTAATTGGCCATTGCATCACTGTTACTGCAGGAATCATGCATTAAGTATATGTGTGTGTGTGTGTGTGTGTGTGTGTGTGTGTGTGTTTATTTATTTTCCTGATATTATTTTTGACTTTGCAATAGAACTTGATTTTTTTTGTGTTTGAAATCGTTTTGAAATCAAATGTTTATTTTCTTTTCTCTGTTTGGCCTTCTTGTGTATGAGAGTGTGAGTGCATGCTAGCAATAGGCTTTGATATTTGAGAATGGATTTTCTGCTGATATGACCTTCGATAGGAAATTGTTTTTGCCAGATTTCCCATTTGATATCCTCATCTTTTCCTTTCTAGCCTCTTGATAACACTGCACTTAAATGGTGTGTATGTACATGTTGTTTCAGAATAGGATACTATTGTTGTAATTCATTTTATTTAAAAAGCTAATATTATTTGAATGGCATAAGACTGGTCTACCTCATTGGCCACTGCTACCTAACTGAATGGCAGCTGCACTGGGCTATTTGACTTTGAACTCAGTTCACTAGCTCTCTACCTAATGGAAATGAAACATCTTGTTATCAGCATTTCAGTCTCTCGTCTATCTTATTAACAAATAGATATTTGTTGGTGATGTGAAGCATCTGAAACCCAATCTCATCATTCAGAGTTTCATACTTCATTGTAGTTGAACGTTTTACTTTGGTTACTCATCTATTAGTTATCCATTAGTATCCATGAAAATGTCCTCCAGGACGATGGCACTGTTTGTAAATTATTCCATCCTAATGGAAGCTATGAGATAATGTATTAATGTATTAGATCCCCTAAGGAGGAGCTGATGTGGAAAATATGGGGTATGTAAAAATGTTACATTGGTCAAAATATGCAAAAGATCTGAATCTTCATTGATCACCACAAATGCAAACTTCTAATGGTTCCCTTTTTTAAGGTTTTACTTCCAAAGCACAAGTCTCTGACAACTGCTACACTGTTACTGCTGTGTCTGCGATACTTCAAACAACACAAGCTTCAAACAGCACATCTTCACCACTGTCCACTGCGGAAGACAAGTCTGAAGTAAAAGCCGACTCCCTGACAGGCATGTAGCATAGAAACACCTCGACAGAGAAGAAGTTGGTGCTGATTCTTTGCGCCAAATGTTTAGATAATAACAGTTTTTATCTCAATGTTTTAAATAATATGTTGAGAGCCAAGTTTTGCTTCAGCATGATGGGTTTCTGTGTGTTTCGTCTGCTCAGAATGAGATTATCTGGTGGTCTAACTTGACTCATGATTATATGTATGTGTGTGGTCTTTTTGCCCAATAACATAAAGTACTACTCATGCTCCACTAACCTCTCCAACCTTAGTATTTGTGTGTGTGTGTGTGTGTGTGTGCATACGTGTGTTTGTGTGTGTGTGTGTGTGTGTGTGTGTGTGTCATTCCCGGCCCTGTTTTATGATGATGGATTACTGAGACTCATTGGAGCTGCTTGTTGCCTCTCTTATCCTCCATCAGCTGTGGCTCAATGGAACAGTACTCTCCATTGTTTCAGCGGCTGGTGAGCGCGTGCACAATTTTGTGTCCTTGTATGTGTGTGCGAGGGCTTACACACATGCATGCACACATCCTATCTGCCACAGCACATACACTCAACCAAACCAAACAAACAGATTAGTGATCCTGAATTGCCATCCGCCTGGCCTGAGTCTGGTCTGCAGGGTTTATCTGCTGACCCTTGAACTTAGCATCAGCTAGTCTACACCTGCCTCATCCCACAGGCAGACACACGGACGAGTAAGAAACACTGACATAACATATGAAACACATTTGTTTTGTCATCCAGTAGACCAGATTTTGATCCCGTGCACAGGAAGAATGGGGAGCTCATAGTGACTATCACAGGTCTCTATTTTCATCTGTGATAAGCCCAGTAAGGTGTAAGCAACATGCAGGATGCCCTGCAGCACTTCACTTCCTGTCAGCTTCTTTGAAATGAGCACATTTGAGTCGAGTCAGGAGACAAGGCGCGAAGGCCTTGTTAAAGTATCTCACCCTTGAGTCCTTCCTTCTTCAACTCCCGTGACATAACACACAAGGATGCCCTCGTTACTGCCTGTCTTGAGGAAAAAATGAAAAGAGAGGAAAACTGAGTTGCCTCTTGTCCTCAATAGAATGTGTTTTTTTTCCAAGTAGAAGAGGGCAAAAAGATACTTCAACACCTCCTCTTACACCGTATGTCTCCGTCCTGCTCTCTCTGTGTCTGGTAGAATTCAATAGCAGGTCCCATTTGTTTCATGCTGTCCGTGCCATGGTGCCCTCTCAATCACCACCTCTTCGTGATGCTATTTTCTCCCTGCCTCTTAGTTTTTCTCTCAGCTCTTTCTTCTTTCTCTCTCTTTCTGTATGCCTTGACACTCATCTCTCTTCTCCTCTAAACCTCTTTGTCCCCTGGTGAGAGAGGTTGTCTTTGGTCTTTTTCTATTAAACCATAAGTCTTGAGGTCTTAACACATACCTTTATAACAGTTTATTGTCTGGTAAGGCCCAGGCATTTCCATGGCAGAGGGTATGTGTTCCCTTGGCTACTATTGCTTTTTGATAGAATTATCCGTTACTTAAGCACGTGTCCCAATACCTTGTATATGTGCATTTTTTAGGCCATGTTTAATCCTTCCCTTTGTCTTCTTTTCCTGGGAAGGACCCAACTAGCACTCGATGACACTGGACGAACTGCAAACAACTGAATTGAAAAGTCTATATCTTGAATTGCAGTTGTAGATGGATGTAAATGTATTCATGAGAAAGTGAAGTGGATTATTATTTTAGCTGGGAGGCATGATTCTAAGTAATTCTCCAACACTGTTTGTCTCAAACACATAGTTTCTGTCACTATATTTAAATGCTGAATTTCTTTTGCAGGGAATATATGTATAGAATTGAAATTCAAATCTCCAACCCTCTTATAGTTATAAAAATGTCAAAAATTTGCTTCAAATGGGAGAAATTCCAAATCCAGATCACCACCAACATTTAGTCTGTTGCTTATTGGCTCACAGGCTGTCTGTCCTTCAAATAAATAGAAATCTGTAAATATATCTGTATCCAGCTGACAGACAAACACAACCTTTTTTGTGTATAATGGCCAACTTTGAACAAACTAGATGCACGCAGTCATATTTGTTTGTGTATTTGGTAGCATGAATATCTTACGACATTTATAGAACCTTTTGTTTGCACTTAGTAGTTGAATGTTGTACTCACTCTTGATACCTTTTTAACTGCAGTATTTTCTGTCAAACTTCCCAATATGAAATATGGGTTTTTAATGCAGATATATGGAGCATCTAGTTTGGTAACTGTGACAGCTGTGTGAATTTATGAACAATGTGCGTAATCACATGTGTGAGAAAGTATTACATTAGGTGTTTTCGTAAGACAAAAAGTGAAAAATGGCTTTGTTTGTTGCCCGATAGCATGTGACGAGGCTTATTGCGAGATCCGTTACTAAGCCTCTTTGGCCAATCAGGTGGCAGACATTTTAAACTGCAGTTGGATGAAGTCAGAGTTGTGATCACTTGGCTGCGATTCTCAATTCCAGTAGTGTGTATGGGCATGCGTGTGTTTCTGACCTGGATTTCGTTTCCTGGGAATATCAGCCAAGAACAGGATGGTTCTGTTTTGTTGCGGCGTACACAAACAGTGAAGCTCTCACAGCTTCGGATTTTATGTCAAAGCCATATTTTGCTGTCACAGACCTTAAGTCCTTGAAAATATTGATGTTATTACCACAGCAATTAGTACACTTGCAATTTCAGCTGTTCATCAATGAATATCGCAGCCGTAGTGAAGGATTTCCACTAGATCCTTGCCGCTGTCAGCAGAGAGAGCCGGCGCTGTCCACTGTGCTGAAAAGAGTCTGCTATATTTGTCATCTGTCTATCTGTCATTTCTCTCTGCTTTCCCAAGCAAACATTCATACCATTACTGTTGCAGCGCATTTCCTTTCTGCTCTGTTTGTAATGTCTGGCCTCACTTTCTTGCAGTCTCCCTTTCCTCTCTTGATCTTTTCCTCTTTGCTTCTTTTTTTCTGCTCTTTTTTTAAAGCTCCTTCGCCTCCCACTCCAGTAAACAGACTTTTGAAAAATTAGTTTTTTACAAGCTGCTCATATGCTAATGAAATGGCGCCTCATTATTATTGGATTATTTTGGGAGGATTCTCTGCTTCCCCCCACCTCACACTCTTCCTCTATCTCCACTCCTTCTTCTTTTTATGCCCTCATGCTGTCATTCATGTGAATCACTGCTGCTGCTGTGTGCTGTGTGCACATCAGTGTGTTCGTGACGAACTGAGTGAGAGTGTATGTGCGAATGACTAAGACCTAGAAGACCTTTTGCAATGAATTGTTTAAAAGGCTTTTGCCTTTTGAACGCTGAGTGTGTGTGTGTGTGTGTGTGTGTGTGTACAGTATGTTTTAAGCTTGCGCTTGACAAGCTTTGAGTCAGATGTTAAAGGCGGGAAAAGGCACACTGAAGTGGTCTGCAGAGAAATAGAGACTTGTATAACGACAGATCACAGCAGGTATTACTGTCTTATTTTGCATTCTCTCACTCCTCTTCTATCCAGCTCTCCCTCTTTGGTTTCTGTCAGTGTTAATATAAACTGACAAGCCAATACATGGGAGCACTCAATAGCTTTGCTTCTCTTTGATGTATGTACAGACTCACATTCATGGTTATTTTTGTGGAAACTGTGCCCAGGGTACTGCTCTTGGCACTGTGAACACAATTCTCTGTATTTTGAATCTAATGGAACTGCAAAGCGTACAGTTATTTGCTAAATTGGAGGTAGCAGTTGCTTGATTGGAATTTGTCACCCTCACTGCACAGCGCCCTTGACAGGATCACACGAGCTGATTGGAAACAAGCCTTCCTTGACAAAGAACCACAATATTTATGCAAACATGACTTTCCTCATATGCCACATCAAGCCATGAAATGGTGCAGTTTTTCATTCAGGGCTTCATAGTGTTGTTGGAGTTTAGATCTCTTCCATGGCACACATATAAAACGTAATTTTAGCACAACATCTCGCTCTATTCTACATCAATAATCAATCAATTTGATCTACAATTTGCAATTCAGTTCCTATATAGTTTGCAACTTTCCCCAAGAGCTTTTTAAAAATGTACGAAGAAATTGATTTAATGATTTTGCAGATTCACAGTATTTTTTCTTTGATGTTTTATTATATGTATTAATGCAAAATCCATGCATATTCCATCTTGTGATGGGCAGGATATAGTATCCTGAAAAATGACCCATGTACTGTCGGTCTCAATGAATTAGTGATTTTGAATACACATTTACATATATATGTAAAATAAAGACATTTTACCCTATAGTTTGATTTGCATTATTCTTAATATATTTTTAGATCATATTCCACCCATGCAGTGAACCCTTCACAAGATAGTGGCACAGTACACCGAAAGGATCCAAAAAGCACCTCTATGTGATCTCCATAAAGACCCAGCACCACTTCTACTCCATTGTCTTCACATGCATCCTATAGCTTTGGGTTTGCTTTTCACCATATACGGTTGTAGTTATTGTTAAATCAAAAATTTGGTCTATGCTTATGAAAGAAGCAAAAAACTAAATTGTATGTGGGTGAAAAAAATATGCAAATCCTGATCTAAGAGTACAGCGGATAAGCACTCTAAACCAAACCTTTAGCCCAGCTTATTTTCTCCCATTTTCTCAGTATTGGCTCTGTGATTGGATGGCTTATGTGTGAGAGAGAAGTGAGAGGGATGAGAACAGTGTTGATGTCAAAGGAGGAAGTGTGGTTCCTGCGTGGAGCTGCTGTATATGGCTGACGAATCCGCTTGTAATGAACTGCCATCTGCACTCAAAAGCAACGTGCATGTTGTTTGGCTTGTTCTAGTTTCTTTTGGCCGTTTGAACCCCTTGGTTCTTGTCTTCTAATGTTGGTTAACACAAGTTGGTTAACACAAGTCTAACAACAGCTTTGTGTAGGGGGAAGATGAAAGGAGGCCCAGACTCATCACTCATTGAGAGTGGTCGGATGAAGATCTGTTCTCATGATCCATACTTCTTTTCTTACACATATAATGCAACCTTGGGCTAGGGCAACAATAAACATGTTGATAAAGACTTATTTTTCTAAGTTACGGTTTGAGTTTTTCACAATAAGAAAACCTGAAATATATTTCCAACATATACAGGCACTTAAAATAAGACCAGGAGTCCAAGAGAGATGGCCATGCTAGTAGATCCTTTGAGACAAAAGGTTGCTTTGAGCTATGTGCTAATGTCAGCATGCTCACAATGACAGTGCTAACATACTGATGGTTAGCCGACCCGATGATGGCGCGAGATCGGAATGGTACACATTGGCATCACAATTCCATCTGAACGTTTATGCCAAATCTATCCAAGGCAATCTATACATTACCTTTCAAAATATTAAACTCTGGATTAAAAAAATATCGCTGATGCTAGATGAAAAGTCAGGGGATCATCAAAGTCAGTAGGATTCATCCTCTGGGGACCACGAATGGCTGTGCCAAATTCCATTGCATTTCATTAAATAATTGTTTAGATATTTCAATCTGGACCCAAAGTGGTGGTTTATTAGCATCTCCTGAGCGTGCTAATAAACACTCAGCAGTTTTATCTATTTTGCATTGTCTGTACATGCAGTGACACTCATTGTAGATATGACAGACTTCAAGCACGGGGGTTTGTTTAGTGTCAGACTTTGTTCGATCAAATCACGTTCATGTCACTGAGGAGACTTTACTGCCTTGAGGGATCTGCAGCATCTCTGTTGTTTTGCAGTGTGTCTGGCAGACTGACAACATGTGCCTGTGTCACTTTATGTTAACGTTGGGACTCTAAAAAGCCAGCAAGTTCACAACAGTGACTGAGATATTGTTTGACAGTTAAATCAAATGACGTATTCATACACATTTGAGCATAGCATTTACTTTAATTGATTCCTCACACATCCATAATGTAACATGCAGTATGTATACTTCCATAATGCATAATGCTCTCCGTCCTGTTTTACACTTTTATGGTGGGCAAATTCATTTGTGGTCTACATCAAACATTTCTTATGAGGTTCAGATAGTTATACATTTTATACATGCCCTCACCACTACCACATGTACACAACTACGCACACACACATGCACACACACACAAACCTGCCTTGCTTGTGGCCTTAACCACTCTTATATCCCCAGTGTGGATTTACGTAATTATTGTAATTTTGCAGTGTCTGAAATCTTGTTTTTCTCTACTTACCTCCTAAAACTGCTCCGCTGTGATTCATTTGTGTTTCTGCAGCGTACTCGACTTCTCTCCTCCTGGAAAGTCTGAAGTGAAAGCCCTACTACACTTTATGCATAACAGCTCTTAACTACTCCATACTCTTACGGCTGATTACGTTTATTTTGCTGACGCGTGTGAGCATGTGTGTGTGTGTTGACGCTGTCGCTTTGAACAGGGTTTCATGAGTGGGGGCTGTGAGTCGTCCCATCTGCCATCTGTGCAGAAACTGGTACAAATGCCCATGGGAAATACAGTCCAGGGGGCTCCCCCTCCTTCCTCTGTGTCTGGAGACTACACTCAGTCAACATGTCATTGTTCATCACGATCACAGAGACAGAGACACATGCGCTGCCCTTTTCGGCTGTGATTCCTCGTCCCCAACTTTTTCTTTCACCTCCTTACTACTTTTTCTATCACACTAACTTTCACAGCAGTTTTCCAGACTAACCTAGGGCTAATGCTTTTTCTCATTATCCACTTATCAAATGATTATGTTTTTAGAGTTATTCAATTAATCATTTAGTTTTAAAAATGTAAAAAAAAAAATCCATTGTTGAGTCCCAACAAAAAGAAATACTAAATCTCTTGACGGTTTTGCATGACAAATGACCTAAATCTCCATTTGACTATTTTCTGTAGCTTAATCAATTAATTGTTTTAGTGCCAAATGACTCTCGATAACAGATATTGCCAATATGTTTAGCTTTGCTCTAAATATTCCTGTCACCCTTTCCATAAACCAGTGAGCCCACATATATCCTCAACCAAACGCATTGGAAAACCAAGATTAGGAAAATGTTATCCTGAATATGAATCAGAGCCAGTGATATAATTAACTGCTGCTTTTATCAATGCTGTTGACCAGAAATGAGGTCATACAGAAAACAGAATGTGGATTATTGAGTGTTTAGTGGCCTGTTTAGCCCCAATGTAATCCATATCTTTTTTAGAGATTTGCTATGGTCATCATCGAGACACTAAACCCTCCACTGCACATGGTAAGGCTGTGGGCAATAAAATCACTCTGCAACCCTGATAAGAAAGCACAATAGCATTCAGCTGCCGTCTCGCCCTCATTGTCTTTTTTCCGCTCCATCTCTCACGTTCAAACGCACACACTTCCTCGCTCCTGTTTTCTCTTCTCTCCAATCTGCTTCGTCCTGCAGTTTACACCGTTCATTCTCGTATTTGCTTTTCTCCCTTTCGTTTCCCTTCTCTCGTTACCTGTTTTTTTTTTTTCCACCTCCCCTCACTCTCCTTCAATTCTGCTCTCCTGCGCTCTGTTGAGCCCTCTTGGCGAAGCGTTAAGTGTATAATCTGTGATCTCATGTCTAGATGAGCCTCTCGTCTCCTCGCTCGCTCTGCGCACAAAGGGACTGAATGGCCGCGGCTCACTCAGGGGACACAAACGTAATGAGCCACACAAACACACACCTTAACAAACACATGCACATGCCGCGCACCTCTCCAGCTCACTCTCAGGAGCTTTGAAGTTGCATATTGATGATGCTGCTCCAAAGGCTCAATTGAATGTGCAGCGGCAGAGGAGGTGGCTATTGACCGTCCACTCGCCTCTCTGACCTGTCATCTCTGACAGCAGTAATGAGCAACAGGTGCCTCTTTTGCCAGGTTTGGCCATGAGAGTCATCCAATATTCAACAGTCAGTCGTAGTAATCAGCCAGCGTAATGGCTCGTTTGATGTGCCATCACAGCACTACATAATGGACTGCGGCGGGTCGGTGTGAGATTGTTTTGAAATGAGTAATGATCATTTTAATTAATGTCGACCCATTCAGAGTACGAGTGAGGAAGTGGCGTTTTAAGGTGGAAACAAATTAGGTTAAAATCGGAATAAAGATAAATAGAAACAAAAAACTAAATTATAAAATACAGGTGTAAATATAAAAAGAATGTCGGCAGAATTCCTTCAGTATCACAGGCCTGGTATTTTTTTATCACTTTTTTCCTGGGACTTATTACACCTATGCTTTTCTTACTCAAACTCTCTGCTTGCTCTAGACATGAATTGGACAGCATTTCTCAGATTGGTCAGGGTTGTCACACTGAAATACGTCAAACCACAAAAGGAGAACTTTTTCTAGTATTTTAAGGTTTACAATATTTGGATAGCTTTTACAAGTTACCCAAAATAAGAGGTAAACATGTCTGAATGGCTATATGTGTTAAGCATGGGCAAATTAGAAGGAACTGAATGCTCATTGTTAACAGTGCCAGTGATTTTATCAACTTAGCAAAGCAGGATAACTGAGAATGTCCTCACAAGACAAAATGTCAGCAGTGGTTGTTCCTTTACATTTTTGTTCCTTTTTTTCTTTTTTTACAAGTGAGCTCTTGTGGTTTTACAAATCACTGAAAGTTACCAAACTGAAAAAGCCTTTAAAACCCACTGTACACTACATGTGCAGACAGTCAAAGTCAGCGACTATCTGGTGAACATAGTGTAGCATTTAGCAGCTAAAGAGACAGACATTTCCATCAGTAGAGAGTCAGTAGAGTCAGTAGAGACAAGCATGACTCCAAATAAATGATAATGTTGCTCTGTAACCGCTGGATGTGTAAACAAGCAACTGTTTGCCATATTAAGTTATATTAGGCTACAGTTTAGGTGGCAGATTATAAATCGCACACTCCTTTTTTAAGGTAATGACAAATTACCTACTTTGTTGTTACGACTTTTTGGGATAACAACAGCAGACATTTTGACTTGACGCAGGTGTCTATTCAAGTGCCCCAGTAAGTTATGACAACAGGACAGTGAGCCAGCATGCACAACACCAGGACCCTGGCACTGAAGCGGCTCAATGGAATTCAACCATCGTTCATTTTCATTTTTATTTGTGTATTTTTTGCGCCTGTGCATTTCCTACTGTCAGAATCTCTTCAATGAAAAAGGCCTCTTGCCCTTGAAGAGCGCCCAAGGACTGTTTCTGAGCAGTGCGGCTGGTGAGAAAGAGTCTGATGCACAGAGGGGGTGTTTGTTTTACCAACCTCTTATGAGAGCAGGTTTTGGCAGGTCGAGGTGCCTGCTCATATAAGCTCTTTGTGGTGTGAAGACGGTCCTGGCACTGACCCCCACCCTCCTCAAACTCCCAGCTCCCCGACACAGCCAGAGTGATGCCGAGCCGAGTGCCAGCTTCCTCCAGGCTCTGAATGAGCAGCTGGACAGAATTATAAACCACAGTGAGGAAAGGTAACGCATAAGTGTGCAAGCACACAACTGATACTTATAATATTTTTTTTATAATAACCACAATTGGAGAGTGAAAAAGTCAGTCAAGTAGATTAGTCATCAGTGATAAATGCAGTGGAAGATATTCTTACGTTTCAGACTGTTACTGAAAGTGTTTCAAGGTCAATCATGACACACTTGATTCTCTGAAGCAAGAAATACAGTTTTCATGTCTCGTCACAACACAAGGGGAATATTATCTTCAATATTATGCAGCTGGTCTACAAGGCTCCAGACAATGTTTTTTGCCAACGTCCCAAAAATCATTTCAACGACTCTGATGTCAGTGTAAACCTTCAACATTATCCTTCATGTTGTAGTAATTTATAGTGTTTCTTTTCTTAATAAAAACACAGAATTCAAATGATAAGGAAATCAAAGATTATATGTTTGATGAAGGGCTGCACGGTGGTGTAGTGTCTCGCACTGTCACCTCACAGTAAGAGCGTCCCGGGTTCGAGCCCCGATCTTGGGCGGTCCTTCTGTGTGGAGTTTACACGTTCTCCCCGTGGCAGCGTGGGTTCCCATCGGGTTCTCTGACTTCCTCCCACAGTCCAAAGACATGCAGCTCAGGTTAATTGGAGACTCTATAAAATTGTCCGTAGGTATGAACGTGAGCGTGACTGTCTGTCTCTATATGTCCCCTGCGATAGTCTGGCGACCCTAAATACGATAAGTGGTTTGGATAATGGAATGGGTTGGAAAGTTTGATTAAAACAAATCTTGTCATTAGTCATTTTAATGAGGCCTAGAGCTAGTGTTAGGAAGATAAACAGGTCATAATTCATCTCTAATATCTATTTATGTTATTATGGAAACATCCCCTTCTCCCTGTATTTATTCAAGTTTCTGACCAGCATTACATTTTATGAGATTACATGTGAACACATTATGATAGCGTTATAATTTAACCCATTACTCATTTTCACTGAACAGAGCCTGAACGCATCATAATGTAACTGAATGGAACCTTCGTTCACCTCCTGTCAATTTAAACACGGAATAGTTGTTTACAATGTAACATTATCAGAGATCAATGACTAGAAAAGCATTAATGACGATGTCCTCGTCGCATATTTTACTGAATATTGGCAGTAAAACTTTATTTGACACTGTGATGGTTGACGTTAAACTGTGTCATTAATCCGTGGACCACACGCGTGCCAAACCGCCGGGGGGGGGGGGGGGGGGGGGGGGGGGGGATTCATACCGATCACGGATTGACAGTGGTCGGTTACACCACTACAACGTACAGACATGAGCGGTACTTGGGGAGCAATCATTGTCATAGTGCTGCCAAAACAAATGTTCTCCAACCACTTGCCAAGCAGACAGTGAGGTCAGTGCTCACGTTGCCTCAGAGAAGAGAGGGGGTGGCACTGCCAAGACCCTTTATCCTAAGGCGAGTGGCATAATGCAGGGCCCTGTTTAAGTGTGTGTGTCCTTTAACAAGCAGGGTACGTGTCGGGTAGTAAAGGCCTCTTGTGTGTGCTCATTGATGTGATTTCTTGTTCCTTTGTGAGAACTTTCCTGACACAAAGACAAGGGATGGGAACCGACGTTGTGGACACACATGGTCTGGTGTAGGAAGAGATCGGAGGTTGCGAGTGTTTATGCAAACCAAGCATGTTCCCTCATAAAAGTAATTAGTAATCTTTTGTCCGTGTGCAGAGCGGCAATGATGATGGCGCTCGAGTGCGCTCAAGTGTGCTCAAGCTGCTCATGATCAACCTTACTGCCATCTAGTCAGCATGTTTATTTATACATCAATTAAAAGCCCTACTCGAGCCAATAATGGGTGCGGAAATGCTCCATCAAGCCACTTAAAATGGAAAACATATATTTGATGGAGCGTTTTCATATTTACGAATATTTCCCCCCAAATCCTTTCTTTTTTACAGCTCTATCTGTCTGGCTGTCCTTTCCTCTTCAAGGCACCTTGGTCCAGGAGGCTCTTCTTGGCCCACACAGGCTTTAGCTGCCTTTCCAGATATTGTTTTCTGTTGGAGGAGAGATAATAATTATCTGGGCACTTCCTTCTTTCCTCCCCCTGTGTTTTCCCTGCACTTGCCCTCCTTTTTCTCTGTATTGTTGGTCATGAGACCCAATTTGTTGCTGTCGCTTGCATCACCCCTCTCATCTTGCTGTGATGTTCTATACTCGGGTAGCAAGTGTGAGCAAAGAGAGATTATGCTTGTGCTGTACATGTGTATGTCCCGGGGATGTGTGTGTCTCCGTGTTTAAGTCGCTGCGTATCTGCTAGTTTCTCCCAAAGAATGTCCTTGCTCTCTTTCCTTAAGCTTCCGCTGTGTGATATATATATATCGAGCACCTTCAGACTGGCAGGTTATATAGATGTTGTAGGACGCACTAGTCCCCAGCGTGCTCTTTAATTGGGAACCTCAGAGGAGAGGGGGAAATTCGATGCGGGATGAATTAATTCTTCCCCCTTTTATTCCATGCCTTGTTCAAAGGTCCTCTCTAATCTGTGCTAGTGCGTTCGCAGAGAGCACTGGATCAATTCACTTCAGAGAGAGAGAAAGTGAGAGAGAGAGAGAGAGAGAGAGAGAGAGAGAGAGAGAGAGAGAGAGAGAGAGAGAGAGAGAGAGAGAGGGACCGAATGTCTGTCTGGAAAGAGTAAAGGGATGAGGAGCTGGTAGAAGAGGAATATAGAGATTGTATAATTTAATACGAGGCCCAAGTCTAAAACCTGATCAATCACTAGGTGACATGAGGGAAACTTGAGGCAAGAAAAGAGCGACGACCGACAAGGCTTAACCTTTGAACTTCAAGTCTCACTGGGGCTGAGACAAAGGCTGTCGATAAGCCAACATGTAATAAATGCTGGTGTTGCTAATGATTGCTGCAGCTAATGTTCTTATCACAGACACCATCATTTACCCTAAATTTTCTTTGTTCTTTTGCAAGGTCCTCCAGCATGCATCAGGGTTGGGGTCAGTTTCTTTAAAGCAAGACCATAGACACATGTCCATCCTAATATAGCTCAAATTTCAGGAAATATGATTTATTTGCTAAGTCACATAAAACCATAGACTCTATGATTACGACGTAGACACAGTGACGTCACCCATTGTTTTGTGGGCTAAGGTTTTGATGACTACAGTTAGGTATTTTGTCTGTTGCCATCTTGTTTTTTTGCATAGGTGACATGAGAGGGTGGAGCTAAATACAGCTGAATGCTGAATAAGACATTTTTAGACGTCCAAAATGTTACGATTAACTTTCATGGACTGAAAACACACTGTGAAAGGGGGAAAGTTGACCGTACAACTCCGGGGTAGCGACCTGTCAATCACAAGGTAGCCCCCACCCGAAAGCACACCCATTTCTGAACGGCCTGACATGACATCATGATATAAATTATATACTTGTAGATCATAATGTAGCAAATGAGGGCAATATCACATACAAGAAAACTGTGGAATTGATTTGAAGATATTCTCAACTACTTTTTCCAGAGCTTTCAACCACATCTAATGGTCATTGTCAGCAGATGGAGTTTGCCCAGTTGTCATGGAGATGGCTCAGTTTTAGATGTCCAAGCCAGTAATGGGTTCTCCACTCTTATGTAAAAAACAAACATCTCATCATCTCATCAAAATGCGGGTTAACTGAGAGTGCAAAGACAATATTTAATGAATTCCCAGTTTTAGTTCGACATTTTTTTTTGGTTTAAAGGTTGTTTAGTCACACGCCAAATGAGTTAATAAAAATGAACCCGTTGTTTAAAACAACGGCGCTTCGGTTTTCATTTCACTGGCAGCAACAACACTGATGCTCTTGTTCTCCTCAGATAGCAGGGGACTCCTCTCTCCTCTTCATCTCTCTGTGAAACACACCGACTGTAATGTCATCAATTACTTTCTGTGTGAAGACCGCGGTCCGATTTGGTGTCTTCTATTTCCGCTCGTAATCTTTCAACTTGCTCGCCTCTCGTAACCTATTGCGTGTTTCTGTTCCATCAGATTTAATAACCTCAGCTCTCAGGTCTCTTAGCGTGGTGGTTGCCAAGGCTACCACTTCCTGGATAGCGTAGTATGCTGAGGATGAACTGCGTGGGGGATGCTTGTGTTCATGTGGTGCAAGTGTGTTTGTGAGGCCTAGTGATCTGATGGCTGTACTTTCACAAGTAATTGCAGTGCACCAGCCATTAAGAGACGGGACATTTGCACTCGACTAACGCTATCTGAGAGGACAGAAGATGAAACGTGTATGAGTCAGTGTCCGTGTTTGCCCGCATGGTTATGTGTGGATCTGAGGCAGGAGAAGGGGCCAATTTTAGGCCTGCTGTATTTTAAGAGAGATTTCACTTTGCAGAGAAGAGTGTTGTGCTCCTCCCATTAAAGAGAGAGCAGAGGAGATGTGGTGTGTGTGTGTGTGTGTGTGTGTGTGCGTGTGTGTGTGTATGGTCAGATGAAGGACATTTATTTGTTGCAGTATGTGTGACCCCCGGCAGAAGTAATACTCCACTAACCATAATCAGCATCCATCAGACGCCAGGCTTAACTCTCCGACAGACAAAAGGTTAAATGCTTCACTAAATCATTCTCTTTTTGTTCTCTCTCTCCTCCCACTTGCTTCATCCCCCCCTTCTTTTTCCTCCCCTCCATCATAACACCTCCACTATCCACTGGTTCCTGCCCTCTTTCTGCCTCCCAAACCATTTCCTTCCTCCCCTCTCTGCCTTCTTCTTCACCCTCCTCCTCCCTCCCCCCCTCCAGCTGGTGGGCGGCGAGTTTGACCTGGAGATGAACTTCATCATCCAGGAGGCGGAGAGCATCGGCTGCATGGTGGAGCTGCTGTCCCACTGCGAGGTGACGTGCCAGGCCGAGATCTGGAGCATGTTCACCGCCATCCTCCGCAAGAGCGTGCGCAACCTGCAGACCAGCACCGAGGTCGGCCTCATACAGCAGGTGCTGCTCAAGATGAGCACTGTGGACGACATGATAGCAGGTGAAGCAACTGTGCATTCATGAGCACAACGTAAAGACAAATAAATGAAGGGGTCATATGTTGAAATGAAGGTGTGAACGCAACCACACATTAATTTACTACATTTCCACTTTTCCTTTTCGTTAATTTGGACAAAAGGTAAAAGGATAACACAACAAGATCTTAACATCGTAACACAATTCCCCTGAATATTGACGAAGACCTGCATCACTGCCCGGTTGCAAGACAAACGCGATTTATGCAGATTTTTATATATCTTAAGTTTCAATAAAATATACATTTATTAGCCTTAAAATATAATTGTGTGCTGTATTTTAATAAATTATTAATTCACAAGTAAACTTGGATCACATTTTTACTACGACGATGTTGAAATCATGGGCCAGAAGCTGAAAACACAGCATGGATTGAGACAGAAGCTGAAGGTTAAAGCTGTTTCTGGTGTACATGATTGTCTTTATTTCTTCTTATTTGAAGATTTCTTTCACTCACTTGTGATTTTTTTCCCTTCATAACAGAACTATTTAATGTGTGAGTGTTTATTTGCTGTGCAGTCAGACATCCATAAAAAACAGCTGGTGCTGCAGAAGCAGAGTAATGACCCCAGTATGTTTCCGTGTGTGCTGCAATTTATATGGGAGGCTTTATTACAAAACACCACATACACAGCTGTCTCTTGACATGATCATATTGACCTTGACTTCCCTTTAATGATGCCTTGGAGTGTGTGTCCTCTCCTTCCTCCTCCTCCTCCTCAGTGTCCTCTTTGTCCTACAAACCGCTGCAGGATAATGTGCTTTATAACTTCTGTGACTTATTACTGCTCAACACAGCAGAGCATATGCCGCTTAAGTCAATTTAGTGACAATTCTCACAGACTCCCCTGCTAAAGAATGATTCTAAAAAATTTTTAAAGCTATTTTAAAATGCCCTACATGGATTGATCGTTCCAAAAACAGAGCTTAGGGGTTTTGAATCTAGGCCATTGTGTATTGCGTTTTCCTCTCCCACCAAGCACCTCAGTGAGCTAGCCTTCTGCTTTATTCCCTATCGCTGGGCTCTGGCTAATGAAATACTGTGGGAAGACTCTATTCATATCGAGCAGGCCTAATGGGAAAGAAGAGCCTCTGTAAGCAGATTGCCTCGCTCTGAGAGGACTGCGCTGTAGCCATATCACACTGATCTGTTGTGGCTGTGTAAAGTGAAAGTCAATGATGCAGTTAGGTCATTTTGACTAAACAAATGTCTGTTTAACACAATGCACTTTTTAATTATCTGCCTGAATATTCAGAGGAAACACTTTTGAAAACTTGTTTTTGTAAAATGTATGACATTTAGGCATTGTCGGTTGTTATTTTGACTGTTAAAATGTGAACAAATGAAAGGAAAACACGGAAATATACTTATTTGCTTTCTTGGCGAGCGTTAGATGAGAAGAGAGATACAACTCCTAATGCCTGTCTAGGTGTCTTATAAATATGCCAGCAGGAGATTAGTTTATCTTCCCATTAAGACGAGAAGCAGGTCACTGGTTAGCCAAAACATATTTTTTATTTTGCATTTCCCCTTGCTTCCAGTCCTTTTCCTAAGCTAAGCTAATCACTTGCTGGTGTACCTGTTTATATTTAGCATAACAAAACCTACGGTGGCCTTTTAAATGCAGCTTTTCAGTCCTGGACATTAACTGGACAAACAAAATGGGTCCAAGACCCCCCTAACCCTAACCCTAATAATATGAGTATCGGGGTGTTTAGTGATGCAGTGAATCCACATTCATTAACAATCCTCTCGTAAACAGTATTCAAGCCTGTCACTGTTGTTGTATTAGCTTTGTTTAGCTATAGCAGCTGAGAGTACTTAACTCTTTCTCAGTGTGTTCGGCCTTATATTCCCTGATGTATTAAGATCAATGTATAAAAACGCAACAAGAATTTACATCGTGATGTACACATTCAAGGTATTTAGTATTGCTGTGCACAGCAACTCTGCTCCAGATTCAAGGTTAAGTGTGCTTTGTTTACAGTGGAGGGGCTCTGAGTACATTCTGACTGCAGATACTAATGACCTCACCTTATTTTATCAGAGAAGTGACAGTCGAGGACTGACTCACAAACACACTCAAAAGAGCATGCGCACACAGATATTCTGGTGGTTTCTGCTCTCTTGCGCTCACTATCGGCCTCTGTCTGTGTTTCCTCAGACCTCCTGGTGGACATGCTGGGAGTCATGGCCAGTTACAGCATCACAGTGAAGGAGCTGAAGCTGCTCTTCAGTATGCTGAGGGGAGACAACGGCATCTGGGTAAGTTGGTGGAGTTTTAGATTGTGTGTGCTTTTCAGTTTGTTGTTGTTATGAGCACAGTAGACAATGAAGACACCTTCCCATCCGTCAGCTGCTGGGCGACAAATATAAATATTGCTAAAAAGTGGAAAAAACATCATCATTATATTATAAGTAATTTTATACTGTAAGTGACCGTACTCCATTTCCATATGTTGTAGTCAAAATAAAAGCAACATTTCAATGCAGATTAATTCTGGAAAAATGATTATTGTATAAATATATCTGCGTATATGTTTCATTTCTTTTTTATTGTTTTTAAAATTAAAAGAGATTTCACATTGTCTAATACATTGCTGTACCGTATGCTGTCTGATATGCCAGTATTTCACAATTAATAGTTGGGGAAGCTACATTCATTTTACACTAGATTAATTATACAGCATGAGCTTGTTTGTCATTAGTGTGGGTGTCACTTAATGGGATGGTTGTGCTAATATACAAGCATAATAGAGGATGGGTGTGTATCTATGTGTGTATGTTTGGATTGATTTGTGAGCATACTGTATGTCAAGACAAGGGCAATTTAGCTCACATTTAGCTTTTTTCCACCTCTCGTAATCAACATTATTATTAATACAGGAGGTTGGAGTGTGCTATTTTTGTGAGAATGATGAAATAAATAAAAAACAGCAGCAGGCTAATCAGTGGTGAAGGTGAAACACTGTGAATTCCGTATTGTTTTTCCCCAGGTGAGTTCCTTTGGGAAGTTTCAAATTTTTTAAGCAACATCCGGCCATACATTCACTCTTTATACAACCACCATGTTCTATTACTAACATCCAAGCAGCTCCAGAAGAGTAAATGCATTGCTCAGGAGCTAATTTTCTCTCTTTATTCCCTCTGTTAGACTTTTACCTGGTGAATGGAGATTCGACACAACACCTCCTTGTTTCTTTGCACAGCCATATCAGAAACATTTCCTATCGTGTCCCGCCAAATAGGCATTTTCTTTGGTTATGATTACAGTCTGTGGACGTAGTCAGACATATTTGATTCATAAGTTTCCTCCTTCACTTAAACCTCATGAACCTGCTTTAAGCTTTCCTTCTGAAAATACCCAACTTTAAGCTGTTCATTTTAGAATTTTGCCTAAATTATTCATAAAAAAATGGAGAGAAATGGGCCTTGCAGGTGCTGATTTGGGCTTACTTTTTTAACCGACAATGCCTGTTTTACTTTAACCTTCCTCTTGATGAGATTAATTCAGGAGTTAAGCATCGGGAGCGCTTGGAACAAATTCCACTAACGGTGCTATTTGTTGTTGTCGTCCCAACTGCCCCCTGCGGCTTGCTGTCACAGGGTTTAGTTGATGAAACCAAACTGTGGACATTTGGGATGGTTCTGTAATCTGCTCACTTGTTGGGTTTGTTTACTGGCTGTGCGATGCCTCCGCAGCTGCTGGTGTCCACTTGCTAAGTCAATAACACCCTCGGCCCCTTCTCGTCAATCTCCCCTCTACTCGGACTCCAGGACAACCACGATCAACAACCCCTGGTCACTGATCAGTGGTCCATGGCAAGAGCATCATCCATCCCTTCGGCTCTCTCTCTGTACCACCTCTGTCTACTAACCGCCCCCCATCCACCTCGCTCCTATTTCCCACTCTTTTCCAATTCCTCCACCCCCAGCAGCCTCTGTCTCTAGAGACAAATTGATTTAGGGTTGCCATGGTATTGATGAGATGTTGTCCGGGGAGGGCGGAGGTGATTGAAGAGTTATTGATCCAGTGGGGTTGTGCTAGAGATGTGATGTCACACAGAATCTCCCTGTGATAGTTTCCCCTGATAATCGGCAGATGGCACAAGACATTTACACTCTCCTCTCCTCTCCTCTCCTCTCCTCTCCTCTCCTTTCCTCTCCTCTTTTCCAGCCAAGACATGCTATCAAGCTCTTGTCGGTGTTGAACCAGATGCCTCAGAGACATGGTCCTGATACCTTCTTCAACTTTCCAGGACGCAGTGCAGCGGTGAGACTGACTGATATACAAATACAGACACCTGAGCTTCATTATCAAAAATATGCTAAATGTATTCTTGTATGCACCCAAATTGCTGAAGATGCCTTCATGGCATTATTTGCTGCAGTCAGTCAGCAAACGTTAATTGCTTCACCAGTGCAAGGAGTTGAAGGGTGAAATGTGAAGTAATGACGAGCTGAGTGGTCTATTGATTGCTATAAACATTGGTAAGAGCAGATCTGATGTGTTTACTCTCCTCTCCCAGGCCATAGCATTGCCACCAATTGCCAAATGGCCTTACCAGAACGGATTCACTATCAACACTTGGTTCAGACAGGATCCACTCAACAACATCAATGTGGATAAAGACAAACCGTATCTCTACTGGTAAGTAGAACGGCATTCATCTGGACTATTATGTAATGAAAATAAAATCCTTGTAATGGGAACTGGGAATGAAAGCATCTGAAGAAATCCACTCTTTGACACTTTAGTCCCATCCAAGTATTTCTATTGGCCATACATCTTTCATTTCATCGCCTGTTTTGTTGACCCCATGACACATGTTGATATTTTTGCAAGCGCAGTTACAGAAGAATCAAAAACATCAGGTCTTTGTGTCGGTCCCTCAGGATCACAGATGAAGGGCTTTTTTGTAGACTCTCCATGTTCAGCACAAAAAAAAGATTGGGAAAAAAAATCCGAAGAACCAGCTTTTCTACCGACAGTTCTCAATGCAGCACGGCTTTAAGAAATTGTAGATGTTATATAAGAAGTGTACCTCTTGTTGACCGAACAAACTGCCTCTCTTGCTTCTGCCATCACTATTGATCATAGGCAAGGAAAAGCACGCAGTGGAATTAAGTAGCAGTCAAAAGGCATTCTGGTTAAAGTAAGAAGAAACTAAGTGAAGTCAACATGAATAACACAGGTTTAAGGTGCATGCACTGTACTTAATCACAGTGCGAGAAATCTGCAGACTTTTGCTCAGGCCGAATAATCTCCCACATAAACTGTCAACACTGGACAGGGTCGGTGATTTAATCCGATGTACAGATAACCAAAGGTATGCTTGCTGATGCATTCTAGGATATTTAAGACGGTTACCATGATCAAAGATTTGTTTCTTTTTGGAGTACAAATGAGAGCAACATATTTTAGGGGCATGATATGTCATGAATTGAAAGTCTGATGGTGGAGCCAAAGCTAAGGTAAAAAAATCCGGTTTCATCCATCAATAATCTTTTCCTCATAAAACAATTAATAATTTAGCCTATCACATGTTAAATTTACAATAATATAAAACTAAGAAAAGGAACAACTCTCACAATTATCTCTGTGGCAATTATATATATAATATGTGTGGTAAATTACTTTATTGACCAATTGTTTCAGCGCTACCTATCTATCCACCAAAGATCTGATGGCCTGAGACACATAACTGATCGCTTGGCTGACGGCACCTTCTACAAGATTCAATATTTCTGCACACATTTCATATTTAAAACTTTTTTGCACAATAAATTCAGCATTATTGTCAACATACCAAGAGTTCCTTAACTGACACATGAAAACCATGTAACTCATTAGACTGAATGACACAGAATGGAAGTTAATAGATAAACAGATAATGAATTGGAACATAACTTTAAATGTCAAGGCACTCCGTTATGAGTGTGCTGCTGGGTGGATGCCTCCACTCGTCGGGCAGCTCTGGACCTCGCTGGCCTCGACGTTAGTGTTGTAAGTGCAAGCCGTTAGCCACAATGAAGCTTCATTAGCTTTGACCTTTTATTTAATTGAACTCCTTTACTCCGCTGCTTGGCGTCTTCACTAACCAGCGGAGTCCTCCCTTCACCTCCCCCCTCACAGTCAAACATTAATTCATTATGAGCAGAAAGGTTTTGCTAAAGAATTGGGGAACTACCTGTCTGTTTATTCCATACCATCGCAGAGATGAGCTCTGATCATGGAAAGTGTCAGGGTGTAATCCTATTGCCTTCGTAACCGTTTGTCAAGTTGTCATGGCAAGTGTGGAGCGAGAGCGTGAGGGTGCCCCCTCTCCTCTTGCCCTGGTCTTATCATCCTCCTCCAGATGCAGCTCCTACTCCAGCCGCCTGTCTCATCGCGGCCTCCACAGCAGTGTGAAGGCCGCGATAACACACCATGTTCTCTTCTAACATGCACCAGGGATTCACTTGAGAGGGATTTATATCTGCTCTCTGGCTCTGCTGTGTGTGTGATCCTTCCGGGCCTATCTTAGAAGTGGAATGTGTGTTGTTGTTTTCGTGAAGAAGCTTATCTGTGAGACCGGGTTTTACGTGGAGGTTACCAGTGTGGGAAGAGAAACACTATTTGGGGGAAATGGAGGGAAGGGGTTTAGCAGTGTTTTTCTACAAACCTGTGATCTGGTACCCTTCGTGCTGCTGCCAAGAAAATACTTTAAACTCCAGCTTTTTATGACTGATTGGCTTAAATAATGCAATGTGCGAGTGTTTAAGGTGCCTTGCTTGTGTTTTGGTTGGCAGGATTTCTTTTGGTACAATTTTACCTTTTGCAGTTGAAGTGGAAACAAAAATATTATATTATTTACAATACAGCTGGTCTGATAAATCAAACAAGACACAATTGAAATTAATTTGACACATGTTTGCTGTACTTTTATATATCCAAATAAAAAAAACTGAATAATTCATTTTGACTCAAAACTAATGAAACTTAGTGATGAACATGTTATTTAGTCACACAGAAGCTCAAATGTTTATTTAGGAGTACCAATATTATTTTTAATTTAGAGCCATCTCTTTTTGACAACATTTTTTATTTTTAAAACACAGATCTTGAATTGATAACAAACTGACCTTAATGTAACTCTGTCTGACTCTCTGTCCCCCACACACACACACAGTTTCCGCACCAGTAAAGGAATAGGTTACTCCGCTCACTTTGTGGGAAACTGTCTCATCGTGACATCGTTGAAGTCAAAAGGAAAAGGCTTTCAGCATTGTGTGAAATATGATTTCCAACCCCGCAAGGTAAGAACTCACCCACACCAACCAAATCACTCAACTGAAGCATATTTAGTCAGCTCAGACTTTGGTAACCCTGTGCCACTTGTGAGATGAGAGAGCATCCGGAGTGTGTTGCTGCCCTCTTCTTCCTTGCACTCACTGGGAGTGTTGATGAGTGGAGATAAGGCCTGTCAATTAAGACCTGCACACTGCCTCACTACTGCATTGTCAGCATTCTGCTATACTGTTCTACACACACACACACACACACACACACACACACACACACACACACACACACACACACACACACACACACACACACACCAACACTTGCATGCACACATAAACACACATTCACTTGATGAGATGGCCTTCTGCTGTATTTGCTGACCCAGTAGAATCTCTGCACTGCCTAACAAAGTTCCCAGTGGTTCCATTTGATCAATTTATAAGTGACCATGTCTCACAGCATTTTGTCCACCGTGTGCATGTGTTAATGTGTGTGTGCGTGTGTGTGTGTGTGTGTGTGTATGTGTGCTTGCACGCACATGTGGCATTGTCCACTTCTAAGTTATGCATACGCCAGCAAAAATTCTAGCTTCTCCTCCTCCCCCACTGCAGTCTTTCTCCTCATTTCAGTCTTCTCTCTGGGGAATCTGTCACCAGGAAGATGCTTTATAGACACACACACACACACACACACACACACACACACACACACACACACACACACACACACACACACACACACACACACACACACACACACACACACACACACACACACATGTACACATGCACTCTATTAATGGAATATTAAGGTGGGCAAAGAGATAGCTTTGGAGGAGAGTTCTGGTGAATGTATGATGTTAACACATTGTAATATTTCATGTTGGTGAACCCTCTTATAGAGAGCTAATGCTGTTAGAGGATGCATTCTCAGGATTGCAAAGACATGAGTTTTTCCCAAGTCAGATATCTTGATATAAACAAACTAGTAGTACTGAAAAGTCTAAAATGAATCATTGCATTAGAGTGTAAAGGTGAAACAACACATTTCAGTAGTAATAAACAGTACACACAATATTTAAAAACACAATAAAAAAATAAATACATTAAAACTGTTTACATCGAAAACATCAGAATACCTCAATCAACACAACAGTTCAAACAACGTTGACTTTCTCATGTTTTAATTTGGTGCAATGTTGCATATTAATTTGTTGTTTTGGGGTTTTGATGCATCATCTGGTTTCTCTCTGAATGTGTTTTTGTTTTTTCTAGTGGTACATGATCAGCATCGTCCACATCTACAATCGCTGGAGGAACTCCGAGATCCGTTGCTATGTCAACGGTCAACTGGTCTCCTATGGTGATATGGCCTGGCACGTCAACACCAATGATGTAAGATACTGGCTCATTACAGAGGCATTGTGTTGCTATATGCACTGATCTTTATAGAGAATAATTACATTTACCTTTTGGAAAAATACACTTGAGAAGTCCATTGAAGGCATATTAAGTTTCTCATTCAACTGCTCCGGGTTCAAATTATATATATTATTATATACAAAACAAAATCTATAAATCATTTGTTGCTTTCAAAGGTTTTGCACCAAAGAAATCCAATGTTGGTCTGACGCTACACTTCCCTCCTATCGTGATATTGGCAAACGTTTGAGGTTTGCCCTCTGCATTTGAGTTGCCCTTGGGCTCCGCTCCAGCACTGCTTGCCCAAACTCCAACTCCCAACTTTTCCATTTTGCAGGGGACAGGTAGGCTGACCTCTCAGTGGGTGCAGCGCCTTCATTACACTTCCTTCCCTGTTGGCTCTTGACATTGCCGCAATTACCAAGAGCCGGTGTTATTCTCTGAAAGAAATTCCTTTGGCCTTGGGGTAAAATGTCTTATAGTTCACACAGCTCACCGAAAGACAAGACAAATAACACACCCTACACGAGTGAAAGAACAGGTCTGAGAATGTGTTGATGCTATCAGGGTTTGTTTTGTCCTAAAGCCTGAAGATACAACATATTTCATCACTTTAAAGAAGCAGAAGTGTAAAGATCTCATTTTGATAAAGAGTATTGGAGGGATGGATCAGATGAAAGGCGAGTGGACAGAAGGTTATAGCAGGTGATTGAAAACTTGAACAGAGCGATTAGAAGCAAGCCGCTATCAAAAGTTCATCAGCCTTTTTCTACCATTCACTGCAGAATAGCACATATTTATGACCAGAGATTAAAAATGAATAATTAATGGACTCTTGAGACATCTTAAAATGGGAAGATTAACGCACTGCAAATAATCTTTTTCTCCCAAAGGTGTTAAGGTGTCCTGAAACTGAAAAACAAACAATCTAGAAGTTTTAGTGTTGAACAAAAAACACTTTCAAAATGACCCTGACCAGTGAATCATGTTAAACGGTGTCCGCACCTGTAGTCACAAACTCTCTTTGCAAGAAACACATGTTTTATATGATAGTTAATGTTTTCTTGTATTGTGCCCTTTTTCAGAGCTACGACAAGTGTTTCTTGGGCTCATCAGAGACGGCGGATGCCAACAGGGTGTTTTGTGGTCAGCTGGGAGCCATTTACGTTTTTAGTGAAGCTCTCAACCCAGCTCAGATCTTTGCCATTCACCAACTTGGCCCAGGATACAAGGTGAGACAGCGTGCACGTACGTCCTTATCACCCACCGTACAGTATATTCTCTGGACACTTTACTGCGCATCAATGTCATGCAACGTTTGGCAAGAAGAATATCCTGGCAACAGGATTTCATTGTCAATGTTACTTAATGCTGTCTTTGCCCGTTCACGTCGTCAGCTAGAAGCAGCCGAGGCCATCAATCATTCTTGGGCTGTCAAATGCAGAAATAGCCTGTGTATTGGTGCCAGGGTGCCTCTGTGGTTGGTAGCTTTAGCTTTTGTTGTCACTTGATGTATATAGTGTAGGTTTCACAGCCTGTGGATACCCTCTCTTATAGCGCATCAATGCTGCAGCATGAGTTTTATGACTGATAGGGGTACTGCTTTTTGCATAGGCCAGAGCAGTGGTTGCTAACATGCTTCTTTAGACCTCATAGCCCCTCATCAACACCACTAGTCATGTTTCAATTGTGTTTATTTTAATGTGAAATGTATATTATTTAACACTGTAATGTTTATTAAAGTGGAACCTTTTTTCAACAATAATACAGAGAGTACAAGTGGGGGATGTAATCAATACATAAATCATAGTTCTCACACTTATACTGTAACCTTGATGCAACACATTTTATTGTCCAAAACCAAGTTTTGACAGGGGGGCTGTCTCATCTGGGTAATCTAATAGGTTTTCATTTTGATTAATTCTGCTCCTGTCAGCCAGAACATCATCGCTATCTGTGAGCTTTTCTAATTCTGTTTCAAAAGAGGCAGAGCTGTCTGTCTGTCTGTCTGTCTGTATAGATCTAGATCTAGAAAATCCCAACAATAGATCGTAATGTCGTGCAGCTGAAAGAAATGTTGTGAGTCAGGGCCGTGGCTGCAGGGATAAGCTAATTTTCTGAAATCTCATTGGCTACCTAGATTTAAATGCCTGCACTCTTTTAATGCAGCCATGTCACAATATAAAGTTGTAGTAGATGAAACAGATTGAGATTAAAGGGGCACAATGAAAAGTAGATGAAGAAACTATTACTACATGCCTCTCGGGAAATCACAAATTGATGTTTGGAATTTGCAGTTTAGAA